>JASDQU010102732.1:34833-53484 GCA_032191745.1 Picea mariana | reverse complement strand
TTTAAAATAAAATCAAAGTATTATTATAAAATTGAGAATAAGAAAAAGGTATATTATTAAAAAGATTATTACTTTGGAAAATAAAATCATCTTTTTATTATCATTTATATTAATTAAAATATATGTATTATAAAAATGAAAACAAACTCATTAATTTTATAATAAAATTGGTCCCGTGATGAGGTGACACATGGCAATAGTGCGCATTTATCGACAAGAGGATATGAGGGTAGTTAAGGCCCCTTGCCACCACCCTCCTCCCTTGTCAAGTCGTTATGCTGAGCATTCATAAGGCTCAGTGCACTCGGTCTTAATAGAGACTCAGGTTCAACTCCTTGGCATTGGTACGATACAACAAATACTCATTGATCCAACACTCATGGAAACTAAAGCCATCAACTCCTTCGTCCTCCTGCTCATCGCATCCTGTGGGAGGTATTATTTTTGGCATTTTCTCAGTTCACCATCTCATTCGGCTTGCTATGCTCCACGTCTTTGCATTTTGTCCTTTGTCTCCCGCTCACACCACTGGCCACCCCACTGTCGATCTCATATCCCTTGTGCTTTTCCTAGCCATGCCCCGCGAGAGAGGTAAGTCTTGGCGTGGGCCAACCTATTACATCCATTTCAACATGAACAAACTCCCGTGACCAACCTCTATCTCTCTCATCCCAAGTGATAGCTCAAACCACCCATCCTACTATGATCAGAACTAGTATGAAGCGACTCAACAAGCACTCCATTCATCAAACACAAAGGGTCTCCATGGAGGCTATTGGGCGGAAGAGGAGATTCTTCCCAAATGGGATGAAATTCTACCAAATTTTTGGAAGACTACCTCGAAACAACGACTACCCACAGACACTATCAACCCCTGGATTTCTCTGGATCTAGCCGAGATAGGTTGCATGGTTGAAGAGGAGGTCCCTCTTCAAAAGGAGGACCTTGGTACGAATTCTTCCGCTACCAAGGATGAGGACCCTGGTATAAATTGGGACGAATGTTGGCATGACAATGACGCAGAAGAGAAAGCTCACCCGCCCCCTAGCTCTTGGAGGCTCATGGAAGATCACATGGTCTTGATCTTCAAGATGCACAAGGATTTGACAGAGTAGCTGCACAACTAGTGCACCCTCAGCAAGCGCTTGGATGTCCTACATGACTCCCTATCAAGCGAGCCTATGAAAAGTCAATGCTCGACTTGCTGCCAGCCATTTTCCTTCAGAGTTCGTTAGGATGGACACCTCGGTTTGCCTCATGTCTAGTTCCTTTACAAGGTTTTTCTCTGGTCTTAGTGTTAAGTTTTTTGTTCATTACAAACTCTAGTTTTGATTCACTAAATGGTCGGGGCACTCAAGTCTAGTCCATGTTTTGGTTTCCACGCCTGTGGCAGAACATGTGGCAAGCACCCATGTTTTTAACAAATGTCCTATTTTGATCTTTGAACAATATTGTCCACCCTTTCTAGTTTCCACTACTAATAATGCAACACTTTTTTATTTAAAAAAATAATAATAATAAAATTGAAAAATAAAAAAGACCTAAAACATTTTTAAACAACATCATATAAAAAAAAATACAATTTACATAACACCAAATTATATAAAATTGTCATATATAAATACACCAAAATATAAATTACATTATAAATAAATACAATGTATGAATTTAGTTACTTATTCAAAATTTTCAAGGTATTATAGGTTTGTTATCATTTTTTTATTTTACAATTTGATTTGATTTATACAGAAAGAAAACTTATCAATTTGATTTATACATAAGCAATTATCTTTATACAAGAAAAGAATATATTCATTTATTTATAATTTTATTTTATTTATTTCATAAAAAAGTGAATTTAATATTGGAAATATTGTAACTTCTTTCTCATATAAAATTCACTTAATATAATAAATTATAAAAAGTAAAAAATGTGTTAATAATCTATTATATATATAAACAAATTCATATAAACTATTAGAAGAGGAGAATCTTTTATAAAGTTACTTTATCAACTTCAAGCTACATTATACACATCACATAGCATAATGTTTAAGTAAACATGCATGATAAATACAATCTTCATGGCAACAACTCGAGATTAAGGTGTAAAAAAAATTTGATATACTTAAATTTTTTAAGAGAAAATTTTTACGATCTATGTTATTTTATTATTATTTTAGATTAGATTTTTTTTTCAAATATGAATAAAAAATTATATAAATATATTTTTATTCATAAAAAAAAGAGAGAAATTTGATATTTATAAATAATAATAATAATAATAATTTATTTTTAAATTCATTATTAAATTAGACATCAAATTAGTGTATTTGATCATTTGTTTGTGAAACAAATAAAAATATACATATCTTACCTCTCTGAATTTAAATATTTTACCTATATTTAAAAAAATTAATAAATACATAAAATTATTTATATAAAAAATGTGACTTTTAAATATTTAAATAACACTCTTATATTTATAAATTTGATAAATAAAACTAAAATCTAAATCAAATTCTTTTTAAATAAACAACAAATATGTATGTATTTATCACATTTCTTACTTATAACAATGTTTTAATATAAATATCACCCACCTCTACTAACACATATTAAGATTAAGAATAATGATTAAAAGTAACAAAGATAAAATAATATGACATATTCGAATGGACGGAGAGAGTAAATGATATTACCAAGGGAAATACATAAAATGACTACCAACGAGGAGAGAAACATCTATGGTCTTAGGGATTTCGGATCACTAGCAAGAGGAATACACCTATAAATATCATCCAAGGAGAACTATCAATGCTATTAATTGATGAGGGATAAAGGAATAACTGATTAGGGATAAAGGAATAGTTAAGTTTTTAGTTTAGTGTGTTTAGAGGTATTTTCTATAACTTAGTATAGGAGATGTGTAATTTTTTTTTGTGATTAATATGAGTTCACTTGAAATTTATAAAAATATTAATAATAAAAAATATTTTAATGTTTTCCATGACAAAATATTTCAATGTCTACCTAAGTAAAATATGCTTTTCAATTTCCATTACTTTATATATATTTGTATTTCAATAGAAAAATAATTGAAAATAAATTTGGAGTTGTCATTTGTATTTATAAAAAAATTAAAAACAAAAAAATATTTCAATTTGAATCATAAATAAAATATTTCAAATTTCATGTTAAATAAAATATTTGAATTTCAACTTTATATATATAAAATAAAATAAAAGTAAAAAATTTAAAATATTAAAACATTTCAACCTTCAAATATAATATATATATATATAATTTGAGTGGGTCTAGTAGTTAAGAACATATGTTTTCTCTTTAAAAATTATATGTTCAAATCCAATAGAAAAAGATAAAGTATAGAGAAAAGTTGTAACATATTTTAAATTAAAATAAATTTATAATAATTAATACACATTCAAAATATTAAAAAATTGAGTAAACATGTCATTATTTCCATGAATTCATTACACTCCAAAAATTTGAAGGAAATATATTATCAAAAATTAACTTGTTTCTTTTTCCTCAACCCTCTTCAATTGAGGCTAATATTTATATTGTTACTCAAATAAAATAAAAAATAAAACACATATATAGGAATCATATTATGAATTATGATAGTTTTATTTGAATTTGAGTTTTACTTAATAATGATATTTATTACACTTCTTAATAAGTTAAAATATATCAAAATATATGTATAATAGTGTACTATGTTAAAAAAACATTTATGTAGTTATTAAGGGTAGGTCCTCAAATGTATTAATGAAAAATAACTTAATTTATATGTTTTTGATAATGTAAAATTAATTAAATAAACCATCAATATTTATATGAGATATTTTAAACAATCAATTATACATAATTATTAGTGCTTAAATGGTATTGCTCACCATGATTGATGTTTCTATTTATTCTACTTTTTTATGTGTTATTTGTGATTATATAGTGTTACAACTCATTATATGGATGAGTACACTTTGTTCCTAGGCTCTACTCAACTTGCATAATCTTGCAAATCTCTATAACCCCAATCACTTTAAAAAATATCAAACTTTAGGTAGTACTTACAAACCTAAAGTAACTCATACAAATTTGGTGATCTTGTCACAAGTTTTCCTCAACTCAAAATTTTAGAATATGGTGATATTGTTTGTAAATATAAACTCCCCTAAGGTCTACATCATCATTGGCCATCTAACATGTAACTCATATCAAATCAACTTTTACTCATAATATATCACATAAAAATAAACTATATGTCAAAGTACTCATTAAATGCAATTAATCCTCTCAAATAAAATAACATTAAAATTATTAAATAATATGTTTTATTTATCCATACAAAAAGATTTAATTATTTAACATTAATCAATTTACATAATAAAATCATATTTCTAAAATAAAACATAATCAATTTACATAATAAAATCCTATTTCTAAAATAAAACATATCAATTGTGTACAAAGATATAACTTATAAATTACACTTATTTCATATAAAAAAACATTATGTATTTTTTTACATTTTAAATACTTAACTCATTAATTATTTATTTTTTAAATTTAAGAGTATGGTTTGTATTGGAAAATCCATTATATGTTTAAATAAAAAATAGAATGAATTTTTTTTTTTAAATAGAATGAATTTTTTTTTTACTAAATTTATAGATGATTAGATTTATTGAATTTATATAGTAAATTTTTATTTAATAATTAGATTGAATTCAATTTTATAATGATTATTTAATTATGTAGTTAAATTTTATTTAAATAATTAAATCAAAATTATATAGATTTATTGAATTTATATAGTAAAGTTTTATTTAATAATTAGATTGAATTCAATTTTATAATGATTATTTAATTATATAGTTAAATTTTATTTATATAATTAAATTTTATTTAAATAATTAAATCAAAATTATATAGTTGGAATTTACTAGACTTCATTTATATCCTTGAATGTTTTTTACTAGGTAGATGAATACAAAGAAAACATAGAGTAATTTAATTTTATAAAAAAATTAAAAATTCTAAAATTTTAAATTAAATTTATTGAAAAAAAAATATTTAATTAAAAAATGTTTAAAACAAATATTTCCTAAACTCTTTAATGAAGAAATATATTTTTACTCAAAAATTATATATAAATATTATAACTATTTTTATTATTGTATTTTTTTTGAAAAGTTAGGTGTATTTCATAATTACTATTAAATAAATTGTAATATTACTTTCATATTTGTATATTGGTTTAATATATGTTAAACAAAACTAAAAATATAAAATAATAATAGTAATAATAAATTTAATGTGAATTTAATAAAAATCATCCACAAATATATGTATATAAAATCATATCACTTATTTAAAGATGAGAAGTAATCTTAATTGCATTCTTAATTGTTTTTTTTAACATAGAGAAAAAGAGCATACCAAGAAAATATATAGAAACAAATAGAGAGGACACCAACACAAATTTATAAGATGTGTATTAAAAGGGATCCAAAAACAATTGAGATGTGAATTTCTCTTTATTTACAAAACCCTCAAGTAAGAGAAATTCACATCACATGCCTACTCAACTTTTAATAAAAGATTCTCTTTTTGAGAATATTGAACAACACAATTTTTATATCACATACCTATTAAAAAATTGTTAAAATATTCTCTTATTGAAAACATTAAACATCATAACTTTCATATCACATACCTACTTAATTTTTTTTTGGAGAACATGACTTTCACATCACATACCTACTCAACCTTTATTAAAAGATTATCTTAGTGAAAACATTGGACACAAAAACTTTCAAATCACATATTTACTCAACCTTTATTAAAAGGTTTTCTTACTATATTGAACACCAAAACTTTCATGTCACATACATTGCATATTATCACATAAAAACATTGGATATCACAACTTTCACATCACATATCTATTCAGTCTTTAATAACTTTCACATCATATATCTAATCAATCATGGAAAAAACAACAAAACTTTCCTATCACATACCTGCTCAACTTTTATTAAAAGATTCTCTTACTAAGAACATTGAACAGCCCAATTTGTTAACCATTGGTGATATCGAGTTTGGCAAAGTCCGCGAGGCGCTGTTTCCCTCTGAGAACGGGTGGAGTTCATTTACTAGCTTTGACAACGGAGCCACCTCTGCATCAATACTCGCATTAAAGAACAGAGCAATCGAAAGTCTGGCTCTCTCTTCGTTTGTTACACAGGAATGGCAATAAGGGAATACTTGAATAAATGGTAAAAAAACATTAAACAAAGGTTAACAAATAGTGAATGTAAAATGAAAATAGTAAAGAGATTTTTTTTTAAAACCAATTTGTTTATTTAATCAATTTTTTTTTAAATCAATTTGTTTATTTATAAATTTATTCAATATAGAATGGATAGTGTAATATAGATATTGGTACTTCAAATAATTTATATTATATTAAAATTAAAATTAAAATAACATTTTATCACTTATCTTGTAGAAGGATGAAATGGAACTAGTCTAAACTTTCTAGATTTTTATTTTTTCTAGAGCATTTTTGAGAATATTGTGTTGATTTATACATTCAAAAACTTAAAGTAAGCAATATAAAATTGTGATTTCATTCTCTAATGCTTTGCCAAATTTCAGCTTGAAAAATCAAAAACTTAAAACACAAAGTTTACATGCACTTTAATAATTTTATGCATGGAAATGTATAATTTGAATTGTTTTTACATTTAGTTTCCAGAGTTTATGTTCTTTCCATTAAATAGATAACTTTGTGATTATTTTTACTTTAAATGTATAATTAAATTCTTATTTACTTTATACATTAAAAGAAAAAAGTGATTTTTAATTATAAACTAATTACTTTATTTATGAAGGGAAAAAAGTAATCTTAAATCATAATCTATCTTGTAGACTTATTCTAAAAGTTTTAAGTTTTTACTTTTTTTTTCTGTAGGTTTTTAGGACAATGATTGTACTTACATTCAAAAATAAGATTTAAGCAATGTAAAATTGTGATTTCACCAATAATTGACTAATTATAATAATTACTTTACAACTATTACCCTTATTGTATTGAAGTATAAACTATACAACTATTACCCTTCCTATTGAAGTATAAACTATACAACTATTACCCTGCTTGAAGTATAAACTATGATTGAACTTCACTTATTGCTTTAAAAAATATTGAATTAACCAATTTATTGAAATAAGATAACAATGATAAAGATAGTTGTGATGAGAATAAACCAAACCCAACAGTGGGATGACAAATCTACTACTTAAGCTATTATTTTCTTTTTCAATAAAGAAAAAAAAAACTTATATTAGTAAATATAATATTTTTGTTCCAAATTTACATATAAATCTGCCTTTGAGATAGTCTATCTGACTTTTACAAAAAAACTGTTCACTGTTTAACTTTCACAATTATACATTCAGCGCAAAAAAACAGTTTACTCCTTAATAAATTCAGCATAAATATAACTACCACCTTTCCTAGGAAATAAAGTTCCAGATCAGAAATGCATGCAACATGACAGTACTGGACAACCCAATTTATTTAAATAACAAGGTTTGAGCTTTAAATATTGCTGACAATATTGGACTTTAATTATTGCGAACAATATCGAACTACCCAATTTACTGAAATAGTAATGGTTGATCTTCTAAGTAATGCTAAAATCACAATGATTGAGCTTCAAGTATAGCTGATGTCAAGTTTGGCGAAGTCTGCGTGGTGTATTTTCCCTTTGAGTTGTCTTGAGAGATCATAGCAAAGTTGAGAAAGTCCTCAGAAATCTTCCAAAGAAATTTGAAATGGTTGTTACAGCCATCCTTGAATCCAAGTTTCTGTCAAATTTTTCAACAGATGAATTAATGGGCTCTCTAATGACACATGAGACCAGACTACATCTCGAAGATGAGTCAATAGCCAACACCTTCAAGACTCAATTCTCCTTCTATAGAGGGAGAGGCAGAGGCAGAGGAAAAGGCCATCGAGGAAGAGGGATAAGTCCAAGTAGCAATCACTCAAGTAAAGGTCACAAACAAAAGAACCGAAATCAGAATTTCCAGCCTCAAAGAGGCAGAGGGAGAAGATCAAATAACAAATCAAGTATACAATGCTATTACTGCAAAAAGTATGGGCACTGTTAGTCTCTAATTTTTCTTTTGATTTAGTGAGAAATCCTAATCCTAATTCCTTCCTACCTGCACTTCATTATCTGCTTTCATTTGATTTAAATCATTGTTTTCAACTTGTTATGGTTTGTGTTTTAGATTTTTGGATAATTTCTTTAAGTTTGGAGTTTTAAGACATGGTTTTGAATGATGTGCCACTTCATATGCTTGTTTGAAATTTACAAATTCAAATTATGCTAAGTCATTAATAGAGCTACCAGAATAAAATTATTCCCGTAGTGCAAATATAATCATGCCTTAATATGCGCCCGCCAGCCAGATTCCGTTATGATTACCCAGATCGTGGACTAAGAGTTCGCATGTGTCCCATGATGGCTATCGAATCATTTGATGATTCAAACCATTACAGGATCGTATTGCTCTGTACCTGCAAAGGACTCATTTCAAATCGTTCAATTCCCAAAGATCATTATTTGAAACAGTCACTCTTCGTCCTGATTTTGTTGAATTTTAAGCGCAAATGTTTTCTCAGGAGAACGGTTATATATTAATGGATTGTAGGTAGCATATTCAGAATCCGAGCAATGCCAGTTGTAGCATTGTGTTTTGATGGCACCTAAGAGGAGCAAACAAGTGGTCAGATTAGAACTCAAGGGTGCCAAACTTCTCGAAGCTTATCCTCAGATGGATCAAAGGTTCACAAATGATGGTTGGTTTGAATTCGTCACCATTATCCAAGATCATGACGAACAGGTCTCTATGGAGTTTGCACAGAACTTTGATGGCTATGAAGTGGAGATTGAGAAGTTTCTAATGTTGGTGACAGAACAAACAATTGCCAGAGCTTGCAGATTGGTGGTTGGAGGAGAATGATGGCGGAAGAAGGAGCATTTGATTACAGAGTTTGTCAATCAATTCTTGCTTCCAGATAAGAAAAATCCGAATTGGATAAAGGGATTTCCTCACAGCTGGATTAGACCAGAATGGCACACTACTCTCATCATTATCCATGGGTATATCACCTGTGAAGAAAGATTCTCACTAATTTATATCTATCACATTACGTTATTAATGCATCTAAATGGTGATTATCCTTTAAATCTTCCTTACTTTCAACTTAAAATCTTGACAAAGATGTCAAAAAGAGTGCAATCACTCTCCTCCTATGCAAAGATCATCCTGTTTCTTCAGGTCTTAATTAAGACTCTAGTCGTGTCTGATTTGAGAGAAATACAAAAACCTTGGAGCTGGCTCATGCAATCCTTAAATCCTGACCTACAGTCTAACAAACATAAGAAAGGAAAAGGAAAAAATATTGTTACACATAAACAAAATATTCCAATTGATGAAACCCCTATTAAAGAAGAAATGCCTGCTATCAGGGTGACGAGGAATATCAGAGGTAAAAGACCAAAATTGGATCCAGAAATCGAAATGTTTTCTGAGGAAGATGTTAAAGGGGAAGAAGATTTAGATGAAGATTTTGATATTCAAACCAATGTTGTATATGTCGTGTCGGGGAAAGTGTCGGCGAGGGCCCGGAATGTAACTTCTCAGCAACAACGACGGAAAATGTCGGAATATGTCAGAAAATGTCGCAAGACCTCAAAAAAATACAAAAACACTCATTTTTTTCAATTTTTTAAACTTGTAAAGCAACAACAACATCAAATAAACACTTTGCTACATAAATATGAAAATACAACCAATAAATAAGATGCATAAGATGTCAAGTGGTCGCATATCGTTACTAAATTGAAAATTCTGAAACATGTTCCCGATAGGATGATAGTAGATACAAAATCAGATCAAATGAACAAAATAAATGTATCTCATGAGATGAATCATCATGAGGCATCTAGATACTAAATAGTACATGATAAAATGAAAATGATAGATCATAGGGATCCAAAATTCAAATATTGATTCCCTCTTTGTCGTGCTGCTGCTTCTCTAGCCCTTTTACGGGTAAAGGGCACTAATTTTCCTTTGGAAGCAGTAGGCGGTCGTGCAGGTACTCTAGATGAGCTTGGAGTGGAAGCTCCAACTGCTCCAGATGCTACATCTGAGGTGGTAAGTGATGGGGACGAGGTGGAAGGAAAAGTGTGTTGCCTCCCAGTCCCAATGGACCCAAGTCCAACTCCAAGTATAGCTCTTCGTGGAGGTGGTGGTGGCATTGGATCCACTGGAAGTCCAATCTCCTCCTCAGCCTCTATATCCACTGGAAGTCGAACATCCTCCTCCTCCTCCTCCTCCTCCTCCTCCTATGTTGCCCCCTCCTCCCCCAAATCATCTACATTCTCATCTTCCATTCAAAAACAACAAGAAGCGACACATTGAAAACCCTAGCCTAACTCTAAAAATTGAAAAAACAAAGTTCAAATCTTCAAGTTCAAACTTCAAACAAATAAAATAAAAACGTTTTTTATCATACCTGGAAATCTTGATCTCTCCGCTGGCGCTAATGGAAGAAAGATACTTGGATTTCTCCTCCTTAGATAGATGCACAATGGATTTCCTCACACCTCTCTAGCTCTCTCACACTTCACAAATGAAATAATGACCAAAAAAAGGCAGCCGTGGCCTCTAAAACCCCACTCGCGCACACTTTAACGGCAAAAAAACTAAGCAGGCCGACATATTGGAAAATGTTGGGACACATTGCCAAAAATGTCGGGACACAATGAAAGTGTCGGGACACATTGGCAAAAATGTCGGGACACATTGGCAAAAATGTTGGGACACAATGAAAGTGTCGGGACACTTTCAAAGTGTCGGATATGTCATGAAATTTTTGGGGGAAAGTTTCGGCCAGGGGAAAATGTCGATGACATATCCGACATATCCGATATTTCAAAGATATACTCAACAGTGATTCAAACTACAGCCAAGCATGAATCACCTTCAACCAGTAAAAAAGGCATTGCAGTCAAAAGGACAAAGAATAAAGGTGTGCTTGTGTCTCAAAACCCTAGAAGGAATTCTACTAGGGTTACCAACAAATACAGGTTGAATTCCAAAGCCATGTTCAATCCCTCAATCAAAGAAGAAAACGTCATAGTTATAGAACATCACTATGAAGATGCTGAAGCAGGTACCAGGAAAAAAGAAAAAAGACCTCCATTGCATAAGAAACCAACAAAAATAGGTAAACAGATTGTTTCATCATCTACAGGACCTGTAACAAGAGCTACAACCAGATTGGCAAAAGCTAAAGAAATTGCTAAAGGTATTAGTGAGATCCCTGAAAACAAAAAGGGTTACCTTGTAGATTCAGATCACATATCAGATATTCCTGAAGCCATGGATTCAACAAGTTCTGATGAAGAACACAACTCAGGATTGGTTTCTAAATACCAAGTTAAATTGAGAGAACCCAAGGTTGCCATAAATTTGAATGAGCCTGCACCTTCTGAAGAGTTCCCTGAATTCAAGGTTAAATTAAGAACTGATAGAGAAAGGATCAAGGAACTCCAAAAGACAATGAGACAGTTGAAGAGAGAAAAGCTCCATATAGAACAATGGAGTGCTCTTCAGCAAGAAAGGATTCAAGGTTTCCAGAAGAAGAAAAAAGAGCAAAGGGCATTGCTCAAAGAGCTGAGAGGAATAAACTTCAGACTCTATTGGCATAATGTCGTCCTTACCACAAAGATCAAATATAAAACTACTAAAGCTACTGCTGTTATCATATCCTAAAAGTTTCATGAAGATTGGTACAATCATAATTTTGACGTTTTCCAGGGAATATGGTAGTGTCTACTCGTTTTGACTTGTGAAATGCAAAGACCTCGAAATGTATGACTAGATCAAACTAATCCATGTTTTGTAGAGTCGAATGTAATGCTGGAAAGATCATACGATATTAAGTTGTTGAGCAATGATCTATTTTTGGAATGTATATGCTCTTTTTGAGCTAACCTTCCTAATAGATAGATGCTATCTAGATCTAGTCATTAAGAACACTCTAGAAAATAGGATCAGGGGTTTTGTGGATAGTTTAAATAGGTAGAGGAAAGACTTTATTAGGGTCGAAAAAATGGAGATCCAAAGGACATTTGGATGCATAGCATTCACTCACATACCTTCCAAATTAAGAAAGAAACTTGATTATAGAAGTGAGAAATTCATTTTTATTGGTTACAATGAGACATCCAAAGCCTACAGACTCTACAATCCATTCTGGATTGAGTCTGAAAATTTCCCTATGGACAGTCAAAATCCATTGCTGCCACTTTTTGAAAACACAAAAAATTCAAGACAAAAAACACATCAGCCTGCCCTTCCAAGATTTTAGGTAAAAAGACAACTTGAAATTCCTCAGGACAACTCTACTTCAAGCAGAAATTTATCCTTTGAACTTCAAAATAAGAGAACTTGAAGCTTGAGAGAAATCCATCAATAGTTGGATGATATTAATTAAAAAAAAAAATTTGCATTAATGTCATGTCAACCTACATCTTTTAAAGAGGCAGCTAAAGAGCCACATTGGGTTCAAGCCATTAACCAAGAGATTGAATCCATTGAGAAGAACAAGACATGGGATCTTGTTGATCTACCCAAACAAAAGAAAAGTATTGGTGTCAAGTGGGTTTACAAAACTAAACTCAATGAAAAGGGGCAGATTGAAAAACACAAGGAAACACTTGTTGCCAAAGGATTCTCACAACAACCAGGCATTGATTATTGTGAAACTTTTGCTCAGTAGCAAGGTTCGACACTGTAAGGACTCTCTTAGCCATAGCAACTCAACACAAATGGAAAATATATTAGATGGATGTCAAGTCAAATTTCTTGAATGGTGTCTTAGAAGAAGAGGTCTATGTTTATTAGCCACCTGGATTTGAATTCAAAGAGAAGCTAGCCAAAGTGTATCAGTTGAAGAAATCCTTGTATGGTTTAAAGCAAGCTCCAAGAGCAGCCAACTCTATACACCAAAACAGATAAACAAGGTAAAATTTTGATTGTATGTTTATATGTTGATGACATGATATATACTGGAAATATTGAGTTAACCAGTTTTAAACATGCCATGCAATGTGAGTTTGAGGTGACATATCTTGGCATAATGAAATATTTTTGGGGGGATTGAGGTTGACCAATCAACCAAAGGGATTTTTTTCTGTCAGCAAAAGTATGAAACACACATCATCAAAAGATTCTGCATGGAAGACTGCAATCGAGCAGAAACTCCTATACCCCTAGGCACAAAATTCAACAATCAAGATGAAGGCCCTACAAAAGATTCTACGTTGTACAAAAGTTTGGTAGGCAGTTTGTTGTATCTTACAACAACTAGGCTTGATATTGTGTATGCAGCCAATTTTGTTTCCACGTTCATGGAATCCCCCAAACATTGTCACTGGAAGATGGCGAAAAGGATTCTGAGACATGCACTCTCAATTTTGGCTGATGGTACACTCAGTCTGAAGATAATCATCTCTCTGGTTACTTTGCAAGCAACCTAGATGACCGAAAAAGCACCTCACGACATGCTTTTCACTTGGGCCCGAACTTGATTTATTGGGCATCACAGAAGCAACCCATTGTTTCAATATCTTATGCAGAGGCAGAGTATGTTGTTGGTAAGTCAGCTTCGTGTCAAGCTATGTGGCTGCAAAGACTATTGAATGATATGTCACATACAGAAAATGAGCCAACTCCTATCTTCTATGACAACACTTCAGGAATTTCTTTATCCAAAAACCACATGTTTCAAGAGAAAAGAAAGTACATTGACACTCGTTTTCACTTCATACGTGAGCTAGTCAATAATGGTGACATCGCATTTCAATTTTGTGGCTCACAAGATCAGCTCACAGACATTTTTACAAAGCCACTAGGAAGAACCGTTTTTGAATTTAAGATATAACACTTGGGCATTATCAGTGCTGATGTTTTTAAGTGTTGATTTTAAAAGGGAGTGTTAGTTATAACTGTAAATGTG
Organism: Picea mariana; assembly: GCA_032191745.1. Taxonomy (NCBI): domain Eukaryota; kingdom Viridiplantae; phylum Streptophyta; class Pinopsida; order Pinales; family Pinaceae; genus Picea; species Picea mariana. The sequence goes on along the minus strand of JASDQU010102732.1, from coordinate 39,347 downwards.
ACTATACTACGAGTCCATTAGGATTTCTTGTTTTGTTTCTTATCTTCTTGATTTGCCTCTAATTTATTTAGCTAAGCTCTTTTCCCTTCATGAATTGTACTTTACTTTATGCGCTCTTCACTTTCTTGTTCCCAATTATGTCTTCTTTGTATTATCTTATTTGTTTCTCATTTTCTCATAAACAATATTTTTTCATTGGTATAAAGTCCATTTCTATACACCATGTATTTGTTAATAGATATAATATATATGTATAGATCTATTTTTTGTTTGTAATATGGAGGGCTTATTGGTTGTGGTCAGGGCCGCCCGGTGGACCATAGCTACTTCATCAGAAGGGTTAAGTGTTATGTTCCACTGAAAATTTTGTGGCTGCACAAGAGGATACTGATTGCTCTTGTAAAGAAAATTCATGCATAAACAAAAGAGATGCTCTCTATTTAAAGATTGTGGCAATCGTTTCTATTCTTGTGGCGGTGCCACCCCTGTATGTTTGCGTAAAGGAGTACTTATACATAGCACGCGATTTTATTCGACCTGACGGTTGACGTCCTCACTTATTTTGTCCTTTCGAGCATGGTATCATTCCCAAGGATGTCCCCCTCCTTCTTTTCTTACCAGATAAGGTCCAACTACCTTCCATCCAACGGTGTAAGCATTCAAAATAACATCATCTTAATCAGGTCTAAACTGAGGATATCTTCTCAACTCATGATAATTTTTGTCATTCATACACAGTAACAATAATCAAATGATTACAAAAAATTTTTTTTTGTTCTTTCCTTACCAAGTCTTCTATGGATGTTTCTCATATTTTTGTATACAAACTAAAGTGAAGAATAGGAGGAAATTATAAATGGATTACCTGTTGCTCCGGACTAGTAAACAAAGAGGTTTCCAAAACTCTAGGGTATCTTATCTCATGGTAAATAATTTTACCCACCTTTGCAATGCATTTGCCCTACTCTCATTTGAATTGGGTATTTTGTATGCTTAACTGATAATTGATAGCACTCTAGTCAACATCGACCTTTTAAACAATCTTGCAATACCAAACGAAAGCCTCCGTTTGTCCAAGACATAAAAGATTGAAATTTGAAGGGTTAGCCAACTTCTAGACCAAGTATTGTTATTCTTAATTTGGGTGATTTTGTTGCATAGTTTTGTTTTATGAGCTCTTTCTTAAAAAAAAATGTACATGAATGGATGGGACATGCTTGTCTTGCATCATCAAACTCTTGGAGAGTAATGTTTTTAAGTGCTTGTTCCCATTTAGTAAGAAAGAAAAACTTGCATGGCTCGAATTAGGTATGCCTATTCTGTTGTTTCATCTCTGGCAAAGTAGATCTGTTTAGTGAAAATATGGATAGACTTACACTTATTGGAAATGGCAAGAATTAATGGGCTTTTAATCAGAGATGAATTTTTAATGGACACAATTTCATATGCTCAGAATATTCTTAGTAATTACATTAAGCTGTGATTTAAGCATTAACTTCCTTGTATGAAAAAATATGTTCTTTTGTCATTAAAAAAAAATGAAAAAATATGTCCTTTTGTCATTAAAAAAAAGTGATTAACAATGAAAATTCACTTTAAATCAAAATCAAAGTGTTTTACTAGCTTTATTTCTTTTATATAATTTGATTTTTCAGTGCATTTAGGTTTTTTACCATAAAGTGGTGCTCTTCATTTTACCTTGTGTTGGCTCTATGAGGTGTTGGTTCCTCTCTTAGTAGGGTGTTTTTACTTGATAGTTCTGCATGCTAACGCACCGTGGGTGAGTGCTCCACCTTCTCTCTATGGGTTTTTACTTGGAGTATACCTACTTGTACCAACTTGTTTTTATTAGATGGGTTTTTACTTGGAGTATACCTACTCGTATCAACTTATTTTTATTAGATAGATATTCCTTTTACGGTGCTTAGTTTTTTACTCACTTAGTCACTGCAAATGTGTCTTTTTACTTCTCCTCATTTTACATTTAGCACTCCCAAGCAGTTTCTATTTCTTCCCTTTACCAACTTGTTTTTATTAGATAGTTATTTATTTTACGATTCTTAGTTTTTTACTCACTCAGTCACTGTGAATGTGTCTCCTCATTTTACATTTATCACTCCCAAGCAGTTTCTATTTCTTCCCTTTGAGGAAGGTAACACCATAGAGAAGCAACATGTTTCTGATTATATATGATACCCACCTTTAACTTTTAAAATCATTTTAGTCAAAAATACATTGAAGGGATATTACTCTCTCATGTTATTTCATATTTGGATTTAGTCTTAGATCAATTAAGATATCATATTTGGGTGGGGCTTTTTGCCAAATCTGACAAATGTTGATTCCATTTTCTGCTACTATCAAGGTTTTTATAGTCACATTTGTTAATATTTTCCATTACACCAAAACCCACAGGTGTTAGTAAACTTCCAAATCAACAATATCATCTTGAGTGGGAGGTTAGTCCCATGTTCCCAGCGTAGCGATTAGTCCACAAGAGGTGCGACGATTAGTCCAACACCCCCCCTCCGAGGCTCTGATACCATGTTAAGATTTTCCATTACACCAAAACTCGCAGGTGTTAGTAAACTTCCAAATCAACAACATCACCTTGAGTGGGCGGTTAATCCCATATTCTCAGCTTGATGGTTAGTCCACGAGAGGTGTGGCGGTTAGTCCAACAACATTAATAAATATTGTGCAATGTCCTAAACCCTAACCGTAATCCGAACCCTAATCAGGCGTCTTTCTTAATAATGCTAAGACCTTACCCTATATTAATATAGTCACCATATGTGTTCTTCCATTTTCATACTCTTTGAAGAAACAATGGTGAAACCTATAGTTGAATACTTGGCTAATGCATTGAAGAGACAGACCTTAGACCTTCGGACATTCAATTTAACACTACTTGACCATGGCTATGCCTATAACAATTGGGTTTGTCTTTTGTTTTGTCATTTCTTTCAGTGGTTGGTTATGTAAACAAGGCCATCGATATGAATGCTTGTTGAATAGGTGCCTAGTACAATTTAGTTAGATAAAAGAAATCAATTAATATCTATTACCATTGGTTGTTTTTTTTAAGAAAATGAAACTTGAATCAAGCCTATTCATGCAAAACAAAAGTTCAAATTTTAATGTTTCAAATTTTTAGGTTCAATTTTTTAGGTTAAAATTGTTGTTGTGTTCAAACTTTTTTTGTTCAATTATTTAATTTTTAGGTTTTTTTTAATGTTTCCATTTTTTTGTTTAAATTTTATTGGATATTAATTATATTTTTTACCTTTCAAAAAAAATAAATGCTTCATAGAAGTATCTTAACCATATTTAATGATATGGTTGTGTTGGTTATACATGATAATGACACAATGTAATCAACTTCTTTTCTCCAATAAATTAATATTAATAAATTTTCAAAAAACTTTTCAACAAAGACATTACTACTACAATAACACTGGTTTAACACTTGTTTAAATTGAGTTTTTTTTTTATATGCAAACATATAAACACATATAGAAACATGGTGGTGAATTAATTAATATCAAATCATTAGTCTTTTTTTTTTAAGCTACAGCAAATAGATACAATAACACTTGTTTAAATTGGGTACTTTCTTTTTTACATGCAAACATATAAACACTGGTGAATTAATTAATATCAAATCATTAGTTTTCTTTTTTAAAAGCTAAAGCAAATAGATATGGTAAGTGATATTCACTAGGCATTAATGTGCCCTCTTGAATCTGTCTATTGAATAGTGGATAATGTAATTTTCAGACAGGAAAGTTGCACTATCAATAATAGATAGTGTATTTGGCGGATGATTTGAATGATATTCACAATGATAGTGTGATTGATTCATTTTGTTATTTTGTTCATTGGATGGTTCCATTGTTGTAGTATATTTGGTGGATAATTTTAATGATTGTTAATAGTATATTTAGTGGATAATTTTAATAATATTTATATTGATAATGTGATTTAATTATTTTATCTGATGAATAGTGTAATATATAATTGATAAAAATATATGAATAATAATGTTAAGTATTTAGATTCGTTTATTCTTACTGAAATAGATTGATTGTTATAATATAATAGAATATACAATTCTGAGTTCATACAGGAGTTTGACCGAAACCCTCCCTATTCCATATAAATCTGTCATCTCTATCTCTATCCAGTCCCATCTCACCCTTTCCCTACCCTTTATGTGGCCCTCAGGGGACTACACGAGGGGAAATAGAGACTGATGAAGAGACTAACAGATGACTAAATGGTGAAGCTAACCTTACATATATGATGCTTAGAAACCTTTATCTAAGTAAACCCTCCATGAACAGGAAAAGAAGGTAGATTGGTAATCATTGGTAGTATGCCTTGGCAAATAATTTTCACTCATATCTCTCACTAACAGTAAATGTCGTTTTCTCTGTCCTATCTCTCACTAATAGTAAATGTCCTTTTCTCTAGTTCTCTGTGCAGTTCATGCGTCGCTGGAAGCATAGCCT
>JASDQU010102732.1:0-14387 GCA_032191745.1 Picea mariana | reverse complement strand
AGAAGCAGCAGCACGACAGAGAGGGAATCAATGATTTGAATTTTGGATTCCTATGATCTATCATTTTCATTTTATCTTGTACTATTTAGTATCTAGATGCCTCATGATGATTCATCTCATGAGATACATTTATTTTGATCATTTGATGTGATTTTTTATCTACTATCATCCTATCAGGAACATGTTTCATAATTTTCAGTTTAGTAACGATATGTGACCACTTGACATATTATGCATCTTATTTATTGGTTGTATTTTCATATTTATGTAGCAAAGCGTTTATTTGATGTTCTTGTTGCTTTACAAGTTTAAAAAATTTAAAAAAATGAGTGTTTTTGTATTTTTTTGAGGTCTTGCGACATTTTTCAACATTTTCCGACATTTTCCGCCGATGTCACTGAGAAGTTACATTCCGGAACCTCACCGACACTTTCCCCGACACGACATATACAACACTGGTTTGAATATCAAAATCTTCATCTAAATCTTCTTCCCCTTTAACATCTTCCTCTGAAAACATTTTGATTTCTAGATCCAATTTTGGTCTTTTACCTCTGCTATTCCTCATCACCCTGATAGCAGTCATTTCTTCTTTAATAGGGGTTTCATCAATTGAAATATTTTGTTTCTGCGTAGAAATCTTTTTTCCTTTGCCTTTCTTTTATTTGTTGGACTATAGGTCAAGATTTAAGGATTGCATGAGCCAGCTCCAGGGTTTTTGTATTTCTCTCAAAGGAGACACGACTAGAGTCTTAATTAAGACCTAATGAAACATGATGCTCTTTGCATAGGAGGAGAGTGACTACACTCTTTTTGACATATTTGTCAAGCTTTTGAGTAGAAAGTAAGGAAGATTTAAAGGGTAGTCACCATTTAGATGCATTAATAACCTAATGTGATAGATATAAATTAGTGAGAATCTGCCTTCACAGGTGATATACCCGTGGATAACGATCAGAGCCATTCTGGTCTAATCCAGCTATGAGGAACTCCCTTTATCCAATTCGGATGTTGTTTATATAGAAGAAAGAATTGATTGACAAACTCTGTAACCACATGCTCCTTCTTCCACCATCATTCTCCTCCAACCACCAATCTGCAATCTCTGGCAATTGTTTGTTCTGTCACCAACATTAGCAACTTCTCGATCTCCACTTTGTAACCATCAAAGTTCTGTGCAAACTCCATAGAGACCTGTTCATTGTGATCTTGGATAGTGGTGAGGAATTCGAACCAACCATCATCTTCGAACCTTTGATCCATCTAAGGATAAGCTTCGAGAAGTTTGGCACCCTCGAGTTCTAATCTAACCACTTCTCCTCTCCTCTTAGGTGCGATCAAAACGCAATGCTACAACTGGCACTGCTCGGATTCTGAATATTCTACCTACAATCTATTAATATATAACTGTTCTCCTAAGAAAACATCTGTGCTTAAAATTCAGCAAAATCAGGATGAAGAGTGACTGTTTCAAATAATGATCTTTGGGAATTGAATGATTTGAAATGAGTCCTTTGTAGGTACAGAGCAATACGATCCTGTAATGGTTTGAATCATCAAATGATTCGATATCCATCATGGGACACATGCGAACTCTTAGTCCACGATCTAGGTAATCATAACGGAATCTGGGTGGTGGGCGCATATTAAGGCATGATTATATTTGCACTACGGGAATAATTTTATTCCGGTAGCGCTATTAATGACTTAGCATAATTTGAATTTGTAAAGTTCAAACAAGCATATGAAGTAGCACATCATTCAAAACCATGTCTTAAAACTCCAAACTTAAAGAAATTATCCAAAAAGCTAAAACACAAACCATAACAAGCTGAAAACAATGATTTAAATCAAATGAAAGCAGATAATGAAGTGCAGGTAGGAAGGAATTAGGATTAGGATTTCTCACTAAATCAAAAGCAAAATTAGAGACTAACAGTGCCCATACTTTTTGCAGTAATAACATTGTATGCTTGATTTGTTATTTGATCTTCTCCCTCTGCCTCTTTGAGGCTGGAAATTATGATTCTATTTCTTTTGTTTGTGACCTTTACTTGAGTGATTGTTACTTGGACTTATCCCTCTTCCTCGACGACCTTTTCCTCTACATCTGCCTCTCCCTCTATAGAAGGAGAATTGAGTCTTGAAGGCGTTGGCTATTGACTCATCTTAGAGATGTAGTCTGGTCTCATGTTTCATTAGAGAGCCCATTAATTCATCTGTTGAAAAATTTGACAGATCCTTGGATTCAAGGATGGCTGTAACAACCATTTCAAATTTCTTTGGAAGACTTCTGAGGACTTTCTCAACTTCGCTATCACCTCTCAAGACAATTCAAAGGGAAACGACACCTTGCAGACTTCACCAAACTTGACATCAGCTATACTTGAAGCTCAACCATTGTGATTTCAGCGTTACTTAGAAGATCAACCATTATTTCAGTAAATTGGGCAGTCTGATATTGTTCTCAATAATTAAAGTCCAATATTGTCAACAATATTTAAAGCTGAAACCTTGTTATTTAAATAAATTGGGTTGTCCAGTACTGTCATGTTGCATGCATTTCTAATCTGGAACTTTATTTCCTAGGAAAGGTGGTAGTTATATTTATGCTGAATTTATTAAGCAGTAAACTGTTTTTTTGCGCTGAATGTATAATTGTGAAAGTTAAACAGTGAATAGTTTTTTTGTAAAAGTCAGATAGACTATCTCAAAGGCATATTTATATGTAAATCTGGAACAGAAATATTATATTTACTAATATAAGTTTTTTTTCTTTATTGAAAAAGAAAATAATAGTTTAAGTAGTAGATTTGTCATCCCATTGTTGGGTTTGGTTTATTCTCATCACAACTATCTCTATCATTGTTATCTTATTTCAATAAATTGGTTAATTCAATATTTTTAAAAGAAATAAGTGAAGTTCAATCATAGTTTATATTTCAAGCAGGGTAATAGTTGTATAGTTTATACTTCAATAAGAAGGGTAATATTTGTATAGTTTATACTTCAATACAATAAGTGTAATAGTTGTAAGATAATTATTATAATTAGTCAATTATTGATGAAATCACAATTTTACATTGCTTAAATCTTATTTTTGAAAGTAAGTACAATCAATGTCCTCAAAACTTACAGAAAAAAAAGAGTAAAAACTTAAAAATTTTAGAATAAGTCTACAAGATAGATTATGATTTAAGATTACTTTTATCTTTTCATAAATAAAGTAATTAGTTTATAATTAAAAATCACTTTTTTCTTTTAATATATAAAGTAAATAAAAATTTAATTATATATTTAAAGTAAAAATAATCACAATGTTATCTATTTAATGAAAAGAACATAAACTCTGGAAACTTAATGTAAAAACATTTCAAATTATTCAAATCCATGCATACAATTATTAAAGTGCATATAAATTTTGTGTTTTAAGTTTTTGATTTTTCAACCTGAAATTTGGCAGAGCATTAAAAGATGAAATAGCAATTTTACATTGCTTATTTTAAGTTTTTAAATATATAAATCAGCACAATATCCTCAAAAGATACCCTAGAAAAAAATAAAAATGTAGAAAGTTTAGATTAGTTCCATTTCATCTTTTTACAAGATAAGTGATAAAATGTTATTTAAATTTTAATTTTAATTTAATATAAAATATTTGAACTACCAATATCTATATTACACTATCCTTTTATATTGAAATGTAGAATTGAATAAATTTATAAATAAACAAATTAATTTAAAAAAAAAATGATTAAATAAACAAATTGATTTTAAAAAAAAAAATCTTTACTATTTTTAAGAAAAAGAACAATTTCCATTTAAGAAAAAGAAAAATTTTCATTTTACATTTACTATTTCTTAACCTTTGTTTAATTTTTTTTTACCATTTATTAAAGGATTCCCTTATTGCCTGTCCTATGTAACAAACGAAGAGAGAGCCAGACTTTCGATTGCTCTGTTCTTTAATGCGAGTATTGATGCAGAGGTGGCTACGTTGTCAAAGCTAGTAAATGAAACAGCGCCTCGCGAACTTTGCCAAACTCGATATCACCAATGGTTAAGATCGATCACTGTTTTTAAACAAATTGGGCTGTTCAATGTTCTTAGTAAGACAATCTTTTAATAAAAGTTGAGCAGGTATGTGATAGGAAAGTTTTGTTGTTTTTGTGAAAACAAATTGAGTTGTTAAATGTTCTTAATAAGAGAATGTTTTTAGTAAGAGAATATTTTAATAAAAGTTGAGCAAGTAAGTGATATGAAAGTTTTTATTTTTTATTTATATATATATATATATATATATATATATATATATATTTTGAATATGTGATCAAAAAATTGTGTTGTTTATTGTTAAGTAAAATAAATATGTGATGTAAAAATTGTTTTGTTCAATATCTTATTAATGGTTAAATAGACACATGATGTGAAAGTTAAGATGAATAAATATGTGATGTAAAAGTTGTGTTGTCTAAATTGTTTTTTCTCATGATTGATTAGATATATGATGTGAAAGTTATTAAAGACTGAATAGATATGTGATGTGAAAGTTGTGATATCCAATGTTTTTATGTGATAATATGCAATGTATGTGACATGAAAGTTGTGGTGTTCAATATAGTAAGAGAATCATTTAATAAAGGTTGAGTAAATATGTGATTTGAAAGTATTTGTGTGCAATGTTTTCACTAAGATAATCTCTTAATAAAGGTTGAGTAGGTATGTGATGTGAAAGTCATGTTCTCCAAAAAATTAAGTAGGTATGTGATATGAAAGTTATGATGTTTAATGTTTTCAATAAGAAAATATTTTAACAATTTTTGAGTAGGTATGTGATATGAAAGTTGTGTTGTCTAATATTCTCAAGAAGAAAATCTTTTATTAAAAGTTGAGTAGGCATGTGATGTGAATTTCTCTTACTTGAGGGTTTTGTAAATAAAGAGAAATTCACATCTCAATTGTTTTTGGATCCCTTTTAATACACATCTTATAAATTTGTGTTGGTGTCCTCTCTATTTGTTTCTATATATTTTCTTGGTATGCTCTTTTTCTCTATGTTAATAAAAAAAAATTAAGAATACAATTAAGATTGCTCCTCATCTTTAAAGAAGTGATATGATTTTATATACATATATTTGTGGATGATTTTGATTAAATTCACATTAAATTTATTATTACTATTATTATTTTATATTTTTAGTTTTGTTTAACATATATTAAACCAATATACAAATATGAAAGTAATATTACAATTTATTTAATAGTAATTATGAAATACACTTAACTTCTCAAAAAAAAATTCAATAATAAAAATAGTTATAATATTTATATATAATTTTTTAGAAATATATTTCTTCATTAAAGAGTTTAGGAAATATTTGTTTTAAACATTTTTTAATAATTTTTTTTTTTTTCATTAAATTTAATTTAAAATTTTAGAATTTTTAATTTTTTTTTTAATAAAATTAAATTACTCTATATTTTCTTTGGATTCATCTACCTTTTTTTCAACGAAAAAAATACGCTTTATATTCAAAAGGATATAAAAGTATACATGTCTGGTATGGTTGGGCTAATCACAAAACCAAGATCTATGCCGATGATTCAAGCTTCCAATCAAAACATAGAAGTGACAATACAACTCGCATCCAAAGTCATTGCAATGATAAGCATCAAATCAGGACAAGTCGCTCAAAGAATGATCATCGCGGGTGGGCCCTCATTGCCTTCTTCCCATCTAGTGAAACTAATGTGACCCGGAGGCAAAAACAACGCTTTTTTAGAGAGTTTGTCAGCCTCGATGTTTTCCCCCCGGGGAATGTGAGAAGAAGTAAAAAGATGAAACTGTTGTATCGCTTCGCGAGTTCTTTCCTTCCATCTCACCAGGTCCGCAACATGGAAGTCTACATGCCCATTTAACCAATCAATTATCAGCTTGGAATCACCAAGCAGTAAGAGATTAGTGATGTGTAAACGGCTTGCCAGAACACAAGAAGCCCATGCTGCCAAGAGTTCAGCCTTCGTGTTAGATCCAGTCCCACAGTTTAGTGTCCACCGGTAACAAGTTTGAGGACTTAAAGTAATCATCCCACCCGTCCCACAGAGAAAGCCATCATGTTGCGCCGCACCATCGAACCATGCAACAATTTTATCTGATGGAACTTTGAAAATGGATCTGCACGGTTTAATTGCCGATGACATCTTCCTGCTCACAGCCAACTCTGCCAAGATAATGCTGGCCACTCTGTTTGAGGAAGGTACCTTGTCTTCAAAAAGAGCCGCATTCCTGTGCTTCCAAATATGCCAGCAGAGAAGGATCGGAAGCTTCAAAAGGTTCGATGAGACCCGCTGCCAATTTTGAAAACAATTAGAAAGGTTGTTACCTATCCAGTATGTTGTATGAAATCGAGCAGGAGTTAATAAGTGCCAAACATCTCTGGTAAATGTACAGTCAATGAAGACGTGGGCAGCTGTCTCATTATTTGATTTGCAGAGACAACATCGAATGGGCCCCAACCATCCACGAACCTGTAGATTCGGCCACATCAGTAATTTGTTTTCAAGTAATAACCAGGTGAATAACTTTTGCTTGAGCTGGAAATCGCTCCTCCAGATCGAATCATGTCCACGATCCAAAGATGAAGGCCAGCACTTAGCAGCGATAGCATTGTAGGCGTTTTTTGCCGTTAGGACACCCGATCTGTCCCCTCCCGTCCAAATGAGCAAATCAGGCCTGTCCTGAAGACGGATGCCTAGTGCTCTAAGTCTGTAAGTGTAACAGTCCCATTCAGTAGCAAGATCGGCGCCCACCTCTAACTCTTCACTACTGAGCCAGCGGTCCCTCAAAAGACCCTCACTAAGTGAAGAAGTGAACTGATAGAGGAAGAAGAGATGCTTGTGATGAAGGTGCTTCAGCAGATCTGTGGATAGCATGGCGAGCTTGCCCAATCCCAACAAGTTGTCCCTTCCAACTTCAATCAGATGCCCGTTGCCAGGTGCCCATGAGAGCTAATGGTGAATGATAGGCAGGGTAGTTAGTAGATGTTTCCGGGTCTGAGAGCCAACTGTTGGTCTCTCAGAGGCAGTTCTGAGCCAAAAAAGGACCGGTAACTGGGGGAAATATTTTGCCTTTATAACCTTGCTCCAAATGCCCGTCTTCATAAGAATGCGCCAGAGAGTGTTTGCCAAGAGTGCCCGATTGAAGAAGGGCAGGTTCCTAAGTCCCCATCTGCCCATCTTTTTCGGTTTTGAAATAGTTTCCCAGTTGCAGAGATGATACCCAATAGTCTTGCTGCCGGTCCAAAGAAAGGAGAAAATAAGCTGACGAATAGATCTAAGTATGGTTTCCGGGATTTTTGAGAGCGCCATCCAATAGACTGGAAGACTTTCCAGCACAGCTTTTACGAGAATGAATCGCCCTCCCATGCTAAGTAACTTGTTACACCAGTGATGAGTTTTCCTGTCAAATTTGTCTAGGAGCCAAAGCCAATCTTTATTTGTAAATCTGGAGGATTTGATGAAGAATCCAAGGTATGTGAAACCCTCCTGCAGGTCAGCAACATTAATACCATACAAATCTTTCAAATCATATAAGAAAGGTTCCTGTGCATTCAATGCAAGGAAGAGAGATTTTTGTAAATTTATCACCAGTCCAGATGCTGCACAGAAAGTGCTAATGATGGAATGAATAAGGGACCATTCGGCAAAATTGGCCTCTGTCAAAATTAGCACATCATCAACAAAGAGAATGTGTAGTATGTGTGACAGCCCCGAGAAATTTACACCTGAAAGTTTGCCCTCTGCTTGGCTAAGTTTGAGCAGAATACCGAGTCCTTCAAGAACCAAGATAAAAAGTAATGGTGAAAGAGGGTATCCTTGATGGAGCCCTCTCTCGCAACGAAAAGAACTGGTGGGCTCCCCGTTGATCAGAACAGCCATGGAAGTTGATGTAATACAACTTAGTATCCAATTAGTAGTAGCTCGTCCAAAGCCGCTCTGCAAAAGAATTAGGTGCAAAAAATTCCAATTAACACAGTCAAATGCTTGCTTAAGGTCCAACTTGAGAAGAAAGGCAGATTGTTTTCTGGTTTTTAAGGTGTGGATGCATTCCTGTGCTACACCAACTGCATCTAAAATCTGTCTACCTTTCAGGAAGCCAAGCTGCTCCTTCGATAATGCTTTGGAGAGTAGGGGACGAATTCGATTGGCGATAATCTTTGAAATAAGTTTATAACATAGGTTGCACAATGTGATGGGGCGATAGTCTTTGAAGTGTTTTGGTAGGTTGGTTTTGGGGATCAAGACAATGTAAGTGTTATTTAGCTGTGGATTAATCACTCCTCTCAGGCGAGCATCCTCCACGACATCCAACAGATCCTGTCCCATAATGTCGAAGAAGTGTATGTATAGTTCGACCGACCAACCGTCGGGTCCCGGACTCTTTTCTTTCTTGAAACCCTTTAGAACAGTCAATAATTCCTCCTTTGTACAGGGGGATTCCAGTGCAAGTGCCTCCTCTACTGACACCATGTTGGGAAAACGGCTGGCTAACTCCACCTATGCGTTTAAGCTTGGAGCATTGGAAACCTGAAAAAAAGCTTTGTAATGTTGAACAGCCGCTGCTTTTATAGCTTCCTGGTCATGATGTTTGAAGCCGTCCTCATCTTCAATATCCCACAACTGCTTCTTTGATCTACGTGCGCTGGCAAATTTATGGATTCATCTACCTAGTAAAAAACACTCAAAGATATAAATGAAGTCTACTACATTCCAACTATACAATTTTGATTTAATTATTTAAATAAAATTTAACTACATAATTAAATAATCATTATAAAATTGAATTCAATCTAATTATTAAATAAAACCTTATTATATAAATGTAATAAATCTAATCTTCTATAAATTTAGTAAAAAAAATTTCACTCTATTTTTTATTTAAACATATAATGGATTTTCCAATACAAACAATACTCTTAAATTTAAAAAATAAATAATTAATGAGTTAAGTATTTAAAATATAAAAAAATACATAATTTACATATTTTTTTTTTTGGATATGAATGAAATGTAATTTATAAGTTATATCTTTGTACACAATTGATATGTTTTATTTTAGAAATATGATTTTATTATGTAAATTGATTATGTTTTATTTTAGAAATATGATTTTATTATGTAAATTGATTAATGTTAAATAACTAAATTTTGTATGAATAAATAGAACACATTATTTAATAGTTTTAATGTTATTTTATTTGAGAGGATTAATTGCATTTATTGAGTACTTTGACATATAGTTTATTTTTATGTGATATATTATGAGTAAAAGTTGATTTGATATGAGTTACATGTTAGATGGCCAATGGTGATGTAGACCTTAGGAGAGTCTATATTTACAAACAATGTCACCATATTCTAAAATTTTGAGTTGAGGAAAACTTGTGACAAGATCACCAAACTTGTATGAGTTACTTTAGGTTTGTAAGTACTACCTAAAGTTTGATATTTTTTAAAGTGATTGGGGTCATAGAGCTTTGCAAGATTATGCAAGTTGAGTAAAGCCTAGGAACAAAGTGTACTCATCCATATAATGAGTTGTAACACTATATAATCACAAATAACACATAAAAGAGTAGGCTAAATAGAGACATCAATATCATGGTGAACAATATCATTTAAGCACTAATAATTATGTATAATTAATTGTTTAAAATATCTCATATAAATATTGATGATTTATTTAATTAATTTTACATTATCAAAAACATATAAATTAAGTTATTTTTCATTAATACATTTGAGAACCTACCCTTGATAACTATATAAATGTTTTTTTAACATAGTACACTATTATACATATATTTTGATGTATTTTAACTTATTAAGAAGTGTAATAAATATCATTATTAAGTAAAATTCAAATTCAAATAAAAACATCATAATTCATAATATGATTCCTATATATGTGTTTTAATTCAGTAAACTATGTTAAATGCAATTAAAAAAAATATGTTTAGAGTGAACAGATATATTGAGATATAACCAAATATATGTTTTGGGTAAGAATATAAAATGTATAAAATCATAGTAATCTCTTCAAAAATATTTTCATTATTTATTTGATTTTTCTAACTTTAATATTTTTTTAGAATAAGATATATGTATGTGTTGGTACAATAGTTTTCTATATAAACAATATAATTAATATATAAAATTTGGTATTTTATAGAGAACAAATAGTACCAATTTGTAACTATTTTTCCAAAAAAAAAATTATATCAAAATTAGTATATTAATTATTAGCGTTAATGACAGTATCCACAATGAAATTAGAGATAAGAGTTTGTTGAATTGTCCCTAGGGGAAACCAATTCATCTCATCCCAGTTCCTAGCATGCCTAAGAGAGCTTAAACAATCCTGTCTTAATCACCCCATAGGGAAACCGACTCGACTGTCCATAAGGATAGATATTTAACAAAATTCTAAAAAACAATTATCCTCTGACCAACATAAAAAATGAAGGTTCTAGAAATATAAAGACATGCATGTAAACACCTCGAAGTTCTCCGTCTGTTCTGGTCCGACTGTCATGGTCTGTGGCGCGCCCTGCTAGTTTCATCATCCTCGGCTCGCTTTCCCACATTTTGAGAGAAGGTCGTGTGGCTTGGGTTGTCTATCTGTGGTGGCAGAGCCAGAATAACACTCCCTGGTGTAGTGGTGTACACATCTTGTGCTTGCATGGGTCGAAGCACGAACACCAACAGAGTTTCCAATTGCTTTGCGCATTGGCCAAGGTGCTCCATGCGAAAGTGGAGGTCGTCAATGTCTTGTCGGATAGAGAATACCAGGTCCTGGAGAATCGAGACTGAGTCTTAGTACCTAGAGTAAGAAGCAAATGAGCATGAGGCACTCTACACCCCGTCTGAGCATAAGTGAGGCCCTGGACAAAGCATCTCCTCCTTGACAGTGAATTCATTCAGCTGAGCGTGAAGGTCTTCCAGCACTGGCCCAAAAAAATAAGGTGGTGGAGAGTCGTGAGGTGAAGGTGGTGTTGTAGGAGTGAAAAGGGTGGAAGAAGGCACGAGAGCAGAGTGAGTGGAAGGTGGTGAGGTGGGTGGAGAAGGTGAAGCAATTTTCGAAATTGGACTCGGTGCATAGCCCAACAAATTTCCTTGCAGGTCGAACATCTCCACCTTGCATGCCCAGGGTGAAGACTGCGACGGAAGGATTGGATGTTCCAAGGGGGGGTGAGCTGATGTCGGAGATGAGGATTCGGGTGGGGGTGCAAGCATGGGCAAACGATGAGCCATGGATTCTCTGCTTCGATGCTAGAGATGCCCCCTCTTGGGATTTTCTCTCTACCAAGGCATATCCTACAAGAACAAAGAATTGAGTAGGGATAACATCGAAGGCGAGAGAAGAAAATCACCCAAGGGAACCATAGAAAACTCCTTGGATCAGGAATGGTATACGCTGAGAAGAGACATCGTCATAAAATGGTGTCTGCGGACTAAATGCCCACATGCGTAGAGGTACTGGTAAGCCGACCTTTTCCATGGCCGAAATGAATGTCCAGCAGGGGACACACTGCAATAGTGGAGGGTGGTTGGAGTCATAAGGAGGAATGAATGTCGGGGGACATCATGTGTAAATGTAGGAGGGGATGGCATGTGCCAATCACATGCCCCTCGGAGAGGTGGAAGATGTCATCTCCTCCGTAGGCCAAGTGTTGCGCACTAACACCCCATTCACGGTTAATTTGTATAAGTTATTGTATACTAATGAAATATATACTTTTCTTTTAAAATCATTGAGAAATTAAGAAGTTATAGGAAAATTATTAACTTTCTATTTTTTTTTGAGTTAATGATTTATTTCACAATAATAATATTTCTTTTTAAAAATTGTGTATTTGTAATTTACAAAAATAAGGTTATATATGCTTGGAATTTCATGTGTTATGAATGTATATAATATATTGGAGCAGTTTGTCAAAAAAAAACATTGAAAAGGGAAAATAAAAATAAAAATAATTTTTATGTGCTAAGTTATCACCTAGATTTAGAATTTCATATCATTGAATCATGTGTGCATTATTGTCTACATTAAAAATTATAAAAAAAATAGTAAAAATTATATATATATATATATATATATATATGGAATTTGCATAGTCAACTCTATCTGTGTCGATAGTTTTATCAGTACCATATTTGTGTAGCCTATAGAAAAATAATGTCAAAAATATACATGTAGAGGGGTATTCATAAAAATGGAGTTTTTTTTGTATTTGTAGAAAGAACCACTAGGTTCGTCATTGCGAACCTAAATCTGAGGAACCCAACTCAGCAAACACGTACCCTAGAGTTTTCACTTCCTCCTGAAAAACTTAGAAATTCAAATAACAGACCTGAGCTTTCCATAATAATTCAAATAACATTTATTAAACCAATATACAAATATGAAAGTAATATTACAATTTATTTAATAGTAATTATGAAATACACTTAACTTCTCTCAAAAAAAAATACAATAATAAAAATAGTTATAATATTTATATATGATTTTTGAGTAGAAATATATTTCTTTATTAAAGAGTTTAGGAAATATTTATTTTAAACATTTTTTAATAAAAATATTTTTTTTCAATAAATTTAATTTAAAATTTTAGAATTTTTAATTTTGTTTTTATAAAATTAAATTACTCTATGTTTTCTTTGTATTCATATACCTAGTAAAAAACATTCAAGGATATAAATGAAGTTAGTACATTCCAACTATATAATTTTGATTTAATTATTTAAATAAAATTTAACTACATAATTAAATAATCATTATAAAATTAAATTCAATTTAATTATTAAATAAAACTTTACTATATAAATTCAATAAATCTAATCATCTATAAATTTAGTAAAAAAAATTTCAAAATACATAATGTTTTTTTATATGAATGAAGTGTAATTTATAAATTATATCTTTGTATATAATTGATATGTTTTATTTTAGAAATATGATTTTATTATGTAAATTGATTATGTTTTATTTTAGAAATACTATTTTATTATGTAAATTGATTAATGTTAAATAATCAAATTTTTTTTAGATAAATAGAAAATATTATTTAATAATTTTAATATTATTTTATTTGAGAGGGTTAATTGCATTTACTGAGTACTTTAACATATAATTTATTTTTATGTGATATATTATGAGTAAAAGTTGATTTGATATGAGTTACATGTTAGATGGCCAATGATGATGTAGACCTTAGGGGAGTTTATATTTACAAACAATATCACCATATTCTAAAATTTTAAATTGAGGAAAATTTGTGACAAGATCACCAAACTTGTATGAATTACTTTAGGTTTGTAAGTACTACCTAAAGTTTGATATTTTTTTAAAGTGATTGGGGTCATAGAGCTTTGCAAGATTATGCAAGTTGAGTAGAGCCTAGGAACAAAGTGTACTGATCCATATAATGAGTTGTAACACTATATAATTACAAATAACACATAAAAGAGTAGGCTAAATAGAGACATCAATATCATGGTGAACAATACCATTTAAACACTAATAATTATGTATAATTGATTGTTTAAAATATCTCATATAAATATTGATGATTTATTTAATTAATTTTACATTATTAAAAACATATAAATTAAGTTATTTTTCATTAACACATTTGAGAACCTACCCTTGATAACTACATAAATGTTTTTTTAACATAGTACTCTATTATATATATTTGATATATTTTAACTTATTAAGAAGTGTAATAAATATCATTATTAAGTAAAATTCAAATAAAAATAAAAATATCATAATTCATAATATGATTCCTATATGTGTGTTTTAATTCAGTAAACTATAAATAATATAACTTTAATTAAAGGTAAATACAAGTTAAATGCAATTTAAAAAAAATATGTTTACAGTGAACAAATATATTGAGATATATCCAAATATATGTTTTGGTAAGAATATAAAATGTATTAAATCATAATAATCTCTTCAAAAATATTTTAATAATATTTTCATTATTTATTTGATTTTTTCTAACTTTAATATTTTTTTGAGAATAAGATATATGTATGTGTTGGTACAATAGTTTTTTATATAAACAATATAATTAATATATAAAATTTGATATTTTATAGAGAACAAATAGTACCAATTTGTAACTATTTTTCCAAAAAAAAAAATTATATCAAAATTAGTATATTAATTATTAGCGTTAATTACAGTATCTACAGTGAAATTAGAGATAAGAGTTTGTTGAATTGTCCCTAGGGGAAACCAATTCATCTCATCCCAGTTCCTAGCATGCCTAAGATAGCTTAAACAATCTTGTTTGAATCACCCCATAGGGAAACCG
>JASDQU010102731.1:530721-541354 GCA_032191745.1 Picea mariana | reverse complement strand
ATACAAAATTAAGAAATATCTAAAGGTATGATTCTGAGGTTAGTAAAATTTTGTTCTCTTCTTGAAGCTTCATACATATAATACTTTTTGACATTTATGACCTCTAATTATATAAAATAAGTTAATGTTGTTGATAATTTTAAGCATAATATTTTTGCATCTTTGGATGGAGTCTAGGTTAACCATGAAAATAAAATATATAAAAAAACATCCTATAAACACTTTTACAAAAAACAAGAAATTATGATGCAGACCCCCTCCCTTGACTAGGACCCACACGACCTACGATCTAAGGATCGTTAACTTCAAGAACTTAAATTAGCTCGTAGGCTCTCTTCGAACCCAAATTCCACTACATAGACCTTCCAACTACCACCTGAATGTTAATTCAAGCCTTCAGGAGTCCTTGAGCACTAACAAAACCTCCTCGAAGACCAAGGGCTACAATCGCGGGAAAATCTTTTTGTCCCTGAAAGTTTCAGGACTTCGGGGTGACATACTTCGGGAGTTCCCACAAGTCGGAACCCCAAACCTTCTGAATGTCGAAGTGCCAAATATTCGAACCAATGACATAGATCAACGACTCGTGACCTCAGAGCCCACCAACGACAACTATCAACTTTGGCAAACTAGGCTTCAACGAGTCTATTTTATCCAACTCACAAGTCTCTCGAAGAGTCAAACTACGAAGGATATTGGACATTTATCACTCTTTTCTAAATCAATGACCACCATCAACTCCACTATTTCGGTTTTCGGGAGTTATGGAGACTACACTCCACTATTCCGCCGGAGTGTCGAACCAACAAACTAACTAACACAAAGATTGATGGCCCACAAAATCCAGTTATCCCATGGTTGCAATTATCTCTGGTATTCTGGGATTCGGGAGCCTTGGATCCTCAACCCTTTCCAACCCCCGAAGCTCCAAACATGCAAACTCGCAGAGGGTTGAAATCAACAACTTCTACGACCAGACAACTGAATGGTTCTGATCTTTTTTGGATTTCAGAAATTTAGGTGGATTGTTCTATGCAACCTTGACTTGCTCCCAAATTATGAAACACTTAAGGGTGTCTCCCTTCTCCACGTGTCCCTCTGGCGATCGATGACTAATATGGATCTTGGCCTTTGGGAATTTGGCGGTCTAGCTCCCGTGACGTTTCACTCCTACCTCCAAAGTATGGGCTCTTTAGGATTCTAGATCTTCTGCCACATACTCCTCCTTTGATCGATGGTCTTAATTCACTATGGACTTCAGAATTTTGGATGGATGGAACTCAACTCTCACTGTTCTTCTAAACTCCCAGTGGTCCAAACCTCTGCCATTTGTTTCCACATGTCCTTTGGAATGGACGGTGGTGATTTACTTCGCCCTTTGGGACTTCAATGGTCCTGAATTCTTCACACTTCCGATCCTCTGAAATCGCGGGGTGTTGAAGGAGCTCAAGGGTTATCTCTCTCGCTATTCTCTCCGGATCTATTGACTGCTAGATCTATGGCACATTATGAATAGATCACGACCGTTGATTTGGTATTTTCAGAAACTTCTCCTTGATTTGAGTTGAGACTTCTCCCTAACTTGAAGTCATGTCGAATTAACAGGGGTAAAACCCATGCTACTCCACTAGATCTTTAGGTGGTGAAATATTCTGGGTTCCTCCGAATGGATCTCATCTGCTCGAAGCTCAGAATAAGAAATCTCTCCCTCTTGAAGGATTCCAACGCTATTCCTTATGAGGTTTTTTGTCCCTAAGGTTTCTTGAACCTCTGGCACACTCCTTCCAGCCTGTAAACTTATAGTAAGTTTTGGGACTTGGATATTTTTTAAAAATCTTTGGGTTCACTTCTAATTCTCGTCTACCACTAAGAACTTTCCAACACTTAGAAAATTTTCTTTCTCAAGGCACACCTTACATGGGTATTTCCTGAACTTCACTCCCCTCTGAGAAACAATGCACTCCTTGCACTTTACTGTAATTTCAAGCTATCTCTTCTGAGCTTATGAATCTATCTAGACTCAACCTACACACTCCTTGTGGGAGCTATGCACTCCTTGCACCAATATTCTGTTGGGCCCCAACAACCCCCTTCTTTATTTTTAATCAAAATCTAGGGTCCCTCAAAATTTTATGTGGATTCTTCATTTGTTTCCCTTTGACTTGATTGGATTGGTATTGGTTTGCTTTGTTTCGAGGTTGGTTTGAGTTTATATTGTTTTCTTTTGTTTGGTTTTAATTTCATGAAATTTAAATGCCATTTCGTTTTGTTTTCTATAGAGTTTTGATGTTGATGGATGAGCTTCATAATTTGCGAGTTTTTATTGTGACACATCTTTTCTATGACATTTGTTCACATTTTATCAAATTTGAATGAGGGAGAGACGAATATAGAAATCTTAATTTAAACAAAAACCTTAATTTTTATCAACTGTTTACTTTCGTTTAAATTATGATTATGTTTTCATGTTTTTATCATTAGCAATCATTTTCACAAAATCATTTGGTAGGTTTATTAATTAAATTCTTTTCTGATTTTGCATTTCATTTTAAAATAAATATAAAAATAAAAAAAAGAATTATCTATCATTTGTTTGATTTTGTGAAAACCCAAAATTAATATTTTTCTCCTCTCCATCATATTGAAGCTTCTATAATTTTAAGATCATATTTGAAAGGAAAATATAAACAATATTTGTTTAGAAGTTAGTTTAAATTCATTTTAATCTTATTGTTCTAGATTTTGTTTTGTTCACAATTTTTAGGTTATTAATTTAGTTTCTTTTTGTTTCACAGGTTTCTATTGTCATATATTTGGTACAGATCCGATCATGGCTTGATTTTATTATCTAAATACGTTCAAGATAATTTATCCAAAAATAATATTGGATTGTTGCAAATAATTTATGGGCAACAACATATAAGATTTGGAAATGCGTTCAAGAACATATAGACGATTTTGTGAGACTTGTTTCAGCCAAATCGTAAGGAATCAAAAGAAACCTATCGAAAACCATCTACAGAATGGACCCATTTAGATTACATGGGAGAATTTTCCCAAATAAATGCATGATTTGAGAGATATTTGTGTCTCTTTATGAGGAAAATTTCAGGTGGCGGAAATTATTAGTGACGCCCAGACTGTTCATTCATTGTATAAATATATGAGAAAGTTTAGAGCCAAAGGGATCCAAGAAATTGAGAGGGTGATTTTTATCCTTTCTTTTTTGTATATTATATCTTTTGTAAACTTTTTTCTTTTCAAATGGACTAATAGATGGTTGGAATCTTTGGGAGAATAGACAAGTATTTTCAAAGAAAAATATGGAATTCTAGGTTTCTTAATGACTTTTGTCATGTGAGTAAAATGGTTTTGTTTTCATTATAATATCTTCAAATTCTTTGAGTAATTGATTATGCATTGATTTAAATTAGTTTTAGTATGTTTTATCAATACATGGTCAATTGCTATCATTTATGTGTTATGTTTTTTAATTTTTAAGAGTCTATTATGCCAAAAAAATCCTTTTGGACCTTATGATGAACTTATTATACTGAATATATATGGGATACAATTTACCCTTTGGATTTTGTCCTTTTGTAGATTGTGAAATGTTAATATTGTTTCTCATATAATTTCTGAATATGAAACTTTATCTGTATTGAACTAACTTTAGACTGTTCTGCATATAGTATTTCGTGTTATGTTTTCATTTATATGGTTCCTTATCGTTTGGTTCAGTTTATATCTGTGATTGATCACCTATTGAAGTATTTTGAGTTTACATCTGATGCTAGATAGATGGTAACACCATTCCCGAGAATTGAATTTTCTATCATTTTCAATTATCGGATATTCTAAAGTCACATGATATATAATAGTTTGTCTTTTTGTCATCATAAACTCATTCTGGAATATAAAAGAATTCTTTGAGTTTCTTTAGGAAGTATTATGATTGAGTTTGTCATAGGTTTACACATGACACAGGTTAAGAGGAGCTCATCAAATACAAAGAGATGAATTTAGCTTAGTGTTGTTTATCAACAAGAGGTTAGTATATTTATTATTTACTTAATTTGTTGATTTGTGAATGAAGAGTGATTGCATCATTTAAACATTAATTTTCTTTGTCTATTTTCATTATATCATTTACAATCATATTCATTCGTTATTTATTAGCTTGGTATTTAGAGTATTAGAATATTTTTTTATATATTTAATCTTGTTTAGATCCATTATCTTAAAACAATTACTTTCACAAGGCTTTGCTCAAACCTTGTAAACTATATATAACCATTGTACATTAACACTCTTATTTAAGCATTAGTAATTAAAGTGTTGATTGTTAGAATTGTATGTTTAGTTAGTCCACATCTTTTAGCTATTTTAGGATCTTAGTTGGCTAATAGAGCCATAAAACCCGTCATGGTAGATTATACCAAACGAATTGGTTTAATTAGACAACCCCAGACCAAATCTTCCCTTCCCGTTGATGGTGTGTCATAAATGCTTGTCAACAAATGGCACTAGAAGGAGGGTCAAGGTAAATTTAATGATTAAATGTCTTACCCCTCATCTTGTCATAATTTCAGATTTATAATTTTTTCTTCTATGTCATCTTGAAATGCACTAGAAGGCAGGCCAAACTGATAAGCTAGCCTTGAAGGAGTCTTTGTTTTGAATGTATTTAATTCCCCATGGCTCCTCAAATCACTATGTTGGAACATTCTTTTCACTTCTCATTACCTGATATTCCCAACGAGACAATCTCTCTCTTGGACAAACTCACCTTTGATGGTGGGGGGGATGTATCTCCAAAAGACCATCTTAAGAAGTTTTGGTGTAGATGCATCAAGCATGATATTTCTAATTTAAATGTTTTATGAATATTGTTCTCTTTTACTTTTAGGGGTCAGATTAAATATCGGTTTGAGTCTTTTCCAGCATATCAAATTATTGATTGGTTTCAATTTGTAGATGAATTTTTAGATGCTTTTTAAATCTATGATTACAATCAATTATGTGAAGAATTTCAGGCTTTACTAATCAATGAAAATTCATCTCGAGAGGTATTTTTAACAAGCATCCATCATGTTCTCTGTAAGTTTCAACTTGATGACATGTCATTTGTACTAAATCTCCTCTCTGATGTTTGTTTCCTTTTCATCCAACCATTTTCAATCGTAAATGATGAATTAGTTACAAATCCTATCACTCAATTACGAGAAGATTTTTGTTTGCAGGATGAGAGGAATTGATCCAAATATTTTGAACAAGAAAGGGAGGTAGAATCTATTGAAAAGGTTCTTACTGGAAAACAAATTGGTTTTTCCTCTGAATCATTGTATATTCAGTCCTCAACCATCCTGGAAGAAGATTTGATGTTGGGTGAAGGTGAATGTCCATATTCTTCTAACTCTTTCTCTAATCAGTACTTAAATTTAGTTATTGAATAACACTTAGGTGATGAAAATTATATTAAGTATTATAACATCTTATGAAACTGATTTGAGATGTAAATATGCAATTTGAAGAAGAAACCTTAAACCTTCATCCACAAATCATACCTTATCCACATGAAAGATTAGATGTTTTTCATGAAATGTTTGAATTATCTATCATACATGAGGAGAATTTAGATGATCATATTATTTTGAAGGATTTATCACCAAAACTGAGTGAAAGTTTTAATGAAAGTGAAGAGGAATGTCTTGAGAATACCATTGTTAAATATCATAGGTCAAGAGATTCTTTTCATGTTCTCATTTATGATTCCTTTTATTGTTTATATCCCGATCTCTTATTAGATTCTAGTGGACATGATACTTTACCCACAGTATCTTACTCTTTTTCATCACAATCAGATCTTTTCGATATGCCAAGATTTGGTGAAATTAATTTTGAACGTAACATTTATGAAGTTGGATTTGACGCTCTTTCACTTTCATCACTTGCATGGAAAAAGGACATGTTTCAAAATTATTTTACACTATTTATGTTTTAAAAAGACAATGCACTCATTCTCATCGAGATCAAATATTGTACATTGCATATTCATTCTTTGGTTAGTTCAAATTTTAATGATTATGCTTCACGTTTTGAAACGATAAATCTCATCAAAGGAAGTGTTTAAACCAATAATCTAATTGATTCCATGAATTCTCTTATGATGTGTTCCCCATTGACAGATCTAGTTCATCGAAGTCATAGTTTGCATCCTAATTTTTATGACAGGATCTTAGAATGGCTTGAAGATTCGTATATAAAAAATCTTCATAATAAAGATAAAGTTGTGCTTGCTTTGTTTCTACCTAAATATCTAGGAAGTAAGCATGACATGATTTTTTTAGATCCCCCATGTGAAGAAATTGATGAACACTTGGAGAATTGTCAGGAGGATGGGGCACTTCAGCCTTGGTTGATAGTTATGTCAGGTCCCCATAATATTGACAAGTTTTTCAAAATTACTTACAGTCTTACATGCCATTATGAACCATATCACAACAAGATTGAAAAATGGTTGCAGGATTCATACATCAAGAAGTTTCAAAATAATGGTAACATCGTGCTTGCTTTGTTTTTAAATGAATATATAGGAGGTAATCATGGCATATTTCTTTTGTATCTACAAATACTACATTCTTTTATTCTGATTTTCAACTTTCTATGCTTTGTAGGATTGAATATGCTCTTGTAGTTGCACTAGAAACACAATTTTACTTAGTGTTTTGATCTATGTAAATGTTAGAGTAGGTATAGGTAGAGTACTTTTGGTTTTTTCTTTCCTTTTCAATTTTTTCTTTTGAATAATGCAGTTATGAAGGCATGTGTTTATGAAAAGAAAACCATCATCCAAATGTTGTCAGAGAAGTCTTCTTTCAATTCCTTTCTTTTTCCTTTTCGTAGTTGTCTTGATTAAATGTTTCTTTTTCAAAACTTGGCAGCATCATGTAATGATTTCAGATATTATGAAGCATTACTAAAGAGATTAGGGATTTGATCTTAGTTTTACCCTAACAAACATAGCTTACCACTACATGTAATTGCACTCATCCTGCTTAATGATTTTTTTGTAACTTTTAATAATTAGCTTGGTCAAAATGATGTATCATGCATCACTATATTTAGAAAAGAATCTTCCTATATGCAAAACTCTGAACTGTGTTGTTCTTCCTTTTGATCCTCTTTCTCTATGAGAGGTTGGCATGGTTTTCTTTTTGGTCAAATTCTTTTTAAAAGTGACTTTTTCTATTTCAATTTTGTTTGTTTTAATATAGTTCTGATTTTGAATCCCAATAATAAAATCTAATTCGGTTTGCTGTGTGTTTTTTTTTTTGCTTTCTTTGATTGTTTTGATTGAACTTTATTCTTGTCTGTCTTTTTGAATAAATATATTCCTGATCAAAGAGAGATTGTCGAAGGAAGCATTAATTTCAAGACTTATGTTTTTAAAAGAAATTTGAAACAATTCAAACAATTTCTGATGTTAAGGTTCATCTCAAATAATTGATTTGTAAGTCAATTGAGTATTATGAAATCCTAAACTGTCTTTGTCAGATTATTACCCCTAAAATGTTTTGAGATATTTGGGAATTATGATTATCCTTAGACTTTTTACACCGTCCCTATTCTTAAAAGATCACTTTTAAGTGTTTCCCCATTCTCTAGATGATTTCTTAACCGAAATCTAAAATATCTAAACCATGATAAAACTTCCAGTTTTGAAAGAAAATAATAATAATAAAAATGATCAATTGTTTATTTGTAATCCAATTTACCTCCAATATCACCCTCCTCTCTTTGTCATCAATAAATCTATAATTGTATTATTATTTAAAAGGGGCATAAGAGGGTTGGAAGCACTTAAGTGCGGGAAGTGTGTGTAAACCCGTCGAGGTACTGAACAAGCTCGCTGGCAGCAGGTAAATGCACACATGATACCAAGACAACTTTGTCAGGGTACTGAACAAGCCTGCTGGAAATCAAGCAATGCCGGGTCGAGAGGTAGCAGGTATATGATTTTAAATTAACTTTTACGGAAGCATACATCATGTAGATACAACTATTGGATGAGATTAAATCATTTGAGTGGGCTAAATGACATCCGTGTCAAGGCTATGGATGCATGCTGGTAGGAGTGGCTCTGTCAATGGTATTGAAGTCCTTTTATAAACATCGTGACTCTTTGATTAAAACATAACGTCAGGTTATAATCCTCCGTAAAAACATTATTTTCTTCTTTTCTAATATTTTTCTATAAATTTGAGCTAATCTTAATATTGTGTAATATTAAAGTGGATTTGTTTCAAAACAGCTTAAAATTATATCCAAGTCTTATTTATCTTCCCTGCGATGAAAGTTTAATAGGTTAGAGAAAACTTTTTCACCCAGTGAGTTGCCATTTGTTGGGCCCCAACAACCCCCTTCTTTATTTTTAATCAAAATCTAGGGTCCTTTGAAATTTTACTTGGATTCTTCATTTGTTTCCCTTTGACTTTATTGGATTGGTATTGGTTTGCTTTGTTTCAAGGTTGGCTTGAGTTTATATTATTTTCTCTTGTTTGGCTTGAATTTCATGAAATTTAAATGCCATTTCATTTTTCTTTCTACAGAGTTTTGATGTTGATGGACGAGCTTCATAATTTGAGAGTTTTTATTGTGACACACCTTTTCTATGACATTTGTTCACATTTGATCAAATTTGAATGCGTGAGAGACAAACATAGAAATCTTAATTTAAACGAAAAACCTTAATTTTAATCAACTGTTTACTTTCGTTTAAATTATGATTATGTTTTCATATTTTACTCATTAGCAATCATTTTCACAAAATCATTGGTGGGTTTAATTAATTAAATTCTTTTGTCATTTTGCATCTCATTTGAAAAAAAAAAAAAGAATTATCTATCATTTGTTTGATTTTGTGAAAACCCAAAATTAATATTGTTCTCCTCTCCATCAACTTGAAGCTTCTATAACTTTAAGATCATATTTGAACATAAAATATAAACAATATTTGTTTAGAAGTTAGTTTAAATTCATTTTAATTTTATTGTTGTAGATTTTGTTTTATTCACAATTTTTAGGTTATTAATTTAGTTTCTTTTTGTTTCACAGGTTTCTATTATCATATATTTGGTACGGATCCAATCATGTCTTGATTTTAATATCTAAACACGTTCAATATAATTGATCCAAAAATAATATTGGATTGTTGCAAATAATTTATGAGCAACAACATATAAGATTTGGAAATGCGTTCAAGAACTGATAGATGATTTTGCGGGACTTGTTTCATCCAAACCATAAGGAATCAGAAGAAACAGTTGAAAACCCATCTGCAGAATGGACCCATCTAGCTTACATGTAGGAAGTTTCCCAAACAAATGTACGATTGGAGAGATACTTGTGTCTCTTTATGAGGAAAATTTCAGGTGGCCGAAATTCTTAGTGACGCCCAAACTGTTCATTCATTCTATAAATATATGAGAAATTTTAGAGCCAAAGGGATCCAATAAATTGAGAGGAGGATTTTGATCCTTTTTTTTTGTATATTATATCTTTTGTAAAAAAAATTCTTTTCAAATGAAGTAACAGATGGTTGGAATCTTTGGGAGAATGGACAAGTATTTTCAAAGAAGCATATGGAATTCCAGGTTGCTTAATGACTTTTGTCATGTGAGTAAAATGGTTTTGTTTTCATTATAATATCTTCATATTATTTGAGTAATTGATAATGTATTGATTTAAATTAGCTTTAGTCTGTTTTATCAATACATGTTTAATTGCTATCATTCGTGTATTAATGTTTTCAATTTTTAAGAGTCTATTATCCCAAAAATTCCTTTTGGACCTTATGATGAACTTATTATACTGAAGCTATATGGGATATAATTTACTCTTTGGATTTTGTCCTTTTGTAGATTGTGCAATGTTAATATCGTTTCTCATATAATTTTTGAATATGAAGCTTTATTTGTATTCAACTAGCGACTGTTCTGCATATAATTTTTCATGTTATGTTTTCATTTATATGGTTCATTATCTTTTGGTTTAGTTTATATCCGTGATTGATCACCTATTCAAGTATTTTGAGTTTACATATGATGCTATATAGTTGGTAACACCATTCCCGAGAATTGAAATTTCTTTCATTTTCAGTTATCGGATATTCTAAAGTCACATGATATATAATCGTTTCTCTTTCTCTCATCATAAACTCGTTCCAGAATATAAAAGACTTATTTGAGTTTCTTCAAGAAGTATTATGCTTGCCTTTTTCATAGGTTTACACTTGACACAGGTTAAGAGGAGCTCATACAAATATAGAGAGATGAATTTATCTTAGTATTGTTGATCAACAAGAGGTTAGTCAACTTATTATTTCTTTAATTTGTTGATTTGTGAATAAAGAGTGATTGCATCATTTAAACGTTAATTTTCTTTGTTTATTTTTGCTATATCATTTACAATCATATTAATTCATTGTTTATTATTTTGGTATTTAGAGTATTAGAATAATTTTGTTTATATTTAATCTTGTTTAGATCCATTATCTTAAAACAATTACTTTCACAAGGCTTTGCTCAAACCTTGTAAACTGTATATAACCATTGTACATTAACACTCTTAT
>JASDQU010102731.1:506502-522213 GCA_032191745.1 Picea mariana | reverse complement strand
AAAGTTGTGCTTGCTTTGTTTCTACCTAAATATCTAGGAAGTAAGCATGACATGATTTTTTTAGATTCCCCCTTGTGAAGAAATTGATGAACACTTGGAGAATTGTCAGGAGGATGGGGCACTTCAGCCTTGGTTGATGGTTATGCCAGGTCCCCATAATATTGACAAGTTTTTCAAACTTACTTATAGTCTTACATGCCATTATGAACCATATCACAACAAGATTGAAAAATGGTTGCAGGATTCATACATCAAGAAGTTTCAAAATAATGGTAACATCGTGCTTGCTTTGTTTTTAAATGAATATATAGGAGGTAATCATGGCATATTGTTTTTGAATCTACAAATACTACATTCTTTTATTCTGATTTTCGACTTTCTATGCCTTGTAGGATTGAATATGCTCTTGTAGTTGCACTATAAACACAATTTTACTTAGCGTTTTGATCTATGTAAATGTTAGAGTAGGTATAGGTAGAGTACTTTTGGGTTTTTCTTTCCTTTTCAATTTTTTCTTTTGAATAATGCAGTTATGAAGGCATGTGTTTATGAAAAGAGAACCATCATCCAAATGTTGTCAGGGAAGTCTTCTTTCAATTCCTTTCTTTTTTCTTTTCGTAGTTGTCTTGATTAAATGTTTCTTTTTCAAAACTTGGCAGCATCATGTAATGATTTCAGATATTATGAAGCATTACTAAAGAGATTAGGGATTTGATCTTAGTTTTACCCTAACAAACATAGCTTACCACTACATGTAATTGCACTCATCCTGCTTAATGATTTTTTTGTGACTTTTAATAATTAACTTTGTCAAAATGATGTATCATGCATCACTATATTTAGAAAAGAATCTTCCTATATGCAAAACTCTGAATTGTGTTGTTCTTCCTTTTGATTCTCTTTCTCTATGAGAGGTTGGCATGGTTTTCTTTTTGGTCAAATTATTTTTAAAAGTGACTTTTTATATTTCAATTTTGTTTGTTTTAATATAGTTCTGATTTTGAATCCCAATAATAAAATCTGATTCGGTTTGCTGTGTGTTATTTTTTTTGCTTTCTTTGATTGTTTTGATTGAACTTTCTTCTTGTCTGTCTTTTTGAATAAATATATTCCTGATCAAAGAGATATTGTCGAAGGAAGTATTAATTTCAAGACTTATGTTTTTAAAAGAAATTTGAAACAATTCGAACAATTTCTAATGTTAAGGTTCATCTTAGATAATTGAATTGTAAGTCAATTGAGTATTATGAAATCCTAAATTGTCTTTGTCAGATTATTACCCCTAAAATGTTTTGAGATATTTGGAAATTATGATTATCCTTAGACTTTTTACACCGTCCCTATTCTTAAAATATCACTTTTAAGTGTTTCCCCATTCTCTAGATGATTTCTTAACCGAAATCTAAAATATCTAAACCATGATAAAACTTCTAGTTTTGAAAGAAAATAATAATAATAAAAATGATCAATTGTTCATTTGTAATCCAATTTACCTCCAGTATCACCATGCTCTCTTTGTCATCAATAAATCTATAATTGTATTATTATTTAAAAGTGGCATAAGAGGGTTGGAAGCACTTAAGTGTGGGAAGTGTGTGTAAACCCGTTGGGGTGCTGAACAGGTTCGTTGGCAGCAGGTAAATGCACACATGATACCAAGACAACTTTGTCAGGGTGCTGAACAGGCCTGCTGGCAATCAAGCAATGTCAAGTCGAGAGGTAGTAGGTATATGATTTTAAATTAACTTTTACGGAAGTATACATCATGTAGATACAACTATTGGATGAGATTAAAGAATTTGAGTGGGCTAAATGACATCTGTGTCAAGGCTATGGATGCATGCTGGTAGGAGTGGCTCTGTCAATGGTATTGAAGTCCTTTTATAAACATCATGACTCTTTGATTAAAACATAACTTCAGGTTATAATCCTCCGTAAAAGCATTCTTTTCTTCTTTTCTAATATTTTTCTATAAATTTGAGCTAATCTTAATATTGTGTAATATTAAAGTGGATTTGTTTCAAAACAACTTAAAATTATATCCAATTCTTATTTATCTTCCCTGCAATGAAAGTTTAATAGGTCAGAGATAAATTTTTCACCCAGTGAGTTGCCATTTGTTGGGCCCCAACAACCCCCTTCTTTATTTTTAATCAAAATCTAGGGTCCCTTGAAATTTTACTTGGATTCTTCGTTTGTTTCCCTTTGAATTTATTGGATTGGTATTGGTTTGCTTTGTTTCAAGGTTGGATTGAGTTTATATTATTTTCTTTTGTTTGGTTTGAATTTCATGAAATTTAAATGCCATTTAATTTTGCTTTCTACAGAGTTTTGATGTTGATGGACGAGCTTCATAATTTGAGACTTTTTATTGTGACACACCTTTTCTATGACATTTGTTCACATTTGATCAAATTTGAATGTGGGAGAGACAAAACATAGAAATCTTAATTTAAACGAAAGTAAGAGTTTTTATTGTGACACACCTTTTCTATGACATTTGTTCACATTTGATCAAATTTGAATGCAGGAGAGACAAACATAGAAATCTTAATTTAAACGAAAAACCTTAATTTTAATCAACTGTTTACTTTCGTTTAAATTATGATTATGTTTTCATCTTTTACTCATTTGCAATCATTTTGACAAAATCATTTGGTGGGTTTAATTAATTAAATTCTTTTGTCATTTTGCATCTCATTTGAAAAAAAAAAAGAAAGAATTATCTATCATTTGTTTGATTTTGTGAAAACCCAAAATTAATATTTTTCTCCTCTCCATCAACTTGAAACTTCTAGAACTTTAAGATCATATTTGAACCGAAAATGTAAACAATATTTGTTTAGAAGTTAGTTTAAATTCATTTTAATTTTATTGTTGTAGATTTTGTTTTATTCACAATTTTTAGGTTATTAATTTAGTTTCTTTTTGTTTCACAGGTTTCTATTATCATATATTTGGTACGGATCCAATCATGTCTTGATTTTAATATCTAAACACGTTCAATATAATTGATCCAAAAATAATATTGGATTGTTGCAAATAATTTATGAGCAACAACATATAAGATTTGGAAATGCGTTCAAGAACTGATAGATGATTTTGCGGGACTTGTTTCATCGAAACCGTAAGGAATCAGAAGAAACAGTTGAAAACCCATCTGCAGAATGGACCCATCTAGCTTACACGCAGGAAGTTTCCCAAACAAATGTATGATTGGAGAGATATTTGTGTTTCTTTATGAGGAAAATTTCAGGTGGCCAAAATTCTTAGTGACGCCCAAATTGTTCATTCATTCTATAAATATATGAGAAATTTTAGAGCCAAAGGGATCCAAGAAATTGAGAGGAGGATTTTGATCCTTTTTTTTTTGTATATTATATCTTTTGTAAACTTTTTTCTTTTTAAATGGAGTAACAGATGGTTGGAATCTTTGGGAGAATGGACAAGTATTTTCAAAGAAGCATATGGAATTCCAGGTTGCTTAATGACTTTTGTCATGTGAGTAAAATGGTTTTGTTTTCATTATAATATCTTCATATTATTTGAGTAATTGATAATGTATTGATTTAAATTAACTTTAGTCTGTTTTATCAATACATGCTTAATTGCTATCATTTGTGTATTAATGTTTTCAATTTTTAAGAGTCTATTATCCCAAAAATTCCTTTTGGACCTTATGATGAACTTATTATACTCAAGCTATATGGGATACAATTTACTCTTTGGATTTTATCCTTTTGTAGATTGTGCAATGTTAATATTGTTTGTCATATAATTTTTGAATATGAAGCTTTATTTGTATTCAACTAGCGACTGTTCTGCATATAATTTTTCATGTTATGTTTTCATTTATATGGTTCATTATCTTTTGGTTCAGTTTATATCTGTGATTGATCACCTATTCAAGTATTTTGAGTTTACATATGATGCTATATAGTTGGTAACACCATTCCCGAGAATTGAAATTTCTTTCATTTTCAGTTATTGGATATTCTAAAGTCACATGATATATAATCGTTTGTCTTTCTCTCATCATAAACTCGTTCCAGAATATAAAAGACTTATTTGAGTTTCTTCAAGAAGTATTATGCTTGTATTTTTCATAGGTTTACACTTGACACAGGTTAAGAGGAGCTCATACAAATATAGAGAGATGAATTTATCTTAGTATTGTTGATCAGCAAGAGGTTAGTCAATTTATTATTTCTTTAATTTGTTGATTTGTGAATAAAGAGTGATTGCATCATTTAAACGCTAATTTTCTTTGTTTATTTTTGTTATATCATTTACAATCATATTAATTCATTGTTTATTATTTTGGTATTTAGAGTATTAGAATAATTTTGTTTATATTTAATCTTGTTTAGATCCATTATCTTAAAACAATTACTTTCACAAGGCTTTGCTCAAACCTTGTAAACTGTATATAACCATTGTACATTAACACTCTTATTTAAGCATTAGTAATTAAAGTGTTGATTGTTAGAATTGTATGTTTAGTTAGTCCACGTTTTAGTTGTTTTAGGATCTTCGTTGGCTAACATAGCCATAAAACCCATCAGGGTATATTATACCAAACGACTTGGGTTAATTAGACAACACCAGACCAGATATTCCCTTCCCCTTGACGGTGTATCATAGACGCTCGTCAACAGAATATCATAAGAGAAACAATTGAAACTTATAGGAATGTCAAATACTTCCACACTTAACCATAAAAAGCATTCTCATAAATGAAAAAGATATAAATAGACAAAACAAAAATAATTATCATGTAAATTCAATGAACTCAATAACAGAGAACACCATACATGTGGAATCAAACCTCTCTTATTTGCATTCCATCCAACAAGTCTGCACATGAGTTCACATAACTCTCTGTAATTCACAATAATGCTCAACAACGCTCTTAGATAATTATCATTAGCCTCATTTGGGAATCATATACATATATTTATACATCGACGGGCTTCTCAAGCCTTCCTACCGACTACCTTAGTGCTATCCTATCATAATTTAACACACCTATATGGTAAGGCCTTATGAAAATAAATGTCCATTACAATCATATCTGAGCTAATGCTCAACATAAATACAATATTATCTAATAATTAAGGTGATTACAACTTCGACGATCCTAGGTGATGGCTCTTGTCTCAAAACATTAAAAGATATTTAATACAATATTTCCAGAACATCAACATGACATGCCCTCTTTGGGATCTAAGCCAATTTGAAATGTGCGTGCTAGTACTGCATTGTCTTCCACATAGCCTTCTTAATGACTGATGGAGATTCTCCTACATCATACTCCTCTGGACAAAAATTCATGGACTATTGTCCATGAGATCCTACACTAACTTCCCATGCTTTTGAATATCAGAATCATTCACCCAACTAGCATCCTTTGTTGGGTGGCCCTTTCACTTCACCAAGTACTCAAAATAATCCTTTCTCCTAGTCTTCTTACCAATCCTTTGATCTATTATCTTCTCCATTTGTGGATTTTGTGTTGTGGGAACATGTTTTTCCCACTGAATCTCTTTTTGATCATCTGATCCTATTGGATCATCCATCCTGTATGGGTACAAGTATTCAACATTAAATATAAGGGATATTCCCATAGCCTCTGGAAGTTCAATCTTATAACCATTTGAAACAAAATTTATGAGGATTTTACATGGTCCTATTTTTTCCATCTTCAATTTATTCTATATTCCTCTTGGGTACCTTTCCTTCCTCAGGTGTGATAAAACTAGATCACCAACTTTGAAATGAGCCTCTCTCATTGTTGGCATAGGGGCAGACCCAAGGTTCAATGCTACAACAACGCACCAACAAAACGCTAACTACCAGCCCTTTCTGAAACACGTGCGAAGTAGATGAAGTCTCACCCGAAGTAGAGGCAGGGGTGGTTGCAAGACTCAGGTGTCTGCAACCTTAGCTGGGACACAGATCTGTGACTATAACACTTAGCAATCACTTAGCATAGATTATTCATCAATATTCAACCCTTATGATACTTCGCAGATAGCACAGAGCATCGCAGTATGTACTTAGATCTAAGACAATTCAACACGTAGCCACAACAAGATAGATTAGATTTGACAGATCAAGCACTAAGCATCTTGCATACCAGATCTAACATTCATTCATATCTGAGAAGGACAGAGCATAAATAGGTCTATCTAAACACATCAAATCACTTAGCAAAGGAAGAGACAAACACATCAGGTAGAGGCACAGAGCACAACACACAGATTTACTATGGTTCACCCCCACCCTAGGGTTATGGTTCACCCCCACCCTAGGGTTGCATCCATAAAGTCTTATTCTTTATTAACTTCAGTTAATCTGGTTACAACATAGAGCCTCAACAATCCTTACTCCACACATGAAAAAAGATTTGTGTAGCTCACTAGATCCTTCTTCCTTGTGCTTTGTCACAAATCCTTTCCCAACCTCCTACAACAACTTGCACTTAGCCCTGAAAGCCTTTTACAATCATGCACAGAGATTTTACAATCCACGTCCGATCACACATATTTAATTACTAGAACTAAGCCATTTTCCCCACACCTCTTACATTTCCTTAGTATCTATTTATAGATTACAAAAGTGGGCCTAAGCATGGGTAAACCCATGGGCCAACATCCCTTTCCCATTACATTATCCCCAAAAAGGACCCAAAAAGGGGTCTAGCTTCCACAATTTCCGCATCACGTTGCGCTCCATCTTTGACAAGCTATCAAAGTCCCAAAAACGGTCAAATAGGACCTAGTGTTCTTCAAAACTTGGTCAGGGCGAAAAGGCCCCCAACACTCACCTGTGAGTCGTCCTGAGTCACTCAGGTCTAGTTAACTTTGTCTCAAAGGTCTTGAGCTTGGCTCGATCTGCTTCAACTTGTCTCTGTGCTACTACTTCTTGCTCGGCGAATTCTTGAACAATTTCTTCGTTGATAGGTCCTTCTAGTTGCTACTCAACTATAAAAACTACTTGTTCTAGTAGTGTTCCTTGGCCTTAAATTTCTTCAAACAATAGGTAGGTTGCCTCCTAGCTCAGCTGGAGTTTCTGGGTGACTTCCATCACTCTGTTCTGCGTGGTAATAACGAGTTTTTGGGCAATGCGTTGTTCCTGGGATCTCTTCATCCTCTCGATGGGTGACAGGAGCTTGAGCTATGACTATACTGTATCTGCATGCTGCTTTTCTTTCTGGAGTAGGGACTCTAGTCTCTTCAACTCTGGGTATTCAGATAGTTGTTCATATATTTGTGTGCTTATTCTACTTAGTTGTTTACATTCTATGAAAACTGTTTTAATCCTCTTGACTGTGCTCTGAGCATTCAATTCTTGTTGGTAGCGAACTTCTTGTGGAGTCTGTGGTATGGCCTGAAGCTCTAATTCCATGACCCTTTTTTGAAGTTGTTGAATAACTTCAACCAACTTCATCACTTGGCACTCTATGGGCTCTTCGGCCTTCTTCTCTAAGCTGGTCACAGAGTGAAACACTCTATTGACTGCTTCTTCAATTCCTATCTACTTTGCGAGCAACTACTCTTTCTCTTTTTGGATCTTCGCTCTATTGTCTTCAAATTTTTCTTGGAGAGCATTCTTCTCTTGTTGCGCATCTTGGCGTTGTTCAATAATTTCCTCCTGTGCTTTCTTTAGGGCCTGGGTGGCTTGCACTTTTTCTTCCTGAGCATGTCAAAGGCGTACTTCTATTGTATCAACAATATTGCGGACCTGAACTGATTCATCTCCCACTTCTGTTGTTCCTTCTGGTAGAGGTGCAGTAGAGATTTCTCAGATAGATTGGAGTGCTTGTTGTACTCCTTAGAGCATGATCTCAATTTAGCTATACATTTGTTCCTTCTTCGCCTCCTATTTATCTATGATTTCCTTTGAAGCATCATTGACGGTTGCAATAATGAAATCAAAGTCATCCAACATGAGGGCATTTCGCATCTTGGTTACAAGGGTTCTTGGTTTCTTTCTGGAGGAAGACTTCAAAGGTGAGACCTTCCTTTTCTTCGATGAGTCTTCCTTGTCCCTAGGTGGTGGTACTTCAAATTTTTGATGTTTAGTTTCTGTACCTTCTTCGTCATCACCTTATTCATCTGGTGTAATGGAAGTCGTCCTTACAGATAGGCTGTCAACATCTTGGACTTCTTCAGTCTTCTTCGTTGTCTTTGCTTTCTTTGTCTTACTGGGCCCAAGTGTATCCTGTGCAGTTTCAGGGCTGTTGGTGTTGGACATTTTTGCAGGGTCTGTTTAAACAAGGAGGTCCACCGACCATTCCTTGGTGATCTCTTCCAGGTCTTCTTCTGTCATCTTATAATGGGACTGAAGTTGTTCCTGGTGCTCATCAATGCGTTGGGTTAGGTATATAAAGTGGTGCTCCATGCTGAACTTTATCAGAGGTTAGAATCTTTGTAAAGTGTTCATGGTTATGTGAGGTTCACTTCTTATGGATGCTTTCAATTGGTTATAGTACGCGTGGAAAACGACATTTTTTTTCCATTGATTTCTCATGTCGTTCGAGTACCATAATGTACTGAAATTCACGGGTAGTGTCTCAAAGGGGTCAAGGTCCGAGAAGTTTGCGCCTTCCAGTAGCTCCCATGCAAAAAAAATGATCAGTATCAGGAGCCAGCTAAAATGGAATTCATTCCCCTGATCCTGGGCTTCTCTGCAGTCAATATCCAGTTGATTCACTAGGTACTTCACCCATTTCATCTGTAGTCCCTTTGTGCACTTTACTATGAGGTCAACTACAAAGCCAGATACTTGTGTTGGTCGATTCTTGCATACCAACATCCTTGCATTCAGTTGGCATGAGAGGTGCACTGCGCCAATTTCAATAGAAGCTACCTTGTAGCCTCTCACGCCTTTCTCAACATCGCCATAGGCTTCTTTGATCTTCTATGCAAGAGTGCGGTATGCAGTCTTTCTAGGATAGTACTCATGGGGATCAGGGCCCTACAAGCTAAGCTCGATGATCCTATTGATTAGCACCAGATCAATAGTTATGCGATGATCTAACCAGAGGTATCTTTCGTGGTAACTTTCTAGTAGAAACTTTACGTAGGCATTCAACTCTTGGTGTCTGTCGAAGTGCGGTATTTTCATAATGTTGAGAAAAGTAGACTGCATGAGGTTCATCATCCATTGCTGAGGGATGAGCTTCAAATTCTTTCCATTAGTTCTCGTCAAGTACTTATACGGGGCGAGCATGCTGTAAACTTTATGGTCCCCCAGGTTGAAGTTGCAAAACTTCAATGCTATAGCCCTGTCTTGATCTTCGCAGTAGGTGCTTACTCCTTTTGGTAGATATGCAATGACTAGGGTGTATTCAAAGTCTCTAGGGACACTATCTCTGTTAATCTCACCACTTAGAGGGGGTATGTAAGCTAGTAAGATGGATTGCACTAACTTCGCGTTGGCTATGTCATCCTTATGCTTAGTTCTTCTCTCTTCGCCAGCTTGAGATGTTCTTGCTCGAGCAGTCGACGAGGAGGCTTGTATTCCTCTCGTCGATGATGCTTGGACCTTTTTGGACATTCTTATTTTCGACATGACTCTCTCAGTAATTAAATTGAGAAGGACCTCTGTGATGGATTCCTCAAGTGAGGTGAGCTCGTCGAACATACGCACTTGGGAAAGATAATTGGGGTCACGATGATCTCAAAATACTGCACTAGGATGAACAATCTACTTGCAATGATCACTGTATACAATCACTAGTTCTATGGGGTTCGACTTTTCAGTTGTCAAAAGTGTTCTTCGGGCACGACGCAACGAGCTAAATAGAAACTTTGTCAACGGTCTACTTGCAACGGGTATGAAGCTTCCATGAATGTTGATCCATCTGTTATGGCGTGGTCCAACAGTCTGGAGGTGATCCTTTAATGATTTTCTATCCATTCAGGGTTGAATTCGAATGGGTATATCGATACAATGACTATATTTCTTTGCCATGGCGAAGTGCCATATGTCGTTGTTTTATTATCCCAACGAAGCTCAATTACTGTGATTTTTCATTCTGTGAAGTTTCCTCTGGAATCTTCTATAACTTTTCGATCTTGGCTCTCTTCTTACTTAGCTTCCTATCCTTCTTCCCAGTGAGCTTTGTCTCAGTCATCCTTTTTCCATTCTGATTCTTATCTTCTCTCGACATAGTCACTTCCCGATGCTGAGATTCTTTCTTTAGATTCAAGGGTAATACTCCTTCATCATATGGATTAGATATTTCAGTCTTTTGTGCTTCCTCTAATGCTCTTATAGATTTGACATCCAATTCACTGGTGTTGAATAGCTTCTCTTGTTCTTCCATTAAGTAGGCGATCCTTCTAGTCATAAATTCCATGCGTTCTTGCTTCTTCTGTTCTAGGGATTCCTTTTCTTCTTTTCTCCGGATCTGGTCTTTTTCAATCTAGATCTTTCCTAACAAAGATGGAAACGGGGCATGGTCTTCAATAAATTTAATAACTTCAAATTATTCCTCTGTCGAAGCTCCATGGGTACTCATAGCTATCTGGGTAATCCTACCACATAAGGTTACCATTTTTCCTTTAAACAACCCTATTTTTCCTAGTGAAGGAACCATAGCAGGCCTTCCTAGGGTTTCCAAAGTGATTTCTGTCATAATGTTCATCTGTGTTTCCTCATCCAGAGCATAGTCAATGTCGAAGTCTCCTATTCTTACTTCTATTTTCTCCTTTTCATTGAAGATCTCTGACAAACTTGCATCTTTGTGTTCATTCATGGTTTCTTTCATTTTCAGTAACATAATCTCTGATTCTTTCTGGCGTTCTTCTATAATCTTAGTCTCTTGCTCTCCTTCAAGGTTTGCTTGCTCCATATTCATCTTTTCAAGTCTAGCAATCATTCTAAGGCAATCCAGTACTTCATGGTCCATAGCCTTACAATAGAGGAAACTAGGTTTTCAACCGGGGCATTCCTTAGCAAGATGTCCTGCTCTTATACAATTGTAACAAAGAGTTAATCATCTCTTTCTCTTCACTGATCCCCAACTTTTGTTGTAATTCTTTCTAGGGTCATAATGGCTAGCCTGCAAAAATTTCTTTCTAGGATCATGCATCCATTTGTTAGCCCAAACATTCTTTCTATGCATAGGTATAACATATCTTTCATTATTCTTATCAGATCTATTCATATCAAACGTTCTTTCATCTAACAAAGTGCTAGTTTTGAAGCTAGGAAAGAATATATCAATCATACCTAGATCCATACTCTAGAAACAAAAATTTTCACTTGTGTTACTTCTACAGAGCACAAAGCTTCCAAATCTAAAAACTTTTGACTATTATTACCTTTATTAGAGCATAGAGCTTACAAATCTTACCTCTTTTTTGTAGATCTTACCTCTTTCTTTCAGAAATTTCCACTTTTTACTTTTCTCAGAGCACAGAGCATTCATATCTCACTTCTTTTCTTCAGATCTAATCTTC
This sequence comes from Picea mariana, assembly GCA_032191745.1. Taxonomy (NCBI): domain Eukaryota; kingdom Viridiplantae; phylum Streptophyta; class Pinopsida; order Pinales; family Pinaceae; genus Picea; species Picea mariana. The sequence continues at coordinate 510,739 of JASDQU010102731.1, read as the reverse complement.
CTTTCTTCAGATCTAATCTTCCTTTCTTCATATCTAACCTTATTTCTAGAACAAATCTTCATGGGTCGAGTAGAAAGATGCGCATTAGGGAAACAAATCTACGAATAGAGCTTTGTCAATTTCAAGACGAATCTTTGCACAAAGCTTCTTCTACTCAGTTCCCAACAATCATAGTTTCAGGTCCTGGCAATGGAACCATTTGTTGGCACAGAGGCATACCTAGGGTTCAATGCTACAATAGCACACCAGAAAAACCCTAACTACCGACCCTTTCAGCAACACCTGCGAAGTAAATGAAGTCTCACCCGAGGTAGAGGCAGGGGTAGTTGCAAGACTCATGTGTCTGCAACCTTAGCTAGGACACAGATCTGTGACTATAACACTTAGCAATCACTTAGAATAGATTATTCATCAATATTCAACCCTTATGATGCTTCGCAGATAACACAAAGCATCACTGTATGTACTTAGATCTAAGACAATTAAACACGTAGCCACAAAAAGATAGATTAGATTCGGTAGATCAAGCACTAAGCATCTTACATACCAGATCTAACATTCATTCATATATGAGAAGCACAAAGAATAAATAGATCTATCTAAACACATCAAAGCACTTAGCAAAGCAAGAGACAAGCACATCAGGTCAAGGCACAGATCACAACACACAGATTTACCATGGTTCACCCCCACCCTGGGGTTATATACACAAAGTCTTCTTCTTTATTAGCTTCAATTAATCAAGTTATAGCACAGAGCCTCAACAATCCTTACTCTGCGTAGGAAAAAATATCTGCGCAGCTCGCTAGATCCTTCTTCCTTGCACTTTGGCACAAATCGTTTCCCAACCTCCTACAACAACTTCCACTTATCCCTGCAAGACTTTTACAATCATGCACATAGATTTTACAATCCACGTCCAATCACACAGATCTAATTAATAACACTAATCCATTTTCCCCACACCTCTTACATTGCCTCAGTACCTATTTATAGATTACAAAAGTGGGCCTAAGCATGGGTAAACCCATAGGCTGACATCCCTTTCCCATTACATTATCCCCAAAAAGAGTCCAAAAAGGGGTCTAGCTTCCACGATTTTCGCTCCGCGTTGTGCTCCATCTTTGACAAGATGTCGAAGTCCCAAAAATGGTCAAATATGACCAAGTGTTCCTCAAAACTTGGTCAGGGCCAACACTCATTTTCTGATCAACTTGGATTTTATATTTCTGACTGTTATCCTGTAGCTATCCCTTTATCTGACTATGAAGCTTCTGTATTTCTGCAGCGAAATATTCTGCTCCTACACTTCAGAATTCATTATGTTTCAAATCCCTCAACTCCAAAATTCCTCTCGGATGCATTCCATACACTATTTGAAATGATATTTTTCCATTGCTTATGTTCAACTACTCATTATAAGAAAACTCTACTTGGGGAAGAATTTGATCCCATTGGTTATGATATTCAGTGACCAAACTTCTCAACAAATTTCCCAAAATCTAATTTACCACCTTAGAATGTTTGCCTGTCTGAGTGTGATATTGAAATGAAGGAAAATTTTGACCCCGAATGTTTCCACAAAGTTCTCCAAAATTTCCCCATTAATTTGGTATCTCTGTTTGAGAATATTCTCCTTGGAAATCCATGCAATCTCACAACCTCCTTGAAAAATAATTTTTTCTACGTGAGTAGCATCACTGGTTTTTTGGAATGGTATCAAGTGCACCATATTCGAAAATATGTCAACCAAAACAAATATGGAATCGTTCCCCTATTGGGTTCTTGGAAATCCCAACAAAAAATCCATGCTTATTTCATCCCACGACCTATCTGGAATAGGAAATGGCTGATACAAATCAATGTTCTGCTACTTTCCTTTGGCATACTAACAGAATTTTCATTTATCCATGAACCTCTTTACATTAGACCTCATACCTAGATAATGGTATGAGGAACTCAATTGAGCATACGTTTTTTCATGGCCGAAATGTCCAGCCAATCCTCCACTGTGTTTTTCCTTCAACATGTTGTCTCTCTTCGAGCATTTCAGAATACAAAATTGGCTTCCCTTAAACAACAGTCCATCCTAAATTATATACTCTATCCACTAGATTTTGTCCCTTAACGAAGGGTTCTCACATGATTTGTAAGCCTCTTTAAATTCTAGGTCTTCATGATACATTTCCTTAAGGTGTTCAAACAAAAAGGTCTCCACTCGGAATTCCTGCATTATCAAACATCTCCTGCTCAAAGTATCAAAAACAGTGTTAGTGCTACCACTAATGTGCTTGATAAAAAAAGTAAAATTCTGCATGAATTCTACCGATTTAGCATGTCTTTGGTTCAATTTCCCATGTCTAGTTATGAATTTTACAGCTTGATTATCACTGTACAAAAAAACCTCCTTTGGAACAAGATAATGTCTCCACTTTTTTAGAGCTTGTATCACAACATAAAATTATTTATCATACGTGGAATACTTCCTCTTCATTTCATTCATATTCTCACTGAAATAATTAACATGCCTATTGTCTTGGCTCAAGATTGCACCAATAAATACCCCACTGGCATCACATCTTACTTGAAATATCTTCTTGAAATATGGTAGAACCAGAATCGGTTGTTCTGTGATCTTGTCCTTTAATAGTCTGAAACTTTTTCATCTTTTGTTTTCCAATTAAAAGACTTATGTTTTTTCTTTATTGTGTACAATATGGGTGCACAAATTCCACTGAAATTTCTGTTGAATTTTCTATAAAACTTGCTAATCCATGGAATCTTATCACATCAAATATGCTTCTTGGAGAAGGCCATTATTTGATTTCCCTCACCTTCTATGGATCTATATTCAAATCATTTGAAGAGATTAAAAAACCCAAGTATATGAGGTATGTCTTCATGAAAGAACATTTATTCAATTTTATTAATATATTATCCTGCTGCAACCTCCTCATCACTAATGTCAAGTTCCTTAAGTGCTCTTCTTCAGTTTTACTGAAGACTAGGATATCATCCAAATATACAATTCCAAACTTACCTATAAAATCCTTTAGTACTTCATTCATCAATCTCATGAACGTACTTGGGGAATTTGTTAATCCCAATGGAATAAAAATCCACTCTTACAATACTTCATTCATTTTGAATGCTCTCTTCCATTCATCTCCTTCTCTCATCCTTATATGTTGATAGCCACTCTTCAAGTCTATCTTGGAAAAGTAATTTTCTCCACTCAAGTATTCCATCAAATCATCCATTTTGGGAAAAGGGAATCTATACCTGATGGTGATATTTTTGATGACTCTAGAATCTGTGCACATTCTCTAGCCTCCATATTTCTTTGGACTCAACATAGTTGGTACTGTGCATGGACTCAAATGCTCTCTGACTAAACCCTTATCCAACAACTCTTGGATTTTATTATTGAACCCTTCATTCTCTTGAGGTTTCAATGCATATGGTTCTTTGTTTGGAAAACTTGCTCCTGGGATAAGGTCAATGTGATGACTAATTCTCTGAATGGGTAGCAATGAGCGAGGTAACTCACCCACCACAATATCATCAAAATTATCCAATAAGTCTTGAATTTCTATGGGAAAATCATCCACATAAGTGATTGTAAGGATGACTCTAGGATTTCTCCCCACAATGAATTGCATCTCCTTCTTCTTCCTGACTTCGTTCAATAGTTCCTTCCCACTCATGAGAAGTATGCTTGGGCTGGATTCTTCCTTTGTTTTATTATCCTCCATTGGAAACAACATGTGTGTATCACATATGTTATCGAGAGTGTAAGTATTCTTTTTCCCATCATGTATGACATTTCTATCAAATTTCCATGGTCTTCCCAACATAACATGACAAACATCCATGGTGTTGTGGGGAAATTCTACCCTACGGACTAACAAGCTAGGGTTTAAACTTGCATGCAGATCATGACCCTTCAAGAATTACTTTTTACCTTCTACCCCAAATCTAAAACCCTTTTTCACATGCAAACATGGGAAGAACCAACTAACCTTTTTAATCGACGGTTGGTGTAGATCCTCCATTGAGCTTTATCTCCTTGCTTCTGCTGCTCCTTCCAAAAAGCGATCCTGCAATCAAGACAAAACTACGCATGCATGCTATTGTTCTACTAGAGGATTAGAGATTAAACACAAATTAAATAAAGCATATAAAACTTGTGTATTTGGGATAGGAAAAGTATCTTTTTCATTAATCTCAATATGAA
>JASDQU010102731.1:494854-506402 GCA_032191745.1 Picea mariana | reverse complement strand
TTTAGGCCATTAGTTGTAATTATACCTCCTAGTCTCCTATATATACCAAGGAGACATTTTCATTTTGAATCATCTTGTACTTGAACATTTAAGTGGGGTAAAAGGAGGTTGCCCCCTCGAAGAGGCTTATTATCAGAAATTATCTCTTTTTCAAGGCGTTGAGTACTTTTCCTGATGTTTTTCTATGCTAGATTGATGCTTGGTTCTTAAAATTATTTTACCAACCTCAACCATTCCATAGGATTGATTTCATTTATATCTTCATCTCCTGTAAATTCAGATATTGTCATTGATTCTTAATTGATGTCTAACCCCAATCCTTGACTTCCAACCTTCGTATATTAAGGATAAATGTCTCAAATAGTTATAATCCTTGTTCCAATATTATCTTCTATGTTTTATATTTCCAATGTATTTTGAATCAACTCAATTGGACATTCCAATCAAATTTTATGATTGTTTTAAGTCAACATACCTTCGAAACCTTGATTTAGAGCCTGTCCTCGTGGCCGACTTTACTTCTGATGTATCTATGAAATTTAGGCCCTTATTACTCAAAATTTGTGACCTGTATTACTCTGAAATTTCTTCTCTGCAATGCCATAGGTCTGACCAAAATTGGATGTTCCACGTGGAAGTTATGGTAACTTCCCCACACCTTAATGATTTTTGGCATTTCTATGAGAGAGCACTTGTACAGCGTGCCCCGTGCAAAATAATTGATATAAAATTATGAAAATTGTAACATAAATACTATGGTTTTTCCAGTGTTCATTTCAACTAGTCTCAATCAATTTGGATCATCTATGAAGACATTATGGTTATTTTACCCAGAACACATGTTTGATACTAGTTAATAGGACTAGTGAAATACCCTATCGTACACAGGGTGTATATACAAAATTAGGATGAAAAAGAATCTAAATTTTTTATCAAAGATACCTTAATAATTTTTATGAATATCCTCTGTATTTCAGTGTATGAAATGTTACATAAAATATCTTATAGAGAAAATTCTGAAATGGCTAAATTCAGGATGATTTCAGTACCTTATCGTACAAAGGTTATATCTCTGAAAGTATAAGGCATTGGGAGATGAAATTTTAACCTGACTTACCTTGATCCGTCTACTAAATATACTCTAAGGGGTTCCTTCTAAAACATTGTAGAAACAAATTTATAGTGAAAATTCCAAGGTGTCTCAGGTGTAGCAATGAAACCCCAAGACCTTGAGCTCTGATACCAAATGTTAAGATCCAAATGCTCAAAATATCATAAAATAACATAAGTACACACCATCTACAAAATGTAAAGATTGAGAACAACTCCAATATAGATAATTTACACAATAAATCCTTAAAGAATAGGGGAACCCCCTCCAAATAACCAAATACCTTTCATACTTCGCAATTTCGCTAATAAGTAATACATGATCACTTATATATAGCTATTAAAACTTGCACATGAGGCCCCTTTATCACTATTCTGACCCTATTAAATATGTATTTACGCATTACATGTACTTTAGGCCCATATATCCCCCCCCTTGGGGTCATATCATATACATATAGCCATATATATTCCCCCCTTGGGTCATAACAAACTTTTCTATCATATTGTGCTCCTCCACCACCTTTGGTGGGATCCTCAAAGTTTCCTCCACCTTTCCTTGTATTTCTTCAAAGTATGTATTGAAGACGTTGGTATTTACGTGCCTGTCTTTTGCGAGATTTTTGTGCCATAATGATTCATACTGTGATGTTTGTCACCTTCCATCTCTATGACATAACATAGTGTATTTGGGGTGCTTCCAACCCACTAGTGCAATAAGGATCATGATCCAAGAGTAATGGAACTTTTTTCCTACGTCCTGAGCATCCTTGCAATCCTCCAAAAATAACTTAAGAAAATATGGGCTCCAGCTTAATACAATGTTATTTTCTCACTTTGCATATGCTCCTATTACGCGTGTTGGTACTTCCTCCTTGTGACACTTCCTGAGTAATTTACAAGACATCAGTTTGGTTGCTAGCCTTGTTTTTGGTTCACTGATCCTATTCATGATGATCCCTTTGGATCCTCTTTTTTTCTCGTAGTTTTGCTTCATCTCTTATGCCAAGGATTTATCCTTGGTCTTGGCATCTAGTTACTATGCAGGTGGCTCACCATTGGTGGGAAAACCTGTTATCTTTTATATCAAATCAACGTATATGGAAACCTATGTGTACAACCATAAAATACCTCCATTTACTACTTTTAGTAACTCTTTGACACAGTTATTTACATCCTTTCCCCTACCAAATTATGGGATATCCAATAGGTTCATTATACCTATATTATATATCCCTTGTATCCATTGTTTAGGTTCCATTATGGGTACTCCTGTCATGCTCACCCCTCTGCCTTCTAAGGATACATGTTGCACAAACTTTGGGAATTTATCTGTATCCATGACATCATGGTATGAATAGTGAATTTCGTCTACACATCCAAGTAAATCCGTGACAATATTTACTCCTATTGGTATGCATGATAACACAATGGTTACTTCTTAGTTCTTGCGTGGGGATCTTTGGATCTATTTTTTTCCCTTCCCTCTTCCTAGCGCACTTGAGGGCCCTGCTTGTTGATATGTTTTCTATTCCTCCTCTTCTTCTCCACTAGACTCCTATTGTGTAGTGGTCTCAGTTGCTAGTGTATGTTCCTATTTTGCTTGCTCTGTGCCGACTTGAGTCCTCAGCTTGTCGGAATCATTACATCACATTCCTCATCTACTTATTTTGTGGGATCAGTTGTTTCCTCCATTGGGTTTAGCTCTAATGTTGTGCTTGGTGGGTCAATCTACATATGTTATGTTTGGTCCTCTACCATTGTAGGGATCACCAATTCTGGGGAAGGAATGGAGTCAACATCCACCACTCCCTTCATCTGCGTAGGATTTTCTGGTTTTGTTGTTGGCTCCTGCAGTGGTCGTGTAGCATTGTGTGTCTTCATTGGCATATGGCTCGGTGGTTCAACTTTGGGTGTCTCCATATTGTTAAATCGCTGGAAATATCACTATCCTCCTGCAAAATCGCCTGAAATCTCACTGTCCTCCTACTAAATTGCCTTTATGTTCTTCACTTCCTGGTGCTTAGCTATGCATTTGCTCAAATTCACATTGTGGCTTCTCGAACCCTAATTTATCTTCTAAAATGTTGTCATAAATCATCCAAAGATTTCCGATCACACTCCATTAACTATCATTAATGTTCCAAATCTTGTCAAGAATGCTTCCTCCACTACCGTAAATGTCAGTTTCGCACCCTCCTTTTTCCGGTGATTATTTTTTGGTTTCTAGACTATTTCATTTTTCGAGTGCGTTGTGTTTTCTACTATCATTTTTCTCGTGCGCACTAGTATTTTCTTCTTTCATGTCTATCTTACATGCACTATTTTCACTTCTTGTCACCCTGATTTTCTATCTGTTGCACACTATCATTCTCAACTTATATGTCTATCACTTATTCCTCTAACTGCTTATTTTTGGATTTTTCTTCATTTTTCTATTTTTATCTTCTTTTTTCTTCTTTTTCTACTTTTTCTTTTCTTTTTGTTCTTTTTCTTATTATTATATACAATATGTAAATGACTACATGTTGCACTGCAACTACTGAGGGTTAGTGGGTGGATTGTCCCTCTACAGTTTCAATTGCATACCATTCACCAGTCCTTGGATTTCATTTCATTATAAGTCTTGAAGTTGTACAACACCTCCATCTGTGATAAACTTTATGTGATATGGCCCTAGCCAATGCATTCTAAGCTTCCTTGGGTGCTACAAATACTTACTTTCATAGAGGAGAATCGGGTCTCCTTCCTTGAAATTCTTCTTATTGATATGTTTGTCATGCCACGCCTTATCCTTTGCTTTCTGAACATCCTAATGAAAACCTTCTATGATTTTGTCCTCTTCCAAATCCATAGTTTGAGCCAATCTTTCCTACGTTGCTCCCCTTTCTGTCATATGTAATTGTTGCAACGCACAAACTTGGTATCAAATAATCTAAGGAAACTACCGCTTTGTGTCCATACACCAATCTAAAGAGTGTCTACCCTGTTAGCTTCTTGCATGTATTTCTATAATCCCATATTATTGTTGTTACCTTCAAATCCCAATCATCTCTATTCACATGACAAATATTTTTCAAGGAATTCTCCAAAATCTTGTTAAAGGATTCCAATGTTCCATTTTATTGAGGGTGATAAGGAGTTCTCTTATGATGATGTATCTTAAATTCTTCAAGCATTGCCTCAATTGTACTATTAATAAATTGATTCCCTTGATTATTCATCAATATTCTTAGACATCCAAACCTTGTCACTACATGTTCAAATGAAAATCATGTTGCAGTCTCTACGCTCCAATACTTTACTGGTTCTTCTTCAATGCATTTGGTCAAGTATTATGTCATTGGAATAATATATCTATCTCCTGATCTTTGTGTTGGTTGATTAATTGGACCTACAAAATATATTTCCCATTTATCAAACACTTTTAAATTTAATTGAGGTCTCAATGGCATTTCATCCATCCTAGATGGTTTCCCAACTCTTTGACAAACATTACACTTTTGAAAATCTTCCTTTGAATCCTTGTGAATTGTTGGCCACCATAATCCTACATGCAATATCTTCTACATGGTAGCTTTCCCTGTGTAGTGTCCTCCAACAATCCCTTCATGTGCCTATGCTAAAATGATATGCCTTTCATGCTCCATCACACATCTTCTCAAGATGTTATCTGCTCCAAGTTTGTATAAATGACCTACAATCAATTGATAGTCTATAGCTCTGACCACCAATGTTTTCTTCTGCGTAGTAGTAAATTCTCTTGGTGCAAATCCTGTACTCAAAAACTCAATAATGTTATCAAAATACTCATCAACTATCTGTACAAAAAACAATTGTGCATCTGGAAAGTTTTCTTCCAAGTTATTGGGTTCTTCTCCATTAGTTATTATGGATAAGTGATCTAGTCTTGAGTTTAATCTTCCAGGATTCACCATAACTTTGAAATCAAACTCTTGGAATAAAAGCATCCATCTACATATCCTTCCCCCCAACATTGGCTTATTGAATAAATATATTATATTAGAATGATATGTAAACATCTTGAAATGTTTCCTGAACAAGTAATGTATCTATTTCTACAAATCATATGCCATAGCTAATCCTTCCCTTTCTATAGTGTTATAGTTTTGTTATGAATATGATAACTTTCTGATTGCAAATGCAATAGGGTGATATATATCACCTTCTCCTAGTTGGTTTAATGCTTCTCTTAATTATATTGCATATGCATCCACATGCACATGAAATTCTTTTTCTCGGTCTCGAAACACTAAAATCGATGCAGTGAGCATCTTCTCCTTCAAAATATCCAAACTCTACTAGCATTCCTCTTTCCACTGATACTTAGTGTCCTTATTCAACAACTTCTCCATTGGCACATTAATCTATGTATATCCCCTTATGAACTTCTTGTAATATCATGTATTACTAAGGGTACTCGTCAACTGACACACTGACTTCGGTGGTGGTGATTTAACTATGAAAACAATTTTAATAGGATCAACCAGTAGACCCTATTTACACACCACATGACATAACAAAATACCTAAAGGTGTGCTGAAAATACATTTATTAATATTCAACGATATCTAACACTGTCTACATCTATCCAACATTATCCTTAATACTTCAACATGATCCTTCAACAAACTGAACATTGTCCAATCATCCAAGTAAAATTCTAAAAAATTATGAAAAAGGTCATTAAACGATGCTACTAATACTCTTGAAAAACTTGTTGGTGCATTATTTAACGCAAATGGAATGATTGTACACTAAAATTATCCCCATTCTGTCGCAAATATTATTTTATGTCTATCTGTTGGTTCAATCCTTATCTGATGGTAACCTGAAAACCCATATGTGAATGAATAATATTCTTGACCCCCTACATTCTCCAAGACTTAATATCTAATGGGGTAGGAAAAGGATTGTGTAGGTAAGAATCATTCAATTTTCTCAAATATACACAAATCCTTATCCCTCCTTGCTTCTTTTACTACACTACCATAGGGTTGATCCATTTTGATTCTTCCACAGGTTCTATGACACCAGCTTCTAACATCTTGTCAATTTATGCCTTCACTTTTTCTTTGTATATTGGATTCATTCTGTACGGTCTATGTCTGATAGGTTTGGCTTCTGGATTCAAAGGCGTCTTCATCTATACTAATCCTCCTACTAATCCCTTCATTTTTGAAAATGTTGGTGGAAATAAGTCACTGTACTCACATAGTAATTTTGCGATCCTTTGTAGTATCTGTTTATCCCAATAATATCCAATACTTGTCATCTTTGGGTTTTTTCTAGTTCCAATGCTTACCTTCTTGATATTCAATGGTGAAGCATAATATTTTGAATCTAGCTTGGGACCTTCTACTTCCCTTTCAATTTCCACTTATGGGATCTGTATATTGCGTGGATTATCTTCTGTTGGATCTTCTACTTATGTGATGTGATAACATTGTACCAATTGTTTCACTATCTATCTAGCCTGCTTCTGATATGCTGGGATTATTTCAAATTTTGGTTCTTCAAATATCGTATATCTTACTATTTTCAGCGGTGTATCTATCTCCAAACTTGCATTCTCAAATGAAAATGTAACTATGAAATTCTACAACATCTCTTCCTAGTTTGCAGGTTCTTTGTATTGTTCATGTATTGTGTACTAGTTCTTTGGGATGCCTTCTAATATGTCAATAAAAATATGTGGCCATTCTTTTGGTGGTAATAATATCCATTGAACCATGCACTTATCTATATTTTCTTTAGGTTTTCCAAATACCTCATATTTCTCCTCGTATCTATGTTCCTTCTCTACGTTGAATCTGATGCGCAATAACCTTTTGCACTAGAACAAATTGTTGATCTTATCCTTATGTGTAACCCACCATATTGTAGGTGTATCTTTCAAAGAAATATCCAATGTTGGTAATCTCTGATTTTCCATAACCTCTACCTCAAAATTAAGTAAAAATTCTTCTAATTCATTCATACCATAAAAAGTAGGAGGCTCTCTTACCTCTGAACCAATCCATCTCATCGTGTGCATCATTTTGGCACATCTTCTAGAAGATAATTCATGTATTCATTGTTGCCAGTTTTCTAGTCTCGTGTTAGAGTCTAAATCAGAATAACTAATACTCCTCCAACTCAACATTCCATTTGTAGTTGGGTTGATACAATCATCTTCGCATGCGGTTATTCGGTATAACCGATTGACATATTTTGTAAGAATACTGTCTGTCACAGGTTCCACATACCTTCATCTTTCTGAGGGATTCAATGGCGCAATAAATCTGTACTCCCATGATTCAAATATCATCTTCCTTTTCTTCAATTTGATAATAGTCTGGTTATCAAAATATCAATCCAAACCCAACAATGTTGGATATGGCGAAGTGTTTTCCACTATGTTAATGACTTCAAAGTCTTCCATGGTGTGCACACCATCGATATCTACCAGAATTCCTTTCAATCCTCCAATTGGAACCACTCTATGATGATTTTCCAACTTCAACTAAATAGGTGAATACCCCAGTTGAGGTTCTCCCATAGCTTCCCATGTATTCTTTGGAAGAACATTGACTTCAGATCCTAAGTCTAGAATGATATCCCCCATATTTAAATATCATATTTTTTCATTCAATCTGAATCCCTACTTGTTCTTCTCTTCTTAAAGACTTGATTCACTCTTTTTACCCCTTCGTCCCCATAATTAAATTTTTCTAACAAATTATGTAGTACTTGTAAGGAATGGTTATCATTCATAAATTTTACACATGATCCCAAAAAGTTTCTTAAGTTACTTACTTGTTCTAAAGGATTATCTTTAGTGGTATGATCAAATAATGAAGGCATGCCATACACTAGTATTTCATCTTCTGGTTTTGTCCTTGAAGTAGACACAATATTTTCTTTCAGAATCTCCTACCTATCTTCTTTGAATATCTATTTCTCTTTGTGCGCATTAAAATTTTGTTCAAGTGTTTTATTCTTCTTGACCCACTGGTACTAGTATTGATCCTTCTTGGTTGCATATTCTCCTATCTTAGCTCCACCTCTAGTAATTATATTGATATTATTCCCATCCTCTTCTTTGTTTTCCACTCCAATACATTGTACATTATGGTTGGTATGGTTCCTATTTTCATGTATCTGTATCAAAAGTGTTGGATAGTCTTATGTTTCATGGTATGTTGCGTGACAATACATACATGTCGAAGGTGGTTGTGGGAATTCCCTTGCATAGTTCTCTGGTTTCTGAAAGTTATGAAAAACTACTAGTCCTCGACCTCCTCCAAATCCTCTTTCTCCATGGCCTCCTCCTCTCTTTCCTTGATTATCTTCGCGCAATGTATTATACTAAGGTCCCCGATTGTACTGTGGTTGTGCATTATTGTACTATAGTGGTGCTTCACACCACTGTGGTGGCGATACAAACGATTGTGCATTGTTATATTGTGGTTGTCCCTTAAACTACTATGTGGGATTATACTGTGGTTGTTGTGCAGAATGTCATGTTACATGTTCAACTTGCACCCTATAGGTATCTGTAATCCTTTCTTTCATCATCTATAAGGTTCTATAGTCCTTGTCTTCATGTCCAAATGACTTTCAAAAATTACAAAATGTACTCTTTCGTATTGTCTCATACTTCTGCACCAAGGGGAAATGCTAGGGATCATGCCCATGTGTTTTGCAAATCTCACACCATGGTCCTTTTGAAGCTAAAGGGTTTGGCTTACCCACTCCAATATACTATGCAAATAATGGACACTCATTCTTATGATAGCCTTTCGTCCTGCATATTGTACACTAGACATCTTCTCTTTTCTCGTTTCCTTTATTTTGATTCAAATGGAATGTTATGTTCTTCATATATTGTATCAATTCTTCCATAGTTGGATCTGTATGGTTGTATTAATTTTACTCTTATTGTAAGGATGCTTGGAGAGACTCAACCTGACTTTGGAATTTTTGTTGTCTCAAAGGATACTTCAAGTGTGGCAAGAAAGAATTAACAAACAAATGTCTAAGTTGTGTATCAGTAATAGGATATTTTAACTCAGCTTTTAGTCTTTTGAACTTTTGTTCCACCTCCCAGACCGATTCTCTTAGTTTCTTCTTAATCTCTATCATTTCATTCATGAACTGTTCTTCTGAGCTTGGTTTCTAAAATTGATTGATTAGTTGCCTCTTCACCTATTCTATAGTTGTAGGTCCTCCCGTTGGATTATTTGTTGCGAGACCCATGTACCAATATAATGTGTGGTCTCTGAATCTGATTTCCAACTACACAACCTTTGTATCTTCACTTGTAATCTGATTTTCTACCCATATCCTTTCATGGATAAATAAATTATTTTCTAGGTCATCTGATCCATCCCCTCAAACTATGGTAACCAAATAGTTGAATATTGTCCTTCCATTGTGAATTTTGTTGTACTACCACCTCCACGCGATGTAGATATTTGACTACTACTTACTGAACTTTTACTTATTCTTGAGTTTCCACTAGACCCACGTCTTGTAAAAATTATTCTACCACTAATCACTTGTTGGTTAACCGATTTTGTTCTTCATATGTCTTCGTTAGACATGGGTTTGTGGGTTCCAAACTAATTTAGATCTATAATGGAGAGCATTCTTCTATACTGGACCCATGACCTCTGGTTTTCATCTCATATGTGGCGCGCAAAATCTCCTCAATACCTCTGGTTTTCGTCTCATATGTGGCATGGAAAATATCCTCAATATTCCACGTGGCACGAAGATCCTCTACCTCTTCGTCATCGTTATCCAATCCTTATCGCTCAACTAATTCCCTCTTATTTTTATTCATCCTATACTAGTAGGTTCGTTTGTTACGCGTCACACCTACTTTCCTTATGATTTCCCTGGTATGTTCATCATCCATCATTGTGGGGTCCATTGCTTCTTTCTTCTGACTACTCTCTAGAGACTTCTCCATATATCAGATATTCGTTACTACTTCCCCCAACTCTCCCATGTGCATAGAGTGATCTAATTGTCTGATTCCATAGTCATCACGCCTTTATTATGTAATAAGATCTTGATCGATGTGTAAATAGAAGTAATGTACCTCCCTCTGGGTCCCCTCAATAAATCCTACTCTACAACAGTATATGACTTCGTTGTGTCTACTACAAATTCTGTAATAAACCTCATAGTAATACTATCTAACCAAAAATTCATTGTGAACATGAATTTGTTGTTAACCCTTTCCAATGGTGCAATATTTTCAGTAGTCCACTCTATTTCCCTAATCCGTTTAGTTGGATGGGTATCTTTCAACCTCAATATATACTCCTATAATAACTTTGGAAAATAACAGAAATATGATTCATGCAAATCAGTAAACACATACCTCTAAAGCTATTGGCGTGGTGTATACCTGGAACCCTTATTATCTTTCTATGTGAACTCTAGTTGCTTTGTCTCCAACCATCTTTCAATATCTTGCTTTTACATGTCTTGAACATCCCTTTTTACCACTACATCTTCTTCAAAAAACCCCTTCCAGGTTGTCCTAATGAGTTCTAGCCGAAAATAGAACCATTTTTTGGATGTATGGGTTTCCATGGGTTATACTTTAGTTCTCCAGCAAAACCCTTTTCACCATCGGCCCTCCTAGTAAACTAGAATGCTACGATGTGTATAGAGAGCACAACAAAGTCTCACCCAAGATGGTTTATGGGTGACTGCAAGGCACAAATGTATGCAATCATGGAAGGGATCCAGGATGTTCTTTTTACTTCTCTTCTATTTTAACATGCATTCTACCACAACATTCATCATATCTACCATTTTACTCATTCCATATCATCTATTCTGTATACTTATTTTAATGTTCATTGTAAATTAAATGTAATAGTTGCATTCATCTAACCATTCATTTATTATAAAGCATATAAAATAACACATCACACATAAAGACACCATTTTTACCGTGGTTCACCCCCCCTTGGCTACATCCATAAAGATCTTCTTCTTATTTCTTATTCTTCATCAAAATTTAGTATTGTGTGAATTACATCATATGGTTTAAGCATGGTGCATGTGAAGCTGACCAATGTTGCACCAAGCTCCAAAGCTTGCAACCTAAGCCTCAATTACATCTCAAAACTGACTCCATTAGCTCCTCGACTATACGACCAAAAACTGATCATACCAAAGAATCAGGACTCAAAAGGGATCTCCAAAAATAAGTTCTTCTCTCTCAAAAAGGACACCTCAATCAACCTCATACATCTTATAATTATACTATAAAATGGGTAAAAACCCTTACATTATGACTCAAAAACCCTAACTCTAAGTGGACTCCACTTGTCCACTTTCTAATTGCCTTCTGTGCGGTTGGTATTCAATCTAATCGTTCCTTGCATTGATCTTCCTTCTTTCATGGCAC
>JASDQU010102731.1:466502-485118 GCA_032191745.1 Picea mariana | reverse complement strand
AAATCTCACACCATGGTCCTTTTGAAGCTAAAGGGTTTGGCTTACCCACTCCAATATACTATGCAAATAATGGACACTCATTCTTATGATAGCCTTTCGTCCTGCATATTGTACACTAGACATCTTCTCTTTTCTCGTTTCCTTTATTTTGATTCAAATGGAATGTTATGTTCTTCATATATTGTATCAATTCTTCCATAGTTGGATCTGTATGGTTGTATTAATTTTACTCTTATTGTAAGGATGCTTGGAGAGACTCAACCTGACTTTGGAATTTTTGTTGTCTCAAAGGATACTTCAAGTGTGGCAAGAAAGAATTAACAAACAAATGTCTAAGTTGTGTATCAGTAATAGGATATTTTAACTCAGCTTTTAGTCTTTTGAACTTTTGTTCCACCTCCCAGACCGATTCTCTTAGTTTCTTCTTAATCTCTATCATTTCATTCATGAACTGTTCTTCTGAGCTTGGTTTCTAAAATTGATTGATTAGTTGCCTCTTCACCTATTCTATAGTTGTAGGTCCTCCCGTTGGATTATTTGTTGCGAGACCCATGTACCAATATAATGTGTGGTCTCTGAATCTGATTTCCAACTACACAACCTTTGTATCTTCACTTGTAATCTGATTTTCTACCCATATCCTTTCATGGATAAATAAATTATTTTCTAGGTCATCTGATCCATCCCCTCAAACTATGGTAACCAAATAGTTGAATATTGTCCTTCCATTGTGAATTTTGTTGTACTACCACCTCCACGCGATGTAGATATTTGACTACTACTTACTGAACTTTTACTTATTCTTGAGTTTCCACTAGACCCACGTCTTGTAAAAATTATTCTACCACTAATCACTTGTTGGTTAACCGATTTTGTTCTTCATATGTCTTCGTTAGACATGGGTTTGTGGGTTCCAAACTAATTTAGATCTATAATGGAGAGCATTCTTCTATACTGGACCCATGACCTCTGGTTTTCATCTCATATGTGGCGCGCAAAATCTCCTCAATACCTCTGGTTTTCGTCTCATATGTGGCATGGAAAATATCCTCAATATTCCACGTGGCACGAAGATCCTCTACCTCTTCGTCATCGTTATCCAATCCTTATCGCTCAACTAATTCCCTCTTATTTTTATTCATCCTATACTAGTAGGTTCGTTTGTTACGCGTCACACCTACTTTCCTTATGATTTCCCTGGTATGTTCATCATCCATCATTGTGGGGTCCATTGCTTCTTTCTTCTGACTACTCTCTAGAGACTTCTCCATATATCAGATATTCGTTACTACTTCCCCCAACTCTCCCATGTGCATAGAGTGATCTAATTGTCTGATTCCATAGTCATCACGCCTTTATTATGTAATAAGATCTTGATCGATGTGTAAATAGAAGTAATGTACCTCCCTCTGGGTCCCCTCAATAAATCCTACTCTACAACAGTATATGACTTCGTTGTGTCTACTACAAATTCTGTAATAAACCTCATAGTAATACTATCTAACCAAAAATTCATTGTGAACATGAATTTGTTGTTAACCCTTTCCAATGGTGCAATATTTTCAGTAGTCCACTCTATTTCCCTAATCCGTTTAGTTGGATGGGTATCTTTCAACCTCAATATATACTCCTATAATAACTTTGGAAAATAACAGAAATATGATTCATGCAAATCAGTAAACACATACCTCTAAAGCTATTGGCGTGGTGTATACCTGGAACCCTTATTATCTTTCTATGTGAACTCTAGTTGCTTTGTCTCCAACCATCTTTCAATATCTTGCTTTTACATGTCTTGAACATCCCTTTTTACCACTACATCTTCTTCAAAAAACCCCTTCCAGGTTGTCCTAATGAGTTCTAGCCGAAAATAGAACCATTTTTTGGATGTATGGGTTTCCATGGGTTATACTTTAGTTCTCCAGCAAAACCCTTTTCACCATCGGCCCTCCTAGTAAACTAGAATGCTACGATGTGTATAGAGAGCACAACAAAGTCTCACCCAAGATGGTTTATGGGTGACTGCAAGGCACAAATGTATGCAATCATGGAAGGGATCCAGGATGTTCTTTTTACTTCTCTTCTATTTTAACATGCATTCTACCACAACATTCATCATATCTACCATTTTACTCATTCCATATCATCTATTCTGTATACTTATTTTAATGTTCATTGTAAATTAAATGTAATAGTTGCATTCATCTAACCATTCATTTATTATAAAGCATATAAAATAACACATCACACATAAAGACACCATTTTTACCGTGGTTCACCCCCCCTTGGCTACATCCATAAAGATCTTCTTCTTATTTCTTATTCTTCATCAAAATTTAGTATTGTGTGAATTACATCATATGGTTTAAGCATGGTGCATGTGAAGCTGACCAATGTTGCACCAAGCTCCAAAGCTTGCAACCTAAGCCTCAATTACATCTCAAAACTGACTCCATTAGCTCCTCGACTATACGACCAAAAACTGATCATACCAAAGAATCAGGACTCAAAAGGGATCTCCAAAAATAAGTTCTTCTCTCTCAAAAAGGACACCTCAATCAACCTCATACATCTTATAATTATACTATAAAATGGGTAAAAACCCTTACATTATGACTCAAAAACCCTAACTCTAAGTGGACTCCACTTGTCCACTTTCTAATTGCCTTCTGTGCGGTTGGTATTCAATCTAATCGTTCCTTGCATTGATCTTCCTTCTTTCATGGCACATTGCTTCCTTTGCCCTTTTCCGCGCTGGTCTTCCTTCCTTTGTTGTATGTGTTGTTTCCTTTGGTCCATTCTTTCTCGCTTATTTCACTTAACTCCAAAAATTTTCTACTCCAACAGATCATCTCTTGCTTATGGAAAGCCTGTTATCTGTGCAATTAGTTGTGTATCAATAGATACTAGTGGGTCCAGCCACAAATTTCCTCGTGGAAAAAACTTAATAACATTTTGATGCACGCATTTATTTCCAGGCTTCTGCAAAAATGTGGGATCTCCAACGGATTCAATATTCATGATTTCTCTAGTCCTGACACCCAACTCTATGGTTCAATAAGGATTACACTTATCCCTAGTATGATTTTGGTGCATAAATATTTCTCATGTTCCATCTCGGGAAAATTTTGATCATCCGTTATGTCATGGTATGTAAACTTCAAGGAAACACTCTTTCCTAGCATGTCCCCTTCAACGATTACATTAGGTGTTATTTCCAATGTGACCAATGAGTACTTTCCATCTGTGGGCACTCTAACTTGTGGCGCAGTGTCCTTTCTTGGTGGTATGTAGTCCCTGTGAAATATCGGCTATGAGGCCGAAGATCCAGGTGTTTCCATGAATACTAGTACAATCGGTGGTATTTTCATTTGCTTGTGTGTTGTGGCTATTGGTTCCCCAACGTGTCACATACGCACTATGGCATAATAATTTTTTCTCTTCTTCTTGAGGGACAGAATCCCCAAAGTCCTACAGGGGCCTAGCGCAGGCTAGTTCTTCCCTTGTCCACTTCCATGTGATCGTTGGTTATGACCACAGGCCAAACCAACTAGGTGCCTTTTCGCATTTCGCGAATTCATGATACAAGTGAGTCAAGTATTTCGACTCTGCAAACCCCGAAGCCTGAAATCTTACCTTCGAGGAGATCGATGGCTACGAGTCTCCCCCTGATCCGACGGTCCTGGCCGTATCGGGATTTCTGTAACCGGGAGACTGTAATGCAAGAGAGTCTAGTCTTTCGACTCTTCAAACCCTGAAATCCAAAATGGGCTAACGTATTCGACCCCACCTTTGTCTCGGTGTCATGTGACCTCCGGCTAGGACGCAAGTCTCAGCACCTATCTCTTTCAGGTTTCGCGACTTCGCAATTCCCTTTGCAAGTGTTCCTTACCTTTTGGAATGCTGAACCCCGAAACGTGATATAGGTCAATGGGGTGTTGACTCCTTCCCTGTGATGAGAACACGCCACCTGTCACCTCGACGTGACCCCTATTCTAGGATGTACCACTTTTCATCCACGTGGCTCCTACATTTGGGATGTGACACCTATCCGCCCGAGCCTTCGGCTTTCGAGACTGAAGAGAACAATGAATTGTCGTCCCCTTCCCTTTTCAAACCCCGAATTCCTATTCACACTAAGTTGACTCGGAGTTTCACATACCGGGATTTCAGAACTTGCGAAGACAAGGGGCTCATACCCTTGGGTTTCCTGGGTGCCGAAACGCCGAAATCAATTCACACTACACCGCTTCGGGATTTCACATACCGAGATTTCGCAACTTGCGAAGACAAGGGGTCTTGCCCTTGGGTTTCTCGAGTGTCGAAACACCGAATGGTAGCCACGTGTCCTCTACAAATGGATGGTCCAGGTAACTCCCATGGATATTGGGATCTACGGTCCCGATTCCTTCGCTACTTGCAAAGGTTAAAAGGGGTTGAGGCATTAACGCCTATGTTCCTTCCTCCAATCTAGGGGTCATGACAGACCTTAGATCCTCTGAAAGGATCTCGTCCATTCATCTAGCAAACATAAGGGTACTTTCTTTCAGTATTTGCAACTCGTTATCCTTCTTGAGCTTTGTCATCTATGAAGGAGTTGAGAACTTTGCACTCTTTCTCTTGGATTTCACTCTTAGAAGAGTCTTCAGCACAATTACTACGCTCCTTCATCAAGGGGTTCTGGGGTTCTATTTGATCACAGAGAGCCTGTGCATATCGGAACTACCTCTCATGAGCTTAACAAACTCCGTCCTCCAAGGGGCTTAGATCGACTAGATGAGTAAACCATCATACATGCAACTACACCTAAGGTCGAAGAGCTCACGGTTCATGGCCCTAGCTTAAGATGCTACATAACTCAAGAATTTATGAGAACAGGTCATCTTCGATCCATATAATTCCTTACTTGCCGAATTATACAACCAAGCAGAGATAGAAGGGATGCAGTATATCCATTAAGCATTCATTCACATTATTCATGAAAGCATGCACAGTATAACCAATTCATACACAATTATAGCTAAATTACACAGGGTAGGAAATCACTTATCCATTACAGGTTGCCGCCAACCAACTAACCGTGGGTGTTCATCCTTCCACCCAACCATAGGCTCAGAGAGATTCATTCTTAGCAATTTGGCCACCCCCGTGCCAAGCCATGATATCACCAGGGAATTCTCATAGTTCTCGAGGGTTCTCTCTCTCTGTTTCAGCTTCTGTTCAGGTCCTATTTTCTGCAACTCGGAGCTTTCTCACTCGGTTATGGCCTCGGCGAGGTTTCTCAGATGCTCTTCGACATCAAGCTTGAGGCCTTCTATTTGTGATTCGTTGGAGAGCTTTGTGCTTCTCCCTTGGGAGATTTTGCCATCATCTGGTGTCTCCCTCTCTTGCTGCCTCTGTGTGTTTAATTGTCACCTTCCTTTTGTCAGAAGGAAGCTTAGGTCTGCCTGGTCTGTCAGACCCTGCGGTACTTTAGGATGACTTCTTGCAGCTAGACCATACTCCCATTCATGGGGGTGGTTGGTAGTTCAACCATCGGTCCTTGCCTCATTAACTGATTTCTCTCCCCTAGTGATATCATGGCCAGTACTTTCAAGGCTTCACCCCCACAGTCGGTTATTGGAAAATCAAACAATAATACATTTACATTTTCCTCATGCATTAGCATGGTAATTCCTATTTTATGATTAATTACAAATTGGGGGAAATGGGGTGTTACACAACGTTTGGTGGTGCCATTGTTCTATGCGATTGATTTATTTAACTTCTCTATGTTGGTTCTGGTTTTGCTATGGTTTGGCTTTGGTTCAGCTCTGGTTCACTCTATATGCTCACATTTCTTATCAAATGCAAATAATATTTCCTTTTTGGGCCCTTGTGCACTTTTATACCCCTTCGATAGTTGCTTAATTTCTTCCACACCGAACATAAGTGTCAAATCCCACCAGAGTATGCAATCAATACTTTCCTTACTTTGGAATTAATGCCAAATCCTTTTCTAGATTTCTCCTTCGATTTGATAGTCTATCCTAATCCTTGGTGGTGCCATCTATTTATGACTATGCATCTTGAGTACATTTCATCATTACTTTTTTTTTACTGTCATGTCCATGCTTTAATTCCCTTAACATTCCTATCCCATGCTTGACGTTTGTGCCCACTTAACTTCCTTTTCATTGTTTCTGTTATCTGTATGATACTCCCTCTTTCTACACAATACTTATTCCTATCTACCTTTGTATTTATTCTTTTTTTTCTTCCTTTTTCTACTTTTTTTTTCTTCCTTCTTCCACTTTTTCTTTTTTGTGTGTGTATGTTACCTCCCTCCTATAGTGAAACTACTATGATACATGTGTTCTTACACAGCTCATCTTAATGCGCAGACGGTTAGACGTATCTATAGAATTTCATCCAACTTCCATTCACCATCTGTCTAAGGGCTTCTCCATTCATGATCCAAGTGGATATTGGTGGCCACCCACCTATTCCAACTGGTTCCAATTGTCCATTTTTGTTCAACACATTATTTTGTACTTCTTTGTAATTGTGGGTTCTACACTTATGGGGTTTTCTGAATCCCCACACAACCTCTAGGTGGATATTAGTGGTCTCTCACCTAATCCAACTAGATTATTTTGTATGTTTTCCTGTCAACACATCTTGTTGTACTTCTAGGGCCATTTTGGGGCCCTAAACATTGATTTTTTTCTCACCACAGTCAAAATATATATGGAGTTAGAGTTTGATGGCAGAATGTGTATTGCTCTGAAATATCTTTCCAATGGGCTATCACATGCCTAAAACAGAGGTCGTATGCAAAAGTTACGACCCTGGAAAGTTGAGGTACCACCTTACATCAACTTACCCATAGGGGCCCATATGACTTCTGGTGTTTCACCTTCTAGGGTTAGGTTTTTGGATTTCTAGGGTTTTCGAGTTCATGAGTAATATGAAAAATACCTATAAAGCCTCAATGTAATCAATTTCTTCTCAGACGGATGCACGTAGCATCCACATCTATTCTCAAAGATAGATACCACCATTTGAGAAAGTGTTTCAGTTCTACAGTTTTATAGTTTCAACCTATTTCCTTATTCAATAGAAGATATTGTTTACTGGATATCTGTGTTATTCTTCATATCTCTTTGTTTATTGTATTCAGTCTATTAATTAGTTCGCTTCTCTCCTAAATTTGAATCAATGGTATCATAGCGGTCTACTCTTCATTTATTTTTCTTTGTGCATGTCCTCGACAATATCTGGGTACAAGAAGTTGGGACTTGAACCCATCAAGCCATTGGAAGATCGATCTCGTTGAGCTGACAAAAACGCATGGGGGATGAAAAGAAAGATGATGGAGTAGGAGATCCTATTAAAATGTTTCTCAAGGAATCCCTCAAGCGACAAATGAAAGAAATGATGGATAACTTCACGTAGATCCTTCAATGGCTGCCCACAGGAGCAGCATCTTCATCAAGCAGCCATACAACCCCCTTCAAGGTAGAGGTAAATTTTGATATTCTATTATTTGAAGGACTGATAGATGCAGATGTTGTAGATAAATGGTTGAATCTGCTTGAAGGGCATTTTTCGCTACACAAATTTTTCGATAGGGAAAAGATCACTTTTCACTCCTCAAGGTCATTCCCCATGTTAAAGACTGGTGGGATACTTACTCTGAGCAAAGGGTCGTAGAGGAATCTATAATGTTTGTGGTGGCCCCTACATGGGATTTGTTCTAGGAGGCCATTAAAGAACAATACTACCATGTTTGAAGCTACGAGGACCAGTACACCAGATGGACCACCCTATGCCAAGAAAGGGACCAGACAATACCAGATTTCACCAATATTTTCCATACCATATGCACCAAATTGGGTATCAAATACTTTGAGCATCATATGGTTCTCAAATATCGCAGTTGTTTAGATATATACATTTAAACAAAAATGTATTTTCTAGACATCGCCTCATTGGGAATGGCTTATAGATAAGTTGTCAATATCGAGCAAAAGTTTAAGAAGAAAAGGCGATATTTTGGATCTGCAAACCCCTCACAACCGAAGTAGGGAAAGGGCATCCCCAACCCACACAACAAGGGACCAAGTCGAGATGGCTGCCCTCAGGAAAACCAGTCCAAGAAGAAACACAAGAAGGGAAATGAGAAGACGAAGAAGGACATGGGGAATTGGTGTGAGTACCATAAAATCCCTTCGCAAAACACTGAAGAATGTCACTCCAAGCAGTCCCTCATGGTCGAATTGAAGGATTCTGATTCAGAGGTCGATTCTGATTCTGAATCAAATCCTAAAGGAGGGAAGCATATTATCGATGCTAAACCCAATTCCATTGTTGCTACAACCAAATTCTGGCCAAGCGAAACAGAAGAACAAAGGGAAGGGGAATGCCTCTTTCACTCACAGATGTGGGTAAAGGGGGATCCTCTTCATTTCATTGTCGATAGTGGTAGTTAGAAGAACTTGATTTCATTAAAGGTCATCAAGCAATTGGACCTACCAACAACACCGCACCCATAACCCTACACCATCGTATGGCATCGCCAAGGAAGAGATCATTGTGTCAGTCAATAGTATCATCTTCCCTACAGCATCAAGCCTTTCAAAGATGAGGTATTGTGTGATATTTATCCCCTTGAAGTTTGTGATGTTCTTTTAGGACAACCATATTTGTGGAAGCATCATGATGTGTATGATCCTAGACCCCGCAATGTTATTATTATTTTGGGAAGACAATTGTACAGGATACCAGAGGTAGCATCGCCTACCGCTATTTCATTAATCTCTACTAAGAAATGCAATAAGGTCATCTCACAGACCAGGAAGTTCATCTTCTTTGTGATCCATGATCACAGTTAGAATAAGGTCATTACCACATCTGTGGCCTCTACACTGAGCCTCTCTTTGTAGAATAAGCAAGTGGATGGATACAAAGACATCTTCTACTCACCCACAGGGGTACCGACACACTGCCAAGTCAAGCTTCCAATTGATTTGAACCCCGACACACCTATATCTAATGGACCAGTATATCATCGCTCATTGATGGAAAATGACAAAATCAGACGTCAAATCCAAGATATTCTTCAAAAGGGGCACATCAGACCCAGATCCTCCCCTTGCAGAAGCCCAATTGTATAGGTGCAAAAGAAGGACGGGACTTGGAAACTCTACATTAATTACAGATCCTTAAATAAAATCATAGTCAGGAAACGATACCCCATTCCCAGGATTGATGACCTTCTTGACCTACTCAAGGCGGAAAAGTTATTCAACAAGATTGACCTAAAGTCTAGCTACCGCTAGGTTCCCATCGAACCAACTAATGTATCAAAGACAACCTTCAAATATAAAGAAGGTATCTTCGAATGGCTAGTCATGCCCTTTGGCTTAAAAAATGTACCAACCACTTTCATGAGGTTGATGGATGATGTATTGAGACCCTTCACCAACTACTTTGTGGTGGTATATTTGGATGATATCCTCATCTTCAGCAGAACGTGGGAGGAACACATGTGACATATTTAGTAGGTTTTGAGCACTCTGCGGCAACACAAGCTATATGCCAACTTGGAAAAATGCTCTTTTGGCATGAACATGGTCCAATACTTAGGCTAAATTGTTGATGAGCATAGGGTACATATTGATCCAACTAAGATCCAAGTCATATGTGACTGGTTAGCTCCGACCACACTAATTGTGCTTCAGAGCTTCTTGGAACTAGCCAACTTCTATCGACGGTTCGTATTGGGATTCTACCATCTTGCATGGGCCCTCATCCAGGTGACCAAGGGCGGTAGTAGGGCCAATTTCGTGTGGGGGAAGGAACAACAATGATCATTCAATGATCTGAAGCATCTCTTTTTCTCAGCTCAGTACTCTCCTTGCCCGATCTGCGACAACCATTCGATATTGAGACTAATGCATCTAACTATGTTATGGGCACAATTCTCACTCAAAACAGTCATCCAGTCGAATACCATATTGAGACACTCTCAGATACTGTCTAGAAATACCCCACCTATGAAAAGGAAATATATTTCATTGTAGAATCCTATCGTCAATGGAAACATTACATTCTAGGAAAAGAGATGATCATCCACATTGATCACAAGCCTCTGTAGTTCATACAAACACAGGGGAAATTACAGAACGATCGCCATCAGATGTGGTCCACCTACCTGTAGTAGTTCCATCTCAACATAAAGTAGAAGATAGGTATCTCAAATCATGTCATTGACTTCCTTAGTCAATCTCCTATGGCTGCACTCACCACTATGCTCCATTCATGTGGACATGAAGCATCTGTGTGGCCCCAAATTTATCAGCAAGATCTAGACTTCGTCACCACCTATCAGCTATTGTGTACATGCACGACTGTCACCAATTTTTACATTTAGGATGGACTCTTATACCAGCTAGTCCATCACTGTGTTCCTACAAGCGAGTATGCAAAGATGATTTGGGAATCCCACTACAGTCGGATGGAAGGACATTTTGGCGTGGAGAAAACTGTGGTCATTCTGTAGAAACATTTTTATTGGCCAAAACTTCGACAGGAGGTCATAAATTATATCATATCTTGCACTTCCTTTGCCATTTCCAAGCCAACCATCAAGAATCAAGGCTTATACACCCCTCTTCCTACTCTTGAGAAGCCTTGGGAATCCATATCAATGGATTATATGTCGGGCCTTTCATCCACCAAGCAAGGAAATGACTGCATATGTGTGGTTGTTGATCGATTTTCAAAGATGGCCATCCTCATAGACTAGAAGAAGAATATCACAACAACAGATATTGCCAAGCTCTTCTTTGAATGAGTGTGGGCCCACTTTGGGATACCACAGACCATCATCTCTGACCGTGACAACAGGTTCCTCGACATAGTCTGGTCAAGTCTCTGGTCATCGTTGGACACCAAGATCACAAAATCCACAACTTTCCACCGCCAAAGAGACATCCAAACAAAGGTCGCCAATCAGATGATTTTGTACATCCTGCGCATGTCCAATTCTAAGCATCCCCATGCATGGGACGAGAATCTCCCCTATGTTCAGCACAATTACAACAAGGCTCTCCATAGCTCCACTAACCATAGCCCATTTCAGGTGGGTCTGGGATTCCAACCCTTGGGACCCATTGATGTTGCACTTCCTCTTGGCACCACATAGACATAATATTCCCATGATCATTTTTTGATTGACAAAGCCACCAGATTCATTGAGTGGATTTAACACATCCGCCAACGGGTCTAGGAGATTTTGCAAAAATCCAATGCTAAGTACAATCAGCGCCATCATCAACACAAGGTACCACACCATTTTTAGGTGGGCGACAAATTCTGGTTATATTTGCATAAGGGTCATCTCATCGAGCCCCATCGGAAGCTCTACCTGCTTCGCTATGGGCCTTACACTATCACCAAGGTTGTGGGTAGCAATGTTTTTGAGATAAACACTCCACCCTTCCTTGGCCTGCACCCAGTGTTCAATGTGTACCTCCTTCGACCATACTTTCCACCATTATTGGACACCTCAAAGATCACAGACCAACTGACACCCAAAGAGCTCAACCCTGACTACATGGAACAAGCATCCACTAGTCAAATAATGGACACATAGGTCAAGGGCACTCACCAACAGAGGATCCAACTTTTCCAGGTTGTCAAGGCAGGGAAAATCCTAAACCAAGGCAAGTGGCTCACCTGGGGCCAAATCCAACAGAAGTTTCCTCAACTTATGGGGGAACTCAACTCAATGGAGAGCATTGCTTCATAATGGGGGAGGATTTATCCAGGTGGATATTGGTCTCCACCCACCTATTCCAACTAGCACCTCTTGTCTTTTTTTGTTCAGCACGTTCTTATGTACTTCTTTGTAATTGTGTTTTCTACACTTCTGGGGTTGTTTGAAGCGCCACACATCCTTTAGGTGGATACTGGTGGCCTCTTGCCTAATCCAACTAGCTTATTTTGTATGTTTCCATGTCATCACATCTTGATGTACTTCCAGGGTCGTTTTGGGGCCCTACAAAATGTTTTTTGTCTCACGATAGTCAAATTGTAAACAAAATCAAATTTTGATAGTGGAATGTGTATTTCTCTTAAATACCTTTCCAACGGGCTATCACGCGCCTAAAACTGAGGTCGTATGCAAAATTTATGACCTTGGAAAGTTAAGGTACCAACTTACACCAACTTTTTTTTTTTTTATAAGTAAGAGTTTGTATTAAATATAAAAGTCCTTCTCAGAACCAGGATCCAGAGTTCATTAACAGAGTTATTCGGTTGTAATTACTGAACTGCTCTGTGAGGAGAAACCAGTTCAGCCAACCGTATGTAGCTAGTAACAAAAATTTTCTAACAGTTCTGTAGAAAGCTAGACTTTTTAACTACCATGAGAGCCACTAGAACCAAAGTAAAGAACAAGGATAGTATAATCTGGAACATACTCGAGCAAGATGCCAGGCCAGGGTTCCTCAATGACAGGTGTCCCGCCGGCAGTCCATTGCATGTCTGTGGCGCTATGGATTTTGTCTTCGGGCACTTGGATGCTGCTGTCCTTCGCCTCTATTGCCGCTGCCGAAACTGCAGTGTCGTCTCCTCCTTCATTGCTGGCCAGAGTTGCCTTCCACGCGAGAGCATGTATGTCCTCTGGATTGCCTTCCTTCCCTGCAGATGGCATACTTTCTTCTGTGGTAGCGTGTTGAAGACTGCTCACATGACCACTGGAATTCTCAGAAGCATCGCGCGAATTCTCAGGAGCGGCTGGAGGGGGAGTGGCTAGAAGCTGGAGAAGGATCGAGAGGCGCCCCTCCATCTGTTGGACCCGGAACTGGAGATCATTCACCCCTTCGCGGAGCTCGAAAACTAAATCTTGGAGAATGGCAGAGTGTTCACGCGGCAGAGTGGGCGAGGGTGTCTTTAGATTTTGGTGAGGTCGACTATGGCACTGCGCCGGAGGAGAAAAGGAGTGCTTGACCCGGGGAGAAAGCCATGCCGGTGACCAGGAGGTGTCAACGACAGCCAGACTGTCCAGACCGGGAGTGGAAGAACCAGAAGGCAAGGATGAAGTGTGGGGGCATCGTGGGGGCCATGGAGAGCCCCGTTGTGGATGCATGCATTGTCGAGGCATGGCGAGGCTCAGCGTCTGCAGAGGATCTGCAGAGAGAAGATGGAAGAAGAAAATTGCCTGAAATACCATAAAAATTGCAGAGCCACACCACCAAACGAGACTGCTGAATGAATTCTGCATGGCGCTATGCATAGAGGCGGTCGAGGGGGGTGGGATTAATGCCCCTCCCATCAGCTTTGAATGCTCGTTAAAGCCCCGGGGTGGTGGCTGCGTGGAGCACGAGCCGAGCACATGGCTCCGTGCTTCACTAGCCTCCCCCTTCACCCATACATTGCCAAGTGGCCCATAATACCACCCCATTCGGGGGCCAACTTACACCAACTTACCAATAGGGGCCCACATGAATTTTGGTGTTTCAACTTCTAGGGTTAGTTTTTTGGATGTCTAGGGTTTTGGCATTCATGAGTAATATCAAAACGGCCTCTAGAGCCTTATTGTAATCAATTTCTACTCAGACAGATGCATGTAACAGCCACATCTCTTCCGAGAGATAGCTACCACCATTCGAGCAAGTGTTTCAGTTTTGCAGTGTTACAGTTTCAACCTATTTCATTACTCAATAGAATATATTTTTCATTGGATATCTGTGTTAATATTCATATCTCTGTGTTTATTGTATTTAGTCTGTTAATCAGTTTGTTCTGCTCTTAAATATGGATCAATTCAAGGTTTCCAATTGTGCAACACCTGCCTCCATCACATGCTAATTAAAATATGGTCCTAACCAATGCATTCAAAACTTTCTCGGATGCTACATAAAATTAATGTCGTACAATAATACTAAGTCCCGTACTTGAAAAATTTTCTTCTTAATGTGTCTATCATTCCATGCCTTCTGTCTCACCTTCTGAACTTGCTGATGGAACCTTGTGACAACGTGATATTCCTCAAGTTCTACCAACTGTGACAATCTTTCCTCTACTGCGCCAGAGTCTGAAAGATTAGTAACTGTTGCAACATGCAGGCTAGGCACAATAAACTCCATCGACATCACTACTTCTTGACCATACACCAACCTAAAAGGTGTCTATCATGTCAACTTTTTTCTTGTAGTCCTGTATGCCCATAATAGTGCATGAACACTTAAATCCCAATCATCTCTTCCTATATTTTAGATCTTTGTCAAATCATTCTCCATAATTTTATTAAAAGCTTCTACTGTCCAATCTTTTGGATTCTTTGGTTGAGATTTTTTTTTAGAAAAAAATTGTTATGTATAGAGAAGTTGAATCTTCTCCCAAAATTGTGTACCTAGAAGAAGATGAAAACAAGTCATTTGTTTAGAAATCACCCAAGAATAATAAAAGTACACTAAAAACTGAACCAAAATTTCATGACGGACCTTATGAAGAAGAGAGCTCAAGGAATTCAAAAGAGGAAGTAGAGACTCCCCCTCGTCCTTTGCGGAGGTCCACTCATTAAGAAGGGAAACTAGATAGGTCTAATTATAGTCTTTCTGATTTCAAAATGTATATTTGTTTGATCTACTAACACTTGTGAGCCTATAACTGTGAAAAGGAAATGGAGATGGAAAACAATGAGTCTTGGAGATTATCCATGGATGGAGATATGGTTTCACTTAAGAAGAATGATACATCAGTCCTTGTATCCTTGTCTGGTATGCAAATCAATGTTTAAAAGGAAGAATGGTTCAGATGGCAGTATTGAAAAGTACAATGCAAGATTGGTTGTGAAAATATATTGCTAAGTTGAGGGGATAGACATTGGTGAGTTTCTTTTCCCCCAAATCACTAATCTAACACTTATTCAATCATTGTTAGCAATAACAATAGATTTTTATTTAGAGATAGAATAGATGGATGTGAAGACAACATTCTTGCATAGTGACTTGAAGGAGGAGATCTATATTCAAGTGAGAGAACTATGTTAGAAAAGGTAAAGAGTCATTGGTTTCCAAACTAAGAAAATATATGTATGGTTTCAAATACTCACCTAGAATTTGCTCCCAAAAGTAAGATTCTTTTCTGCTGGGATTGGGGTTTCTCATATCGAAATTATATCATTGTGTCTATTACAAATAGGATGGTGGTCATTTCTTCATTATCACTTTGTATGTAGATGATATATGTTATTGTTTGGTAATAGTAAGGATGTGATTAGTGATTTCAAGTCTCGACTTTCAAAATAGTTTGACATGAAGGAATTAGGGGTTATAAAGTATATCTTAGGAACAAAGAACATGAGAGATAGATCAAATAAAAATCTTTGGTTCAGCTAGAGTAAGTATGTGAACTCTATCTTGTAGTGTTTTCACATGGTTTTCTACATACCATTGAGTGTTCCTATTTCTATGAGAATCGATCTTTAGTTGAGTACAAAACTCATAGAGATGGAGGATATGACTCTTGTTCCTTATGATAGTGCATTCCATAGTCTAATGTATGTTATGGCATATACCAAACTACATGTTTCTTAAACAATGGGATCCTTGAGTTGATTAATGGCTAATATTGAACATGGGCATTGGGACCTAGAGAACATGGTCTTTAGGATTTGAAGGGGTATTTCCAAGTATTCCATTTGTTTTCATAGTGATATTTTTGGGGACTAATGCTCGATGGATATATAAGGTTACATGGATTTTGATTGGGTAGGGGATGTTCATAGGAGGAAATCTACCAATGGATATGTGTTTCAACAATTTGGTAGAGCACTGAGTTGGATGAGAAAGAAATAGGTTTAAGTTTCTTTGTCCATTATAGAGGAAAATTATATGGCATCTACTCATGCCTATGAAGAGGTCATTTAGATTATGAAGTTGTTTTTAGATGTGGGGATCATAAGTCAAAGAGCCATTATAGTGCAATGTATTACTCAAAGTGTCATTTGTCTTCAAAAGAACCTGACCTTTCATACAAAGAAAAAAATATTCATATCCATTACCATTCTTTTCAAGACATGGTCGAGGATGGACAGGTGATACTGAATAAAGTTGCTTTGTAGAATGCTTGAAATCCATTGACTAAGATGAAGAATGCAAATAAGTTTAGTTAGTGTTATAAATCTATGAGCCTCAAGATCCTTAGTACTTGGTTTATAGTTTGAAGCATTCTCTGTTATGCTCTTCCAAGTATATGACAAGTGGGAGAATGTTAGGATAAGTGTTCCATACACCTTGCAATGATCTCAATGAGAGTGGACATGCATGCAACCAAGGTTATGGTAGTTAGTTTTTAGTAAAAGCCAAAAACGTTTTAGTATTTAGTTTTTTTTTTTTTTTTAGAAAAAGCCAAAAAAAAATTGTGGCAATTATGTCAAGCATGGAGTAGAGTTTTTAGTAAAGGCCAAAATGTTGTGGAAATATCTCATGCCTTGATTCATGATTTTAATAAAATCGAAAAGTTGTTGGCGTTTTCATATAAGAGGAACCATAAACCATAAATAGTTTATGGTTTAGTTATAAATATGTATTGAATATTTGGGTTGGAGCTACTGTATGATGTTAATGAAATTAACATTGTGGAAAGTCTAGAAATCATATCTTGTTAATTACTAAAGTAGAGACTCCAAAAGAATATTGTAACCTTTATCAATTAAATGTGGGTTTTTTTCTCAGAATTCAGAATTCAGTGTGTAGTGATTAAATATTTCTGTGTTATTTGTTTGTTTAAATTTGCTGGGCATATTCCTCTAATTTGATTAAAATAGGAAGTGCATTCATCATCTATGGAACAATTTATTTAAGCTCAAATAGCTTCACTCATGTCATTATAAACAAGCATTAACATAATATGAATCAATACATTCCAAAATCAAAACGGAGGTATCACAAATCCAACTATTTGGGCTTCTTCATGGCCAGTGTTGTTTATTTGTGCCCATTTGGAGGCTATGCCCTACCCTGTCTCCAGAAGCTATTTATAACATTCTGATTCAACACTGTTTATTTGTGCCCATTTGGATGCTGGACAATTTTACGCTCTACCCCGTCTCCACAAGCTATTTATACCATTCTGATTCGATGTCTTCTTGTGAGATTTTATAAATAAGTGGAGTGATCGTTTAAAACGATGAAAGCCAAAACTTTCCTATGGGAGAATGATTCTCATTTAATTCTAACCTTTTTTTTTCTGCGCGCCAAGATATGCCACTAATGAAGAGTCTCATATTTCAACTACAAGCACGAAGTGGATGGTCTGAGCCAATATTAGTTTTGTCTTCCATAACCCCTTGGACTAGTGGAAACCTGAAATATTGAAAAATGGAAATCGAAATGAAGTTATGAAGCGGTAAGGATACCGGAACATTGAATGTGCTTTTCTCTGACATTAATCGACCGAAGACATACCTGCAGTATCTCGTCTGACCTTCGAACTGTTTTCTATGACCGGCCAAACTGTATCAGCATAGAAACTCAACATAAGAATTGAATGAAGGAGAAATCAGCCTTCAATCTAGTGCAAATCTACAAACAATAAACAGACGCATACGCAAAATATAAAATGCAGTTTCTCAGTTCAGAAGAGCCTTATGTCTCTCCATTTAATCAAACATTCTGTTTATAGTTCCAAATTAACGTCGTCAATTTCCGGCATCTGCTGATCAACGCTTTGATCAGGAGCTGCAAAGAAGACAAATTTTTTTATGCCCGGAAAAAACCTCGAAATCATGGAAGTGTCACGCAAATTGCCCAGAACAGAGCGCCTTGGTTGACCTGACTAGAGCCGGATCGTTTAAAAAGAAACATACAACCACGCGGCTCCCATGTAATCGGGCATTTCAACTACACACGCGTTTTCCAAATTTCCAAATGTCAAATAAAAAACATAAGGCCAAAACCTAAAAGAAGAAAATAATCAGGAAAATCTCTGTATCTAGATATGAGGGCCGGGTTAGTGGCCATTAAGCTGGTTACCTTGAAAACACGGAAAACAGAAGAAAACAAATGTTAAATGGGCAACGTAGCTACAAGTTATAACGACCGTATTGAAGACCGTCCGCCCGTCTGTCCGTTGAGAGCTGACAGCAAGAGACGGTGGGCACGCATCGCTCCACACATAAACAATGCTAGGGGTTATGTGTGCCCACTCTCTTCTGTCAGCACCTTATCCAACCAGGCCTTTCTTCTTCCATGATTAACTCCCAGGCCGGAAACTCTCCAACAAATATGGGCAGTGCTAACAGAAAAAACACCTCACACAAACAAATCGGTGGAATCTCATATGCATACAGAGGCCAAGAGGGTACTATTTACTACCCTTGTATTTCGGCGAATTGACAGGACTGAGGTACAGGTACAGAGGCCAAGAGGTTCTATTTATTACCCATGGATTTCAGCGATTGGACAGGACTGAGGAGAAGAACGGTCTGAGTAAATAGTGTAAAGAAAGTAAAGGTTGTTGATGTGTTGAATAAATGGACAGACGGTGGGGTGGGCCTCCAACTCGTTCAAAAACATAACGCCTGTCTCGCTTTCCAATACAAATTTTCTAAATTTTCCTG
>JASDQU010102731.1:448905-466482 GCA_032191745.1 Picea mariana | reverse complement strand
CGTGATAAAAAAAATTTGAAAAATAGTCATTAGAAAGCTAACACAATTCTTCACAAGTTTTGTTTTTACTGTAAAGTGAAATTCAAAATAAAAAAAATACTTTTATATGTCGGAAGTTGAATAACTTGTGAAAATACAGTTTTTTTTGTCATAAAACAAGCAAAAGTGTAACCCAACTTCATGATTTCACCCTCCCATGATCATTTTTTGATCGACAAAGCCACAAAATTCATTGAGTGGATTTAACACATCTACCAACGGGTCTAGGAGATTTTGCAAAAATCCAATGCTAAGTACAATTAGCGCCATCATCAACACAAGGTACCACACCATTTTCAGGTGGGCGACAAATTCTGGTTATATTTGCATAAGGGTCATCTCATCGAGCCCCATTGAAAGCTCTACCTACTTCGCTATGGGCCTTACACTATCACCAAGGTTGTGGGTAGCAATGTTTTTGAGATAAACACTCCACCCTTCCTTGGCCTGCACCCAGTGTTCAATGTGTACCTCCTTCGACCATACTTTCCACCATTAATGGACACCTCAAAGATCATAGACCAACTGACACCCAAAGAGCTCAACCCCGACTACATGGAACAAGCATCCACTAGTCAAATAGTGGACACGTAGGTCAAGGGCACTCACCAACAGAGGATCCAACTTTTTCAGGTTGTCAAGGCAGGGAAACTCCTAAACAAAGGAAAGCGGCTCACCTGGGGCCAAATCCAGCAGAAGTTTCCTCAACTTATGGGGGAACTCAACTCAATGGAGAGCATTGCTTCATAAGGGGGGAGGATTTATCCAGGTGGATATTTCTCTCCACCCACCTATTCCAACTAGCACCTCTTGTCTGTTTTTGTTCATCACGTTCTTATGTACTTCTTTGTAATTGTGGTTTCTACACTTCTGGGGTTGTTTGAAGCCCCACACATCCTTCAGGTGGATACTGGTGGCCTCTTGCCTAATCCAACTAGCTTACTTTGTATGTTTCCATGTCAGCACATCTTGATGTACTTCCAGGGTCGTTTTGGGGCCCTAAACAATGTTTTTTGTCTTGTGATAGTCAAATTGTAAACAAAATCAAATTTTGACAGTGGAATGTGTATTTCTCTTAAATACCTTTCCAACGGGCTATCACACGCCTAAAACTGAGGTCGTATGTAGAATTTATGGCCTTGGGAAGTTAAAGTACCAACTTACACCAACTTACCCATAGGGGCCCACATGAATTTTGGTGTTTCACCTTCTAGGGTTAGTTTTTTGGATGTCTAGGGTTTTGGAATTCATGAGTAATATCAAAACAGCCTCTAGAGCCTCATTGTAATCAATTTCTGCTCAGACAGATGCATGCAGCAGCCACATCTCTTTCGAGAGATAGCTACCACCATTCAAGCAAGTGTTTCAGTTTTGCAGTTTTACAGTTTCAACCTATTTCATTACTCAATAGAAGATATTTTTCATTGGACATCTGTGTTAATATTCATATCTCTATGTTTATTGTATTTAGTCTGTTAATCAGTTTGTTCTGCTCTTAAATATGGATCAATTCAAGATTTCCAATTGTGCAACACCTGCCTCCATCACATGCTAATTAAAATATGGTCCTAACCAATGCATTCAAAACTTTCTTGGATGCTACATAAAATTAATGTCGTACAATAATACTAAGTCCCGTACTTGAAAAATTTTCTTCTTAATGTGTCTATCATTCCATGCCTTCCGTCTCACCTTCTGAACTTGCTGATGGAACCTTGTGACAACGTGATATTCCTCAAGTTCTACCAACTGTGACAATCTTTCCTTTACTGCGCCAGAGTTTAAAAGATCAGTAACTGCGGCAACATGCAAGCTAGGCACAATAAACTCCATCGACATCACTACTTCTTGACCATACACCAACCTAAAAGGTGTCTATCATGTCAACTTTTTCCTTGTAGTCCTGTATGCCCATAATAGTGCATGAACACTTAAATCCCAATCATCTCTTCCTATATTTTAGATCTTTGTCAAATCATTCTCCATAATTTTATTAAAAGCTTCTACTGTCCAATCTTTTGGATTCTTTGGTTGAGATTTTTTTTTAGAAAAAAATTGTTATGTATAGAGAAGTTGAATCTTCTCCCAAAATTGTGTACCTAGAAGAAGATGAAAACAAGTCATTTGTTTAGAAATCACCCAAGAATAATAAAAGTACACTAAAAACTGAACCAAAATTTCATGACGGACCTTATGAAGAAGAGAGCTCAAGGAATTCAAAAGAGGAAGTAGAGACTCCCCCTCGTCCTTTGCGGAGGTCCACTCATTAAGAAGGGAAACTAGATAGGTCTAATTATAGTCTTTCTGATTTCAAAATGTATATTTGTTTGATCTACTAACACTTGTGAGCCTATAACTGTGAAAAGGAAATGGAGATGGAAAACAATGAGTCTTGGAGATTATCCATGGATGGAGATATGGTTTCACTTAAGAAGAATGATACATCAGTCCTTGTATCCTTGTCTGGTATGCAAATCAATGTTTAAAAGGAAGAATGGTTCAGATGGCAGTATTGAAAAGTACAATGCAAGATTGGTTGTGAAAATATATTGCTAAGTTGAGGGGATAGACATTGGTGAGTTTCTTTTCCCCCAAATCACTAATCTAACACTTATTCAATCATTGTTAGCAATAACAATAGATTTTTATTTAGAGATAGAATAGATGGATGTGAAGACAACATTCTTGCATAGTGACTTGAAGGAGGAGATCTATATTCAAGTGAGAGAACTATGTTAGAAAAGGTAAAGAGTCATTGGTTTCCAAACTAAGAAAATATATGTATGGTTTCAAATACTCACCTAGAATTTGCTCCCAAAAGTAAGATTCTTTTCTGCTGGGATTGGGGTTTCTCATATCGAAATTATATCATTGTGTCTATTACAAATAGGATGGTGGTCATTTCTTCATTATCACTTTGTATGTAGATGATATATGTTATTGTTTGGTAATAGTAAGGATGTGATTAGTGATTTCAAGTCTCGACTTTCAAAATAGTTTGACATGAAGGAATTAGGGGTTATAAAGTATATCTTAGGAACAAAGAACATGAGAGATAGATCAAATAAAAATCTTTGGTTCAGCTAGAGTAAGTATGTGAACTCTATCTTGTAGTGTTTTCACATGGTTTTCTACATACCATTGAGTGTTCCTATTTCTATGAGAATCGATCTTTAGTTGAGTACAAAACTCATAGAGATGGAGGATATGACTCTTGTTCCTTATGATAGTGCATTCCATAGTCTAATGTATGTTATGGCATATACCAAACTACATGTTTCTTAAACAATGGGATCCTTGAGTTGATTAATGGCTAATATTGAACATGGGCATTGGGACCTAGAGAACATGGTCTTTAGGATTTGAAGGGGTATTTCCAAGTATTCCATTTGTTTTCATAGTGATATTTTTGGGGACTAATGCTCGATGGATATATAAGGTTACATGGATTTTGATTGGGTAGGGGATGTTCATAGGAGGAAATCTACCAATGGATATGTGTTTCAACAATTTGGTAGAGCACTGAGTTGGATGAGAAAGAAATAGGTTTAAGTTTCTTTGTCCATTATAGAGGAAAATTATATGGCATCTACTCATGCCTATGAAGAGGTCATTTAGATTATGAAGTTGTTTTTAGATGTGGGGATCATAAGTCAAAGAGCCATTATAGTGCAATGTATTACTCAAAGTGTCATTTGTCTTCAAAAGAACCTGACCTTTCATACAAAGAAAAAAATATTCATATCCATTACCATTCTTTTCAAGACATGGTCGAGGATGGACAGGTGATACTGAATAAAGTTGCTTTGTAGAATGCTTGAAATCCATTGACTAAGATGAAGAATGCAAATAAGTTTAGTTAGTGTTATAAATCTATGAGCCTCAAGATCCTTAGTACTTGGTTTATAGTTTGAAGCATTCTCTGTTATGCTCTTCCAAGTATATGACAAGTGGGAGAATGTTAGGATAAGTGTTCCATACACCTTGCAATGATCTCAATGAGAGTGGACATGCATGCAACCAAGGTTATGGTAGTTAGTTTTTAGTAAAAGCCAAAAACGTTTTAGTATTTAGTTTTTTTTTTTTTTTTAGAAAAAGCCAAAAAAAAATTGTGGCAATTATGTCAAGCATGGAGTAGAGTTTTTAGTAAAGGCCAAAATGTTGTGGAAATATCTCATGCCTTGATTCATGATTTTAATAAAATCGAAAAGTTGTTGGCGTTTTCATATAAGAGGAACCATAAACCATAAATAGTTTATGGTTTAGTTATAAATATGTATTGAATATTTGGGTTGGAGCTACTGTATGATGTTAATGAAATTAACATTGTGGAAAGTCTAGAAATCATATCTTGTTAATTACTAAAGTAGAGACTCCAAAAGAATATTGTAACCTTTATCAATTAAATGTGGGTTTTTTTCTCAGAATTCAGAATTCAGTGTGTAGTGATTAAATATTTCTGTGTTATTTGTTTGTTTAAA
The DNA here is from genome assembly GCA_032191745.1 of Picea mariana. NCBI lineage: Eukaryota > Viridiplantae > Streptophyta > Pinopsida > Pinales > Pinaceae > Picea > Picea mariana. The sequence continues at coordinate 461,962 of JASDQU010102731.1, read as the reverse complement.
TTTGCTGGGCATATTCCTCTAATTTGATTAAAATAGGAAGTGCATTCATCATCTATGGAACAATTTATTTAAGCTCAAATAGCTTCACTCATGTCATTATAAACAAGCATTAACATAATATGAATCAATACATTCCAAAATCAAAACGGAGGTATCACAAATCCAACTATTTGGGCTTCTTCATGGCCAGTGTTGTTTATTTGTGCCCATTTGGAGGCTATGCCCTACCCTGTCTCCAGAAGCTATTTATAACATTCTGATTCAACACTGTTTATTTGTGCCCATTTGGATGCTGGACAATTTTACGCTCTACCCCGTCTCCACAAGCTATTTATACCATTCTGATTCGATGTCTTCTTGTGAGATTTTATAAATAAGTGGAGTGATCGTTTAAAACGATGAAAGCCAAAACTTTCCTATGGGAGAATGATTCTCATTTAATTCTAACCTTTTTTTTTCTGCGCGCCAAGATATGCCACTAATGAAGAGTCTCATATTTCAACTACAAGCACGAAGTGGATGGTCTGAGCCAATATTAGTTTTGTCTTCCATAACCCCTTGGACTAGTGGAAACCTGAAATATTGAAAAATGGAAATCGAAATGAAGTTATGAAGCGGTAAGGATACCGGAACATTGAATGTGCTTTTCTCTGACATTAATCGACCGAAGACATACCTGCAGTATCTCGTCTGACCTTCGAACTGTTTTCTATGACCGGCCAAACTGTATCAGCATAGAAACTCAACATAAGAATTGAATGAAGGAGAAATCAGCCTTCAATCTAGTGCAAATCTACAAACAATAAACAGACGCATACGCAAAATATAAAATGCAGTTTCTCAGTTCAGAAGAGCCTTATGTCTCTCCATTTAATCAAACATTCTGTTTATAGTTCCAAATTAACGTCGTCAATTTCCGGCATCTGCTGATCAACGCTTTGATCAGGAGCTGCAAAGAAGACAAATTTTTTTATGCCCGGAAAAAACCTCGAAATCATGGAAGTGTCACGCAAATTGCCCAGAACAGAGCGCCTTGGTTGACCTGACTAGAGCCGGATCGTTTAAAAAGAAACATACAACCACGCGGCTCCCATGTAATCGGGCATTTCAACTACACACGCGTTTTCCAAATTTCCAAATGTCAAATAAAAAACATAAGGCCAAAACCTAAAAGAAGAAAATAATCAGGAAAATCTCTGTATCTAGATATGAGGGCCGGGTTAGTGGCCATTAAGCTGGTTACCTTGAAAACACGGAAAACAGAAGAAAACAAATGTTAAATGGGCAACGTAGCTACAAGTTATAACGACCGTATTGAAGACCGTCCGCCCGTCTGTCCGTTGAGAGCTGACAGCAAGAGACGGTGGGCACGCATCGCTCCACACATAAACAATGCTAGGGGTTATGTGTGCCCACTCTCTTCTGTCAGCACCTTATCCAACCAGGCCTTTCTTCTTCCATGATTAACTCCCAGGCCGGAAACTCTCCAACAAATATGGGCAGTGCTAACAGAAAAAACACCTCACACAAACAAATCGGTGGAATCTCATATGCATACAGAGGCCAAGAGGGTACTATTTACTACCCTTGTATTTCGGCGAATTGACAGGACTGAGGTACAGGTACAGAGGCCAAGAGGTTCTATTTATTACCCATGGATTTCAGCGATTGGACAGGACTGAGGAGAAGAACGGTCTGAGTAAATAGTGTAAAGAAAGTAAAGGTTGTTGATGTGTTGAATAAATGGACAGACGGTGGGGTGGGCCTCCAACTCGTTCAAAAACATAACGCCTGTCTCGCTTTCCAATACAAATTTTCTAAATTTTCCTGGTTCTTCATTTCCTCCCCCAACATGGCCATCCTGATGCGAAAACGACCGTCCACCTCTACTTGTTTTTCTCGTTTTGAACACTCCACAAATACATTCAATCTTCARTGTCACGCATATTGACTTCCAAATTTCCAAAGTCCCTTCCTTTCCACGAAATTGCGAGGACAAGCAACCACAACGTGGACCTCGGATCTCTCTTTGAAATCGTAAGTAAATTAGTCGGTTGATAAGTGATACCTTTATAAACCCAACCTACCGAATCATACCTGTGCGCATTTCTAATTCGTCCCCATATTTCTATTTTGCTGGATGCTTTTTTTAAGAAAATTGTGTTGCTGTTTCTAATTCAATAAACAGTTAAAAAAACGTTTATGGAGATTTTACTTGTAATTTTAGGAAACTTCATATACAATTTATTTTATAGAATTACAAACAATATTATGAAGAACTAGGAAAATCTGCATACTTTAATTAAAAATTGTGTTGATATTTTTTAATTAAAAATTGTGTTGATATTTTTATTGTCAAAAAATCACTTAATAATGATCTTAACAATAATGACTTTTACTGTACTCATCATGTTAAGTTAGAGTATTTACTTCTCTTTTAATACTAATCATAAACATTTGAAATAAATCTTTTTTTTAAGTATTTTATTTTTTAGTATATAAAAATTGTACATTTATGAAAATTTTAATTAAAGAGTTTGTTACAAAATTATGTAGTTTTTCAAATAATCTTATATCAAGAATTATATAAATTAAACAATTAAAAAAAATAGAAAATAGCAAGAATTATATAAATTAAACAATTAGAAATAAAAATGGTAAATAATGTAATATGAATTTTCTAACTCTTGATTTTAAGGATTTATCTATAACCATAGAAATCTGTACAAAAATGAATGCTCAAAACATTAATCAAGATGTTTTTGGTGATTTACCTTGTAAGTAATGAGTCAAGATGTTTTTGGTGGTTTACCTTTTAAGTAATGAGTGAAGATGAACATTACCTCTTTATCTAGACATTTATACAAAAATGAACACTCAAAACATTAATGGAGGTGTTTTTCAATGATTTTCCTTAGGAGTAGCAAATGAAGATGAGATTTTCCTCTTTATCTAGAATGGAGTACCATAATCATTGCATAATCACCACTAATTTTGACATCAAAATTGTAAAGGGCTTTCTTTATATAGCCTTTGAATATTATCTCATAGTTCTTCTTGTTTTTATTGATATCCATCTTTTGTAATTGAATTTTAACTTAGAATCTAAAATTTTTATATGGAAACGGATATATAAAGCATTCTTAACATCACTTACTTCTCCATTGTTGAGGATAACAAAAATGACTTTTTTTTATCTCTACCTACTTCCTTGTGGAAGACAAGGAAAATGTCTTTTCTTTTAATCTCCAATATTTTATTATCTCTAAACTTTATATCTTTAAAGGTTGAATGTCATTTTCTTTTGGAACCAATCTATCTCAATCTATCCTACTACTCATATGTATACTCATGTTTAATTCAAAGTACTACAAATCTTCCAAAGTATTTGTCAATCATAAATGATAAGGCACCTTTTACATTGTTATCCCTTATTAGGATATTTCTTCTATGCATATACTTCTGGTCTCACTTGTGCTTGAAATAGTCATGCACGTAATGCCCTTTTTGGCCTTATAATAATAATAAGTGACTTCCTTAGCACTCTTGTAAGGTTTCTGCGTTGTTTCTACACAACATTATCTATCTAAGTTAAGATGTGTAATTTCATGTTCCACCTTATTCTGCATTACTTTTACTCTTATTGTAAAATATCAACAAGGTCATGTTGATATTATGGTGGCTGAAGGAGGTATTAAAACTCCATGTGTAACCCTAACAAGACTAGAATATTTCAGGAAGCAAGAAGAAACCCTAATGGATTGGACATAACCCTAGAAGATAAGTCGACTAAAGAAAATAATTAATATTGCGTTTTTAGCCTCCAAAAAGAGAAGTCGGTCCAGACAGCTAAGAAAGAGAAGTATAAATATAGGATTCCAGAGCTCATTTGGACACACAACTCACAATTGCAGAAATTTAGTAAGTTTGCAAGTTTGGAGAGCAATTGTAGTTGTTGCTACTGCAACTTGTATTTTTGGTTTTAGGCTTGAAATTTCTCTTGGTTATGATTTGGACTTTCTGATTGGCATGCTAGCTCTTGAGAGTGATACTCTACCTTGATTGGATATTAGGCCTAGGGTTTTCTTCCATAATTATTCTCTTTCAAGGTTAAGGTGCTCAGGGGTGGCTTCGGCCTATGGTTGGGTGACAATATTGCTATATTGTCTATAGTAAAATGAGAAGACCTATAGTGGTTGGGGCCCACACTATGTTCAGATAGTCTAACCATTGGAAGATAGATTGGGAGGAATTTCTCAATTACAGTTGCAGTTGTAGTCAAAGTTTTTGGTGCAACCACGAAACCCTAACCCTCTTGTTAAGGAACCTTAAGTGAAGAGATTAACCTAATTTATGGATATCATAGTGTTCATGGTACTCTCAACAAGTTAATACGTCGAGATTGAGTTTTTGGTCAAAGTCAAAGGTTGACCAAGTCAAAGCTATCACGGCTTACTCTATGAAGTTAGAAAACAAGTTAGAAGGGGATTCTAACTTTAGAGCATGGAAGACAAGGATTAACCTCATCCTTTCCAAAAATAAAGTGTTGGATATCGTGAAAGGAAAGATCGTGGAACCATAGTTTGAAGAAGGAAAAGAGAAGGAACCTCATAATGTTGCAGTTATGGAGAAGTTCAAGGACAATGATATCAATGCCATGAGTATCATAGTGGACTCTATAAAATACCACCTAATACCCTACATTTCTCATCTTTACTCATCTAAGAATATGTATGATGCCCTAACTAACCTCTTCTCAGTCAGAAACATTGGACAAGTAATGAGTTTGAAGAATGAGCTCTGTGACATGAACATGAATGATTATGACAACATAAAATCATACTTTGTAAGAATATCTCAATAAAGAGATCAAATATAATCTATTAAAGAAATTATTTAAGAAAAGGAACTGGTAAATATAGTACTCAATGGCCTTCCCAAGACATGGGATGCATTTTCGGCAAGCATGAACACAAGAAAGGAGTATCCCACATTTGAAGAAATTTGAACTTGTTGTGCACAAGAAGAATCAAGGATTAACGCAAAAGATAATTCCCAAAATAAATACAAAGATCAGGCATTCACAACAAAGTTCAAGAATTTTAGGAATAAGAAGAAGTTTGTCTTGAGGAAGAAACCAAATCAAGAAAATGATATACCAAGATACAATGCTTCAACTATCGAAAATATGGTCACTACAGGAACCACTGACGTGAGTTAAAGAAAATGAAGGAAATAGATGAAGCATCAGTTGTCAAAGAAAGGGAACCCTCAAAGAAGGCCAAGCAGGGTAAAATAAACTTCTTCTTCAAAGTCAAGGTAACAATATTCTTAAAATCTCTTGTACATACCATGTTTACATAGTTCATGTACATATCATGAATATCTATTTATTAGAAGATAAGATGTTCAAGTGAAACAATACCTATGGAATAATAAAAGGATTTATGTCACGATGACTACAAGTCAAGAAATACACATGAAAATATGAAGTATGTTGACAATCTTTGGTAAAAATTCTTGTGGAAGCTATTACATAAGTAACAATTGCTAGATAAGATGAAATCAGAATCAAACCTGAAGAGACCCATAAGAATTTAAAATAGAAAGAATTCATCAATCAAGAGGAAATTAGAAAAAGACTTATGACACCTTGCGATAGGAAATAAGAATGCAGATGAAATCGTTGACTCCCTTAGATGGAGGGAGTTGATTATGGAATCCCAAAAGAAGAGCATGCATCCATGCATCAAGCAAAGATTAGGAGGGAGCTAATCCTAAATTATATGATCCATTGATGATTATGAAGTATTTATCCATGTCCCCATTGAAAGTAGCATCCATGATAAGCAACACGTGTTCAGTTTGACTCTAAAAGAAGTCTTCTTCGAAAAAAATCCTTAAAGTATCCTTGGTTGTCCATCTACATCCATGATCCTATGACGAAAGGAAGTAGTTGGAATATTCATGGCATGGAATCTATAGAAGACTCCATGGAAACAAGAGCTAAAGAGAAACATGAGGAAGAACATGATTATTCCAAGAAAGAAAATCCAGAACAACCAGCTATTATACCGAGAATCATAAGACTAGCAGCCTGGTTTGAACCCACTAGAAGAAATCAAGAAGAAGAAATGGAAGTTATGACAAAGAACAATGTATGTAAGAAAATGTGAAAAATAATTATGAATGAAAGCATTGTGAGATTTAGAGGTTCTTCCAGAAGGAGGGAGAAAAACTATAATGACAACTCACTAGTATCCATGGATTGGAATTTACATGTAAAAGATTGTTCTTCCCAATAAAGCAACTGAGAAAGAAGATTGTACCAAAAAGAGACCCATGCATGCATATATAAGAAGACCTTGTATGGATTCAAAGAACTTGATGCAGAGTATCTTATATACAACAAAAGCGTGGTGAAAACTTTCTATGGTAGAGATAGTGTATTAGAGTAGTTACTCAGAAGTCTGAGATGATGGATTGCTAATCCATGAAAAAATCTCATGATGACAGAAGAAGTGCTACTAGGATATGTTTCAGTTTGATTTTTTCCACGATGTCATGAGATAACAGAAAACAAAAGTGTTGAATTCAACCATGATATGTTGTAATGATCAGAGCTATATGAATCCTTCAAACAAAGCCAGTGTTCCATGACAAACCGAAGTACATTGATATCAAGAATTATATTCTCTATGATGAAGTCAAGAAGAGAGAAGTAGTTCTCTAATATATCTCCACAGATGAGTAGATAGAAAATATTTTGGTAAAGCCTTTGTCCAAGATGAAAATTTTGCGTAATTAAGAAACAAGTTGGGGCTAATGGAGAAGTCTTCCTTATTGAAAAAGGAAGAGATTACTCCCAAGTTGGGAGGGAGAACTGATATGTTATTGATTTATGGACAATCATTTTTCAGTTTGAAAAATGGTCCAGGATGAGCAATTCCTTTCCAATTCAGAAAGTGGTTTGAGATTTCTAATGGACAAGAATTTTCGAGTTCGGAAAATGGTCCAGATCGGACAGTCATTTTTAATGAAAATGGTTCGATAGATTGTTGATGTACCATAGATAACGATTCCCCTTGTTTCCAGTGTGGGGGAATGGTCTAGGACAATCATTCTTCTTGGAAGTCACTATGAGAAGTGGTGAACTAGAATGGTCTACCTCATCAGGCAATCATTCTTTCGAAGTTCAAAGTTGTGAGCATTTTTTAAGAATGGTCCATTTTGGAGGTTGGTGCAGGACAGTCATTTCCTTTGGAAATGGTCTAGACAGTAATTCTCTAAGGAAGACTCATTCTATCTAGGTTTAACCATGATTAGTGTCGGAGGAATGGCCCAGTTAGATGAATGGTCCAAGTTCAGTAATCAAGGACATGCATTTCCTAGGGCAGACTCTTTATTTCCAGGTTGGACTATGATTAGTGTTGGAGGAATGGCCCAGTTATGTGAATGGTCCAGGCTCAAAAATAAGGGAAAATTATTCTTCTATGATTGAGAAGAATATTCCAGATATCCCATGGCTGATGTTTTAATTTATGAGGGAAGATGATATTCCAGATATCACAGATGTGAGTGGAAGAATGGCTCAGATAACTTAGTTTATATCATGATATTGTTATGCAGGTTGATATCAGATGATATGATTACTGTGGAGACTGTATGTCTTTGGACAGTAGCTGCATTCCACTGGTTGTGACTATGTGTCACTGGTTAAGTAGTCGTGTGGTACTTGGTGTGGTTGTGTACCACTAGATAGTAGTTGTATACTACTATAGATAGACAAATTTGTGTTCTATTGGATGACATTGTTCTGTTTTCCATGAAGACTATCAATAGTGTTGGAAATTATTACTAGTTAGATGGATAGTCAGTGTGTTGGTGGACATACATTCTCCAGGCGGAAAATGGTCTAGGACAATTATTTTTCTAGGAAGTATGTCCATATTATAAGAATAGTCCTTGTAGCCCATGGCGTGGCTTCCAACATCTGTTGGAACAATTGTTCCTCTAGGGCATATGTTCGGATTATAATAATGGTTCTTGTATCACTCTATGGATTGAGTGACTTATTCAACATCATGAATGATTACTCACATAGAGTATGGATTTGAGAGATGATGTAGTTGATGTTATCAGATGATACTAATAGTGATGATGGTGCTCCTTATTTGATCATGATATAGCCTGTGTGGCTATGATGATGCTACTGATTAAATGGTATGTTTGTGCTCAAGACCATTACCTTTAATAGCTCTCTATCTAGGAGGGAGTGTTTATATTATGGTAGTTGCAGGAGGTATCAAACCTCCACATGTAACCCTGAAAAGACTAGAATATTTCGAGAAGCAAGAAGAAACCCTAAGGGATTGGACATAACCCTAGAAGACAAGTCGTCTAAAGAAAATAATTAATATTGAGTTCTTAGCCTCTAGAAAGAGAAGTCATCCCAGATAGCTAAGAAAGAGAAGTATAAGTACATGATGCAAGAGCTCATTTGGACACACATAGCTCACAACTGCAGAAATTTAGTAAGTGCGTAAGTTTGGAGAGTAGCTGCAGTGGCAACTACTGCAACTTGTATTTTTGGTTTTAGGCTTGGACTTTCTCTTGGTTATGGTTTGGACTTTCTTCTTGGTATGCTATCTCTAGAGAGTGATACACTACCTTCATTGGCTATTAGGCCCAGGTTTTTCATCCATAATTATTCTTTTTAAAGGTTAAAGTGCTCGAGGGTGGCTTCGACCTATGGTTGGGTGACAATATTGCTATATTGTCCATGGTAAAAAAAACACACCCATTTTTCTAATAGGTCATCCATTATCATTCCAATAGAATTGTATATGATGTTTAGGCTTGGTATGAAAGGTATAAATATTTTGTAATATCATTGAAATCGTTCTCTTGTTTTCTTACATTCTATATCTAAGAAATAATATGACAATCCACTAACATCTTTACTTCATATACAATGCATATTTATCTCATACTTTGAACTTCATAAACTCTCTATAATATTCATTAGCTATAAGTTTCTTAATGATGACATGTTTATTATGCAGTATCCATATTCACCTCAAAATTTCAACTTTTCAAATTCTTCATAATATTCATTGGCCATAGGTTTCTTGGTTCTTTATGCATCTTCATCTCAAACTTTGAACTTTCCAGACTATCTATAATATTAACTAACCAAAGGTTTCTTAGTTCCTTCAACATAATTTAGTTACCTATACTAAATATATCCGACATTATGAATTTTTGACTAAATATTTAAGCCCGTGTAAAAATAAAAATAAGTATGTTCAAAGAAGATGTTATTTTCTCTAATTCAAGAAACTAGATATATTATAACAATTACCAAATTAACTTGTCATACTCAACAAATGTTTTCAAAACTTTAAAACTAAATTAACTAAAAATACTATGTAGGAAATTTGGTTACTTCATATTCTTAAAATATGTAAACTTCAAAAATCAATAAAATACTATAATGATGCACTTAACACCTTAATAACCACACACACCTAAACTCAAATACCAATAAAATTTATATCTTTTATAACCATTCTTAAATCAGGATAACACTCTCCCATCTACATATATGCATCTAACACTCTCCCATCTACAAATATGCATCATGCCCTCTTCCAAAGTTGTACATATATACATCATGCCCTCTTCCAAAATTGTACCAAAATTGTGAGCATTTATTTATATAAGATGTTAATATGTTTAAACAATTTTTTATTATTTATTAACTTATAATTAGTTGCTAATCACAAAGAATATAAGTTGTTTTTAATAGTGAACTTAAAACTTTGAAAATTTAATATAATAAAATCATGAATTGAATAATAAATAAATAAAACATATAAAAATACGTTAATACAATTTATTTTATTAAATGAAAAAACATCACCAAATGTTTTATGTGGGGAGTTTTACTTGTACCATGGCAAAACATCGTCAATTCCATTATCTTTAAAGAGAGGGATTTTTGGTGATGGTTTTAAAGTGGTCGGATAAAAATACCAATAAAACCATTAAAAAAATAATTAGTATCAATTTTAAACCATCCTATAAATCACTTTCAAAAATGTTTGGAGTAGCAGAAAAAAATAACCTCAGCTTACAAATCATAATTGAAAATGTTTGGGGTGGTGGAAAAAATGTATTGACAAATAGGTGTTTGACAAAAAAAAAATATTTTCAACACCAAAGAAATACAGGGCAATCATTTTTCAAAATAAATCATCACTAACCTCTTCTTTTTTTAGGTAGAAACATTATCGCTAAAAATTATTATTTAGTAATGAACAAAAATTGTACATAAAATTCCAAAACCATCACTAACAACTCCAAAAGAATCACTAAAAACAATAACTTAAGGATAGCCAAAAACTTCCATCAAAATTGTAAAACCCATCACTAAAACCCTAATTAACGATGGCCGAGAACGACCTCTAAAAATGTAAATGCCCACCGACAAAAATAAGGATATCTAACGGCTACTATTCATTGAAGTTTGTATAATTATTGACTGAAGAGGGCTTTTAAAAACATACCCAAACATCAAAGTTTGTATAAACCAAAATCAAAGTTTGTATAATTATGGATTGAAGAAGGATTTAAAAAACATAACCAAATATCAAATGATTGGTTAAGCCTCTTCTCATGTGTTGGTTTGACCCAAAAGTAGGATGTAATGGAGTACCTAGGGAGACTAGAGGTCCATAGTTCACAAATGAATATAGACACTCCATCGATAAGGAAATTCTGGAGAAGTGGAGAAGAATCTTTTATTCTTATAATCCCATCAATGAGGCTGACGGTATTATTTGAAGGTACATGGGTCTCCTTTCTTCATAAGAGTAAAAAACAAGCCATATCAAGTGAAAAGTTCATGTATATTTTTTTTCTTACAATATACAAGATTATTTTTTTCTTCTCTAACATATCTGAAATCATTTGGTGGTTTAAATTAATGCATACAATATTACAATGGGATTAACAACATGTCACTCAAAGGCATATGGGTCCGCATGGAAATCGTTTCTTTTACTTTTAGCAAATTACACATTAACTTTTTAGATTCATCGAAGTGTTCGATGTACACGCCTCTCCTTTTTTGAGAGAAGTCAATGAAACTGCTTGCTACAATCATATCGCACTCAAAAGTGTATCTATACTTTCTTTTCTTCGTACTATATATGAAATCATTTTGAGGTTTAAATTAATGTATCTAACATTGCATTAGCATCCAGTCAAAGCAGTGAAGGACGCCCAACAACATGGCACTCAAAAGCATATGGGTCCGAGGAAAGTCATTTTCTTTGTTTGTTTAATAGTTTTCACAAATTACGCATGTTAAGTTGAGTTTTCCTTCGACAAATTAAAGTTTTTTTTATACTTTCAACAACAACAAAAGTAATCTATACATTTAATTTATTGAATAGATGTAAGAGAATCTTATTAAAGGTCAATTGAGTTTAGTTTGGGTGGTTGGAAGGAATGATTATGATCCTCCACACCTAGATTCAATTCCCTCAAATTACATGTTGTAATGGCTTCAAGCCTTGTTGTTGACTAGCCTTGTGCCATGACCATCCTAGAAATGAGGAGAAGTACACGGGGATTTTCTTTTGGGAAATTTCTTTGGAAAAAATGGAGGACTATTAAACATTAGGGGGATAAATGTGCCTTCAAGTCACACGTGTGTTGAATAGTCATTATGTTGGAGCATGTAAGCAAGTTGGTAAGGACGTCAAACATCACTCTAGCTTGACCCTTCCATCCATTGATCAATTGTTCATTTAGTATGTTCATTATTGCACCCCATGCAAGAGTGATGATTTTGAAAGGGAAAGGGGTTGATAATCCCAAGAGGTTAGATTCATATATGAGGAGTGAAGTGGAAGGTGCTCGAATTAGGCAGGTAAACTTTGTCTTTTTTATTTATGGGTTGAGTTTCATTATTTTTTTTCTAGCTATTCTTGGTAGGACATGAACTTTTATGAACTCAGGTTGGAATAACATATTTCTCAAGTATCCTTGGAGCTTCTCATGTCGTATCCAAGAGTTAAGAGACAGTTTGTATGCCCTATGTGTTTATCTGGATAAGGGATTCGATGCAACTAGTAAATGATGGAGGTCATGCCTTTGTTTGCGAAGGAAGATTTTCCTTTCCTAACTCAACTTGTAGGTTATGTCTCAGAACCAAGTTAGGAAGGAATTGAGAGGAGGATACTAAGCAACCTTTAATCGTCTATTTGTAATTTTTTGAAGCATTATAATTATCCAACAAGCACGGATGGAAAACAAATAGAGGGTAAACTAACAAAGGGGGGATGAAAATCTAGGGCATTTGGGAAAGGTAGACCTTATCCATGTAAAACCCTAGCAAGGAAATCTCTTCTACCAAGAAAAATAGAGAAGAAATGGAAGCTATATTAGTGACAATGAGGTACCATAGAAGATTCCCCACTACACTAAAGATAGAGATAGAGAAAATTGAGGCATTGGTTATGGAGAAAAGAGGAAATACCTATTTTGATGCAATTGATGTCAACCTTATGGAATGGATACCATAAATATGTTTCTCTTGTAGTAGGGAGGCCAATAATTTCGAGTTGATTGATTTGTATGGGTACAAAAAATTCTTCATAGCTTAGATAATTGAAGAAAAATGACTACCAAAATATCCATCCCGGATGAACTTGATTTTCTAGACTGTGACTATGAAACATTAATCAAGGAAATTTTGGGGCATGGAAGCAATGAAGTAGGATCATGGCCATGAGGACTAGATTTTAGTCATAGATTCCCCTACACACAACAACCTAGCCTATATATATGTGGAATCATCCTTTTAGGATAAGGACTAGGTGTCATGATGACTAGTTCTCTCTTTTATTTATCTTTTATGTTAAATATTAGGAGAAGTGTATCTTTTGTTTTGGTCCATAAAGAAAACGGGAATTTTTTTGTCTCGATATATATATATATATATATATATATATATATATATATATATATATATATATATATATAT
>JASDQU010102731.1:418174-443107 GCA_032191745.1 Picea mariana | reverse complement strand
TGAGAACCCTAGCTTGGATATTATTGTAACAGAGCGCTACTCGATTGGAGGTTGCCCCCTCGAAGAGGCCTGTGAACATTGCTATCTGAATCAAGTGCTATTTCTGTTCAAGTGCTATTTCTGTTGCTATTTCGTATATCATTTCTGTGTATTGTGAAGATTATGCTGGATATTTTACTGTTATTCTGTTAATTCTAGCATTTCGTTTCTGTTCTGCATATTTTATATATCTGGTATCTTGCAGCACTCCAGAGGGGAAATATGTGACAGGTTGCATTGGGTCGAAAACTCTCGAAGGCCCTAAGTCCGGAGTACGTATCGATCGTTGATTCCATAAGACACACGATGAAGGATCATCGAATTCAGGTAAAAGCACTCCGGGAGAAAGTGCAGGAGGAAGGTTTGAAACTTCTGAATCCCAAAGAGCCGAGGTGATTCATAGCCACTGATCTATGGGAGGACACTCGTCGATAGATCATGAGCTCCAGGGAAAAGTGTTCTAGGAGGAGGCAAGTGGGGAAAGTTGAGACCCCCGAAGCACAGATTCCCGAAGTGGATCTCGATCATTGATCGTGAAAGAGGACGAGGAACATTGATCCAGTCCTGGATGAAAGTTCTGAAGTCCCTAAGCTTTGGACAAGCATTTTTTCAGCTAAGCGCAAGGTCATGGTCGTGGTCATATGTAGATGGAGAGCTAAGGGAAAGAGGGCTAAGGGACGAATTGGTTTTCTTCAAGAAAAAAGGGTGATAAGGAAGGATTTAGCTGCGATTTCTAGTCGTGGTCACCTAGGAATGTGGTTTGAAGGAAGCACCTACACAGGATGAGATTCTGTGTCGGCCAACGATAATAGGACACTGTTATTTTTGGAGAATGGGGATATGATCTCCTTGAACAAAAAAAAAAATAAAGAGACTTGTAGCATGGTTTGGATTTTTTTTTTATCATATGCATAATTCTAACAAAATGGTCACTTGCACATTTTGTAGAATTAAGGGGCTTAAACACATCAGCTCAAGATGTGTACTGAGGAAATGGAAGAAGGTGAGGGGCCTCTAGTCATGATAAAGAGACTGAAGGCCAGAATACCAGAGTTGGTAATGCTTGGACAGAGTCCAATGGATGAAAGGGAAAATGAGGGCAGGAAACGTTAATAGAAATGGTAAGAATCCTGAAGATGGAAGTACAGAGCTACAAAGTAGACAACGACAGACTAATGAGAGAGAAAAGTCAGATAAATGCTCAAGTGTTGCAGAGATTAAACCAGTTGTAGAGACAAATGAAGAAGGGATCAAACTCAAGACAAGAGGAAGAAGGCAGGTGCCATGAAAGAAGGAATGATCATGGAAGAGATGGTTATTCCATAAGTTCTAGTAGATCTCATGGACACCACTCGCCTCCTTACTCAGAAAAAAAAAATTATGCATCGAAAGATCCCATAAGCAGTCCAGAGGTGTCTCCTATCAGACACCAAAGAAGGAAACAAGAGATAGATAGTTTGCAAGGAGAGATGAGGAATCTCAAGCCACCTTCCTTCGATGGTAAAAGAGAAAGGGAAGATGATGTTGAAGCATGGTTTCTTGGGCTCAAAAGATATTTTCAGCTGCATAACTATTCATCAAACCTGGAAGCCAGGATTTCCACCTACCATTTACATAGGAAAGTTTCAATGTGGTGGGACCAACTGCAGCAAGTGGAGCACATTAATGAAAGTGGGATCACTTAGAAGCAGTTCAAGAAGTACTTCCAGAAGGAGTACCTCTCAGAGCATTTCTATGACAAGAAAATGATGGATTTCTTTGAACTCAAGTTGGGAAGCATGACCATGGCAAAGTACAAGAAGAATTTCTTGGGATTGTTAAAGTATGTCAGGTTCATTTGCAATGAGAAAGTGAAAATACAGATATTTATAAGTGGATTGCCAACCTTTTATAAGGAAAATATCAAATATGATGAACCCAAGACCTTGACTGAATCTATCAGGAAGGCTAAATACCTGTATGAGCAAGGACAGGGAAGAGAATCCCTGTAGAAATCTTGGAAGAAAAAGAAAAATGTGAAGTATGATCATAGGAGGAAAGGATTCAAACCTCCCTTCAATAGGAATGAGCCTAATAGAAATCAGTAAGATTAGTATGCTAAGGGGAATTTCAAGAAAGAAGATTCATTGGGAAAAAGGGGAAGACCACCAATCCAATGCTAGGGATGCAAGGAATATCACATGTACAAGGATTTCCCACACAGAAAGGACATAGTGAAGACTATGCACAACATCCAAGAGGCTACAATATTCAAAGATAGGGGAAGAATCTATGCAGCTTTAGATGATCGACAAGCAGAGTACCAGTCCAATATGATCGAGGTGGAATGTAAGATCATAAATCAACCTGTTTCTATTTTGATTGATTTAGGAGCAAGTTATTGCTACATTGATCATAAGATAGTGGATAGATTACATTTGGAGAAAAGTAAACTTGGAAAAATAATTTTGGTTCAGTTAGCCACTGGGACCAAAAGAAGAATCCATGATATGGTAAGAAGTTGTTCGATAAGTCTTAATTGTGTGAATACTAGTATTGATCTAAATATCATACCATTGGGGTCTTATGATATTATGATTGGAATGGATTGGTTGGACAAGCATCATGTTGTCCTAGATTTCCATAACAAGACATTTAGATGTCTTGATGGAAATGGAAAATAGAGCACTGTGAAAGGAGTTCCAAGACCCATGTCTATAAGGGAGATTTCAGCGTTACAACTAAAAAGATGTTTTAGGAAATGATGTCAATTGTATGCATCTCATGTGGAAGACCCAGATAATAAAAAGGGGCCAAGCCTTGAATATTTCTCGGTACTAAAGGAATTTGAAGATGTATTCCAAGAAATACCTGGGTTTCCACCAAGAAGGGAGATAGATTTCTCAATTGATTTAGTGACAGGATCTTCCCCAGTGTCAAAAACACCTTACAGAATGAGCACACCAGAGTTAAAATAATTTCAAATGCAGTTGGAGGAATTGATGAAGAAGGGGTACATACGTCCAACTGTTTCACCTTGGGGAGCACCAGTAATTTTTGTCAAAAAGAAGGATGGAACATTAAGGATGTCCATTGACTTCTGAGAACTGAACAAGTACACTATAAAGAATAATTATCCTCTACCCTGAATTGATGACCTCTTTGATCAACTAAGAGGAGCAAAGATATTCTCAAAGATTGACCTAAGGGCAGGATACCATCAGGTAAGAATCAAGGAAGAAGACATTCATAAGACAACCTTTAGGACCAGGTATGGGCATTATGAATTCGTAGTGGTGCCTTTTGGACCGACCAATGCACCAGTTGTATTCATGTTCTTAATGAATGGCATATTTAGACAATATTTGGATAAATTTGTCATAGTATTCCTGGATGACATACTTATCTATTCTAAGTCTGAAGAGGAGCATGACCATCACTTAAGACTAGTATTGCAAGTACTGAGAGAACAGTAGTTGTATGCCAAGTTGAGTAAGTGTTCTTTTTATCAAAAGAAGATCCATTACTTGGGACACATTATTTCAGAGCAGGGCATAAGATTAGATCCAGAGAAGATTGAAGCCATTAGAGGATGGAAGACACCCATAAATGTGTCAGACTTCAGATATTTTATGGGATTAGTTGGCTATTACAAAAGGTTCATAGTAGGGTTCTCTAAGATTTCTCATCCCATCACTTCTTTGCAAAAGAAGGGAACTAAATTTGAATGGACACTCGAGTGTGAAAAGAATTTTAATCTGTTGAAGGAATTACTTACTAGTGCACCTGTGTTAAACATTGTTGACCCAAAGGAAAGTTTTTTGGTATGTACAAACGCATGTAAGGAAAGAATTGGGCGAGTCCTCACACAAAATGGACATGTCATTGGATATGAGTCCAGAAATCTTAAGGAACATGAGAGGAACTATGCCACCCATGACTTGGAACTTGTCTTCATTGTTCACGCCTTGAGGATGTGGAGGCATTATCTCATGGGGAATAAATTTGAACTAAGGACAGACCACATTGGCCTGAAGTATCTTTTTGAACAGTCGACCTTGAATGCCAGGCAAACAAGATGGCTGGAATTTTTTTAGTGAATATGACTTCGATATCAAGCATATCAAGGGAAAGGAGAATAAAGTTGTTGATGCACTTAGTAGAAGAGTGCATCTCATGCATGCTACTGATGTTAGTATACATCAGTCAAACATGAAGAGAAGAATTTTGGATGGTCTTGTTACAGACCAGGATTACCTACAAGTAAAGGAAAATTTACATCAAGGATATGTACAGCTGAAAATAAAGAAGTGTGAGATAAAGGAAGACATATTACTCATGCATAAAAACAGAATCTATGTTCCTAGTTTTGGGGAACTCAGGAATTTGGTACTGAAGGAAATGCATGATGTTTCTTATGCTAGACATAACGGTTACTAGAAACAAATTACAGCAGTAAGAAGCCAATTCTTTTGGCTGGGAATGAAGAAGGATGTTTTTGATTACATCATTCGATGTATGGAATGTCAGAAGGTAAAGGATGAGCATAGGCACCTAGAGGATTTTCTACAGCCATTGCCAATTCCAGAAAAGAAATGGGAAGTGATCACCATGGATTTCATCACAGGATTACCCAGAAGGAATAAGCAACATGATTCAATAATGGTGTTGGTTGACAAATTAACAAAGTCTACTCATTTTGCACCTGTGAAGACAACACATACAACGGCTAATATTGCAGAAATTTTCATGAAGGAAATTGCTAGGTTGCATGGGATACCTAGGAAAATTGTCTCGGATAGAGATACAAAGTTTACCTCCAATTTCTAGAGGGGATTGTTTAAATTATTTGGAACAAATCTAAATTTTAGCATAACATATCATCCCCAGATAGATGGGAAAACAGAAAGAGTCAATCGAATAATTGAAGACATGCTGAGAATGTATGTGATGGATAAGCCATCTAAGTGGGAAGATTACTTACACTTGGTTGAGTTTGCATATAATAATGGGTATCAAGCTTCATTGAGAATGAGCCCATTTGAAGCCTTGTACGATAGGAAATGCAATACTCCAATAAGCTAGGATAACCTAGCAGATAGAGTGGTACTTGGGCCGGAGTTGCTCAAGGACATGGAAGAACAGCTGGTCAAGATCAAGGAGAATTTAAAGGAAGCTTAGGATAGACATAAATTTTATGTAGACAAGAATAGGACAAATAGAGAATTTAAAGTAGGGGAGCATGTACTTTTGAAAGAAAAGCCCAAGAAAATCTCTTTGAAATTGGGTAGTTGTACAAAGCTTGTAGCCATATTTTGTGGTCCATTTGAAATATTGGAAAGAACAAGGCCAGTTGCATACATGCTTTCATTGTATACTTCCATGAATGTGCATAATGTATTTCATGTCTCTTTACTAAAGAAATATGTACATGATCCTAACCATGCTATTGATTGGCATCTAATTTAGGTAGAGACAGAGGAAGATTTTCAGGTTCAACCAATGCAGGTATTGGACAGAAAAGTTAACATGCTCCATAATCGAGTTATAGAGATGGTAAAAGTTCAGTGGACCTGATACAGTTCTGAAGATGCTACCTGGGAGCATGAAGATGCCATGCAAGTAGAGTATCTGCAGCTTTTTTAATAAATTTGAGATTTTGATCTCTATTTTTGTATACGCATTGAGGACAATGCCAAAATAAGGGGGAGGGGATGTAACACCCCAGATTTTAAACCCCCATTTTAAATGATGTAATGTTACAATGTTGAGAGGCCAGAGTGCCTAAACAATTATGAAAAGGCCAATGTACCCAAGACATGTATTTTTTTTATCATTATTAATAATAAATGGATGGTTGGTTGCTAGATGGACAAGGACTAGAGTTATAGGGGTCTATGATTCCACAAGTGAAGGGGATTGAGGGGCTAAGTGTTTATTCCTATTCTAATTACCCCTTTTTGTCTAAGGGAGGGGATCGATTACATGATATTCTTGGGGAAGGCAAGGAGGTTATTGACTTCCCCACAAAGTTACTTAAACCCACCTCTACTCTGATGGGTGGGTTTGTTGTTGGCTCATTCATTCCTTCACTTATGCATTCATACCATTCTATCTCTCAGGAAATTTCATGCACCCACTTACCCATTAATTGATCCATCCATCATCCGCGTCTTGGCTTAGGAAAGGGAACCGAACTGTCGAAGAATTATCCACGGGATACTTGGATGTAGCTGTTGCTGGAATGATCCAGCCATGACTTGAGGTCCACATGTCTAAGATGTGTTGGCCTGTGTCCAACGTTTCTCACAGCTGCGAGTCATGAGAGTTCCAGTAGTGATATTTTGGACCATTTGCACTATAGCCCAAATTAAGGAGAAGGATTTCCTGAGGGACTGCGTGGCAGAGAAGGGTGGAGGTTTTTTCTCTCAGGTGGTGAAATTTGGGTAGAAGAGAGCTGGGTACTTGGATTGTTGTGAGAGATGGAAAGCCTATGTGAGCTTGGGTGCTGACTGGTTTGGGAAGCCAAGTAACACTCTGGAACTGTCCTTGTGGATTCATAACCCTGGCTCGAGGGTGGCACTGTTGTTGAAATTTGGAACAATAGTGTCTACGGTTGGGTGGAACGTCCTTGGTATACAGCCAGTTGGTGTCATCTTTCATAAAGACAAGTGATCTCTGTTATGGTATCATTTACATGTATATGATTGTATTTATGTTTTTTATATTTAATTATCATTTAATTGAATCTTTAGACTATGCATGCTTCCTAGATATTGTTGTGCATGTTGTTAAATTATTTTCTTTTATGCATCCTTAAAGTTTAAAAGATGTCTATAAGAGAAAGAAGTTCGAGGGAAAGATTGAAGGTAGCACTCCCCAACCTGTGCATGGTTGGGTATGTTACACCTTCCCCAAGAAGCTCACATAACGTATCCACTCCCTTAGGCAAAAGGGTAATTAAAAAAATAGGAAATAAACATTTATGCCCTCAATCCCCCTCTCTTGTGGAATCATAGCCCCCTATAGCTCTAGTCCTTTCCCGTCTAGAAACCAATTATGTATTTATTATTAATAATGAGAAAAAAATTACATTTCTTGGGCACACTAGCCTTTTAATAATTGTTTGGGAACTCTAGACTCTCAGCATTGTAACAATACATTATTTAAAATGGGGTTCAAAACCTAGGGTGTTACATCCCCTCCCCCTTATTTTGGAACTTTTCTCAGCGCATATACAAAATAGAGATCAAAATCTCAAAATTTATTCAAAAAGATGTAGGCACTCTTCCCGCATGGCATCTTCATGATCCCATGTAGCATCGTTAGGACCGTAGCAAGTCCACTGAACTTTTACCAGCTCTATAACTTGATTCTAGATCATTTTGACCTTTCTGTCCAGTACTCACATTGGATGAACCTGAAAGTATCCCTCTGTCTCTACCCGAATATGATCCCAATCAATAACATGGTTAAGATCATGTACATATTTATTTAGTAAAGAGACATGAATTACATTATGCACATTCATGGAAGCAGGGAATGCAAGCATGTATGCAACTGACCCTATTCTATCCAATATTTCAAATGGACCTTAAAATCTGGCCTCCATCTTTGTACAACTACCCAATTTCAAGGAGGTTTTATTTTGTTTCACTTTAAAAAGTACATGCGCCCCTACTTTAAATTCTCTAGTTATCCTGTTCTTATATGGATAATATTTCTTTCTATCTTGAGTTGCCTTCAAATTCTTCTTGATCTTAACCATATAGTCTTCCATATCCTTGAGAAACTCTAGCCCAAGTACCACTCTATTTGTTGGGTTTTCCCAGCTCACTGGAGTATTTCATTTCCTACTAGACAAGGCTTCAAATGGGATCATTCTCAATGAAGCTTGATACCCATTATTATATGAAAACTCAACCAAGTGTAAGTAATCTTCCCAGTTAGATGGATTATCCATCACATACATTCTCAGCATATCTTCAATTACTCGGTTGACCCTCTCTATTTGTCCATCTGATTGAGGATGGTATGTTGTGCTAAAGCTTAGATTTGTACCAAATCCTTTAAACAATCCCCTACAGAAATTGGAGATAAACTTTGTATCTCTATCCGAGACAATTGTCCTAGGTATCCCATTTAGCCTAGCAATCTCCCTTCTGTAAATTTCTGCAATATTAGTCGTTGTATGTGTTGTTTTTACAGGAACAAAATGAGCATCCTTTGTTAATTTTTCAACCACTACCATGATTGAATCATGTTGTCTTGTTGTCCTAGATAATTTAGTTACAAAATAAATGGTTATCACTTCCCATTTCTTCTCTGGGATTGGTAATGGTTGTAACAAACCCGTTGGGTGCCTATGCTCAACCTTCACCTTATGACTTTCCATACATCGAGCGATGTAATCAGACACATCCTTTTTCATTATCGGCCAAAAGAATTGGATTCTTACTATTCTAATCGTTTTGTGGTAACTGAGATGTCCGACGTAAGGAACATCATGCATTTCCTTCCATACCAAATTCCCCAATTCTTCAGAACTAGGAACATAGATTCTATTCTTATGCATGAGTAATCCATCTTCCTTTATCTTATACTCTTTTATTTTTTGTTGTTCATATCCTTTCTATAAGATTTCCTTTACCTGTAGGTAATGCTGATCTGTAACAAGATCATCTAAAATTCTACTCTTCAAGTCTGACTGATGCATACTGACAGTAGTAGCATGCATGGGTTGCACTCTTCTACTAAGTGCATCAACAACTTTATTCTCTTTTCCTTTGATATGCTTGATATCGAGGTCATATTCACTTAAAAATTCTAGCCATCCTTTTTGTATGGCATTCAAGGTTGGATGTTCAAAAAGATACTTCAGGCCAATGTGGTATGTTCTTAATTCAAATCTCTTCCTCATGAGGTAATGCCTCCACATATTCAAGGTGTGGACAATGGAAGCAAGCTCAAAGTCATGTGTGCCATAGTTCCTCTCATGTTCCTTAAGATTTCTTGACTCATAACCAATTACATGTCCATTTTTCAAGTGGAATCCCCCAAGTCCTTCCTTACATGCAACTGTACATACCACAAAACTTTCATTTGGGCCAACAATCTTTAACACATGTGCACTAGTAAGTAATTCCTTCAATAGATTAAAATTGTCTTCACACTTAGGTTTCCATTCAAATTTAGTTCCCTTCTTTTGCAAAGAAGTGATGGGATGGGAAATCTTAGGGAACCCTACTATGAACCTTCTGTAGTAACCAACTAATCCCATAAAATATCTGACTTTTGACACATCTTTTGGTGTTGTCCATCCTCTAATGGATTCAATATTCTCTGGATCTACTACTATGCCCTGCTCTGAAATAATGTGTCCCAAGTAATGGATCTTCTTTTGATAAAAGTAACACTTACTCAACTTGGCATACAACTGATGTTCTCTCAGCACTTGCAATACCAGTCTTAAGCGATGTTCATTCTGCTCCTCAGACTTAGAATAGATAATTATGTCATCCAATAATACTATGACAAACTTATCCAAATAATTTATGGATATGCCATTCATTAAGCACATAAAAATAGTTGGTGCATTGGTCATTCCAAATGGCACCACTACAAATTCATAATGCCCATTACTGGTCCTAAAGGTTATCTTATGAATGTCTTCTTCCTTGATCCTTACCTGATGGTATCCTGACCTCAGTTCTATCTTCGAAAATACCATTTCTCCTCTTAAGTGATCAAAGAGGTCATCAATTATGGGTAGAGGATACTTGTTCTTTATAGTATACTTATTCAGTTATTGAAAGTCAATACACAGCCTCAAGGTTTCATTCTTCTTTTTGACAAAAAGTATTGGTGCTCCCCAAGGTGAAACACTTGGATGTATGTACCCTTGCTTCAAAAATTCCTCCAACTGCATTTGTAATTATTTTAACTATGGTGTGCTCATTTTGTAAGATGTTTTTGACACTGGGGAAACTCCATGCATTAGATCAATTGAGAAATATATCTCCCTTCTTGGTGGAAACCCTGATATTTCTTGGAATACATCTTCAAATTCCTGTAGTACTGAGAAATCTTCAAGGCTTGGCCCCTTCATAGTTTATATATCTTATACATGAGTTGCATACAATTGACATCCATTTCTAAAACATCTCTTCAATTGTAAGGCTGAAATCTCCCTTATAGATATGGGTCTTGGAACTTCTTTCACAGTGCTCTGTTTCTCATCTTCATCAATACAAGTAAATGTCTTACTATGAAAATATAGGACAACATGATGCTTTTCCAACCAATCCATTCCAATTATTATATCATAAGACCCCAATGGTATGATATTCAGATCAACATTTGTATTCACACCATGAAGAATTATGGAACATCCTCTGACCATATCATGGATTCTTCTTTTGGTTCTAGTCACTAGCTGAACCAAACTTGATTTTCCAAGCTTACCTTTCTCCAAATGTAATATATCCACTATTTTAGGATCAATGTAACAATGCCTTGCTCTTGAATAAATTAAAATAGCAACGGGATGAGTTATAATCTTACCTTCCACCTTGATCATATTGGACCGGTACTCTGCTTTTCGATCATCTAAATTTGCATAGATTCTTCCCATATCTTCGACTATTGTCGCCTCTTGGACATTGTGCACGGTCTTCACTCTGTCCTTTCTATGTGGAAAATCCTTGTATAAGTGATCTTCCTTGCATCTCCAGCATTGGATTGGTGGTCTTCCCCTTTTTCCCAAGGAGTCTTCTTTCTTGGATTAACCCTTAGCATATTGATCTTGAGGATTTCTATTAGGTTCATTCCTAATGAAGGGAGGTTTATATCCTTTCCTCCTCTAATAAGACTTCTCTTTCTTCTTATCCTTCCAAGATTTATGTAGGGATTCTCTTCCCTGGCCTTGTTCATACAGGTATTTAGTCTTCCTGATGGCCTCAGTCAAGGTCTTGCACTTATCATACCTAATATTTTCTTTATAAAAGGATAGTAGTCCACTAAAAAACCTTTGTATCTTTACCTTTTCATCATTTATAAACCTAACATATTTTAACAATCCTAAGAAATTCTTCTCCTATTCTTCCATATTCATGCTTCCCAACCTGACTTCAAACAAATCCTGCATTTTATTTTCATAGAAATTCTCTGAGAGGTACTCCTTCTATAAGTACTTCTTGAACTGCTTCCAAGTGATCTTATTCTCATTAATATGTTCAACATTCTTCAGTTGATCCCACTACATTGTAGCTTTCCCATGTAAATGGTAGGTGGAAATTCAGGCTTCTAGATTTGATGAATAGTTATGCAATTAAAAATACCTCCTGAGTCCAAGAAACCATGCTTTGACATCATCTTCCCTTTATTTTTCACCATCAAAGGAGGATGGCTTAAGCTTCCTTGGCTCTCCTTGCAAACTGTCCACTTTGTGTCTCCTTCTTTGGTGCCTAACAAGATACACCTATGGGATGCTTATGGAATCTTTTGATGCATAAAAAATTATTTCTAAGTAAGGCGGTGAGTGGTGTCTATGAGTTCTACTGGCACTTCTCGAATAACCAGCTCTTCCATGATCCTCTCTTCTTTCACGAAACTTGCCTTCTTCCTCTTGTTTTGAGTTTGATCCCTTCTTCGTTTACCTATGCAACTGATTTAAGCTCTGCAAGACTTGAGCATTTATCTTAATTTTGTCTCTAATTAGTCTCTCATTGTCTACTTTGTAGCTCTGCACTTCTATTTTCAGGCTTCTTATAGTTTCTATTAATGTTTCCTTCTCTCCTCTTCCCTTGCTTCCATTGGACTCTGTCTCTGCATTAAAAACTATGGTATTTTGACCTTTGACCTCCTTATCATGGTTATAGGCTCCCTTGCCTTCTTCCATTTTTTCAATATGCATTATGAGCTAACATGTTTAAACCCCTTAATTTTGCAAAATGTGCAAGAGACCATTTTTTTAGAATTAAGCATATGATAAACTAAATTTTCCAAACCATGTTACAGGTCCTTTTTCTTCTCAATTGATGAAGAACATATATGTATCAATATGCACTGTATAACACTTCCATGTTATCCCTTGGTCGATAAAGAGTTTAATTCTTCATAGGAAATCCCTTCAAACCATTTCCCGAGGTGACCAAGGCTCAAAACCATGACCAAATCCTTCTGGGTGCTTCGCAACTTCGAAACCTTCAGTCAGGACCAAATCAACAGTTCTTGTCCAGATTCATGATCAATGATAGAGATCCACTTTGGGACTCCACACTTTAGGATTTCATCACTTTCTACCTCCTTTTTTCCCTAGAGTACTCCGTACCTGAAGTTATAGATCAAGCACCACGTGTCCAACTCAAATAAATGGTTCTAGTCCACTTAGAGACTTTGACCTTTAGAAGTCTCAACTTTCCCTACTTACTTCCTCTTAGAATGACTTCACCTGAAGTTCATGATCGATCAACGTGTGTCCTCTCGTAGATCGATGACTATGAATCCCTTCAACTCTTCGGGCTTCAGGAGTTTCAAAGCCTCCGCCTTCACTTTCTCCCAGAGTGATTTCACCCAAAGTCAATGATCCATTGACGTGTGTCTCTCACAGATCAATGGTCGATATGTACTCTGACCTTCAAGCCTTTGGGAGTTCTCAATCCAATGCAACTGTCACATCTTTTTTCCTCTGGAGTGCCCATTATCTAGGCTGCACGATCTCTTGCCACATGGTGAAATACTAGAAGAGGATACGTGAGCCAATCAGGTGGATGACACGTGTCATGTTCTAACTGACATTTAAATCCTCCATAGGTTCAAAAATCACTGACATGTGGCACACATCCCATGTGTCCACATCATCCAAGGTGACGCCCATGAGCCACATCACTTCGAAATTTTAGGCTTTGGGACTTTTTACGCTTATATTATGGGGTCCACATCACCTCCAAGTGACATCATCATGCCCCACCACTTTGGCTCTTCGGGCTTCGGGACATCGGTATTTGGGAGTTTCCACACTATCACACTTCCAATTCTCTTGAAATCCAAATTCTCAAACTAGCCAATCCGTCGACACGTGTCTCCCTTATCAGACGGTCTGTATTAACTCCGGACTTTGGGAATTTGGCAAATACTACTGCAAAGATCAACGGTTCTTGTTGATTTGAGATAAATGGTCCTCAAATACTTCAGGACATCAGTTAGTTATTTCCCTAGTGCTTCGCTCTGCAACACCTTCCATAGTACTATGTCTTTGAAGTGAGATATTTGGTACCGCGTGTCCTTGTTGATAGATGGTCCAGATGAAATCTGAGCTTCGGGCCTTCAGGAGTTCTATCTTTTCGCATCCACCTTTCTTCTGAATTGGCTATTCGCCAGAATGCAGGATCTCCTGCCACATGTACACTTCGATCAATGGTCTGTATCTACTCCATCTCTTTGGAGCTTCGAGCTTTCAAGATTCCTTAACTCACTCAGCTTCTTCTTGCTTCCTCCCAAAGTATGAGATCGCCTGACACGTGTCCCCTTGTTGAATATCAATGACCATGAGTGATTGAAGAGACTCAACTCGCTCACTCTTTAATTTCCTTCCCGTTCTCCGTAATGCAAATATTCTCATCCTTAGTGGGATCGATATCCACCATTGATTTGTTGATATAGCAAGATCAACGATCTTGAGTGATTGTGGGCTCACAACTTGTAGAAACTTTAATTTCCTTCTCGATCTCCATAATGAAAATATTATCGTCTGTAGTGAGATCGATATCCACCTTTGATCTATTGATCTAGAAATATCAATGATACAAAGTGATTGTAGGCTCACAACTTGCAAAAACTTTAATTTCCTTCTCGATCCCCACAATGCCTCCCGATCATCGATTTCTCTCCAATGAGATCTGATGGTTGTTTCTTAACCTTTGCTTAGAGTTCATTGGACGACCCTTTTTCACCTGCCCTCTGATCCAACGATCCTAGATCTCTTTTGATCCCACAGTGGCGATTGCTCCCAAATTTGAAAGGGATGGTCACAATCCTTCGAACCCTTACAAAGGATGACGTTCTAGCTCCTGCGTAGATTCTGCAATGCCATTCCTCCTAAGATTTTCAATCTTCACGGTTAAATTTGATCTCAACCACGAGACTCTGAGCAAAAGACCCAGCCCATACTGGCCTGGTGTTTCAACCAGAAGCTCCAATACCAATCTGTAACACACCCCACCACCCACAGGCCAGGGTATGCTACGTTCAATCCCACCCTTGGACTTCTTTCTCTTAACGATACCTTTTTAAATTAATAAGGACTCATAAAAGAAGGGATCCAACGACATGCATAGAAATAACCATCAAGCATGCATAATCTAAGATTCAATTAAACGATAAATAAATACACAATGAGATACATTCATATACAAATAAATAATACCATAATAGAGAGAAGTTATATTTATAAAAGGAGACACCAAGTGGATACAAACCAAGTACGTTCTACCCAACCATAAACACTATTGCTCCAAAATCAACAGCATTGTCACCCTCAAACTAGGGCTATGAATCCACAAGGATGGTTCTAGAGTGTTACTTGGTTTCCCAAACTAGTCAACACTTAATCTCTCACATGATTTCTCAGCACTCACAGCAATCCAAGTACCCAACTCTCTTCTACCCAGCTTTCACCACCCAAGAGAATGGACCTCCACCCTTCTCTGCCATGCAGTCCCTTGGGCATTCCTTCTTCTTCTAGGGCTCCAATGCAATGGGTCCAGAATCTCAATGATGGAACTCTCAGGACTCGCAGTTATGAACAAAGCTAGACACCGGCCAACGCATATCAAACATGCAGGCCTCAAGTCATGGCTGGATTACACTAGCGACCTCTACAACCAATGATACCATGGATTCTCTTCAGTAGTTCGTTTTCCTTTACCAAGCCAAGACATAGATGAGGAGGATGAAGGTTGATAGAAATGAATGGAGTGATATCTCCACCTAAGGTTTGAAAAATGAACAATCAGTGAATGAAGGTGTGAGGGAAATAATGAAATGAAAGGATAGGTGAAGCAGTGAACGAGCCAACCCCCCAACTAGACCAGAGACAGGTTTACATATTTCCGTGGGGAATCAAGAACCTCCCGACCTTCCCCAAGAAGCTCACATAACCGATTCACTCCCTTAGACAAAAGGATAATTGAAAAAATAGGAAATAAACATTTATCCCCTCAAGCCCCCTCTCTTGTGGATTCATAGCCCCCTATAAGTCTAGTCCTTGTCTGTCTAGCAACCAACGATGTATTTATTAATAATAATGATTAAAACATTACATTTTTTGGGCACACTGGCCTTTTAATAATTGTTTGGGCACTTTGGCCTCTCAGCATTGTAACGATACATTATTTAAAATGGGGTTTAAAACCCGAGGTGTTACATTGAATCTAGTCGAAGGATATTTTTTCGTCCACAATTTTTCGAATAAGAAAAAGATCACTTTTGCAATCCACAAGGTCATTCCTCATGTTAAAGACTAGTGGGATACTTACTCTGAGCAAAGGGTCGTGGAGGAATCTACAATTTGTGTGGTGGACCCTACATGGGATTCCTTCCAGGATGCCATTAAAGATGAATACTACCCTGTTGGAAGCTATGAGGACTAGTACACCATATGGACCACCCTATGTCAAGAAAGGGACCAAATAGTACTAGAATCCACCAATATTTTCCATACCCTATGCACCAAATTGGGTATCAAATATTCTGAGCATCATATGGTGCTCAAATAATGCGGTTGTTTGCATAGATACATTCAAATAGAAATGGATTTCTTGGACATCGCCTCATTGAGCATGAATTATAGATACGATGTCAATATTGAGCAGAAATTTAAGAAGAAACGAAGAGAGTTTGGATCTGCAAACCCCTCACAGCCAATGCAGGGAAAAAGAAACCCCAACCCACACAGAAAGGGACCAAGTTGAGATGGACTCCCTCAGGACAATCCGTCCAAGCCGCAACACAAGAAGGACAATGAAAAGATGAAGAAGGACATAGGAAAATGGTGTGAGTACCATAAAATTCCTTGGAACAACACTGCCGAATGCCACTCCAATAAGTCCCTTGTGGCGGAGCTGAAGTCTTCGAGTCAAAGGCCGATTCTGATTTAGATTCAAATATTGAAGGAGGGAAGCAGATTATTGATGTTGAATTGAGTGCCATGGTCACTACCACCAAAGTTTGGCCAAGAAAACTAGAAGAACCAGAGGAAGGGGAACACCTCTTTCACTCGCAAATGTGGGTCAAGGGGGCTCTGATTCATTTCATTGTCAACAATGGTAGTCAGAAGAACTTGATTTCAATAGAGGTCATCAAGTGATTGAAATTTCTAATGATACCACACTCGCAACCCTACACCATGGGTTGGCTTCATCAAGGAATATATCTTTTTGTCAGCCAAAAGTGCCATCTTCCCTACGGGATCAAGCCTTTCAAAGATGAGGTACTGTGTGATATTTCTCCCCTTGAAGTTTGTGATGTTTTTTAGAACAACCATATTTTTGAAAGTCTCATGTTGTGTATGATTCTAGACCCCACAGTGTTATTATTACTTTGGGTATACAATTGTACAGGATCCCAGAGGTGGCACCACCTAATTATATTTCTTTAATCTCTACTAAGCAATGCAGTAAGGTCATTTCACAGACTGGGAAGTTTGTCTTCTTTTTGATACATGCTCACAGTAAGCAGAAGGTCTCTGCCACATTCGTGGCATCTACACAACACCTCTATTTACAGCAAAATCAAGTGGATGGGATCATGGAAGAATACAAAGACATCTTCATCTCACCTACAGGGGTACCGACACACTGCAAGTCAAGCATCCATTTGAGCTGACCCCGACGCACCTCTACCTAATGGAAAAGTATATCGATGCTCACTGATGGAGAATGATGAAATAAAGTGACAGATCCAAGAGCTTCTTCAAAAGGGGCACATCACACCCAACTCCTCCCCTTGAGGAATCTTGATTGTACTGGTGGAGAAGGAGGACAAGACTTGGCGAATTTGCATTAATTACAGATCCTTAAACAAAATTACAGTCAGGAATTGCTACCCCATTCCTAGTATTGATGACATTCTTGACCAAATCAAGGGGGAAAATGTCTTCAACAAGATTGACTTGAAGTCTGGCTACCACTAGGTTCCCATCAAATCAACTGATGTCTAGAAGACAACCTTCAATACTAAAGAAGGTCTCTACGAATGGCTAGTCATACCCTTTGTCTTAACAAATTCACCAACCACTTTTATGAGGTTGATGGATGATGTATTGAGACCCTTCACCAACTCCGTTTTGGTAGTATATTTGTATGACATCCTCATCATTAGCAGGACATGAGAGGATCACATGCGACATATTCAACAGGTTTTTAGCACTCTGCGACAGCACAAGCTTTATGCCAACTTGGAAAATTATCTTTTGGGATGAACAAGGTCCAATACCTGGGCTACATTGTTGATGAGCATGGGTTACATGTTGATCTAGCTAAGATCCAAGTCATCCATGACTCACTAGCCTCGACCACATTGGCCAAGCTTCAAAGCTTCTTGGGACTAGGCAATTTTTACTGATAGTTCATGTTAGGATTCTCCCATATTGCACGGGCCCTCATCCAAGTGACTAAGGATGGTGGTAGGGCCAAGTTTGTGTCAGGGAAGGAGCAACAATGAGAATTCGTAGATATGAAACATCGTTTGTGCTTACCTCCAATACTCTCCTTGCTCAATCTGCAACAACTATTCAAGATTGAGACTGTTGCATCTAACTATGTTGTGGGCGCAACTCTCACTCATCACGGGAATTCGATGGCATACCATAGTCATACACTCTCTGATATCATCTGGAAATATCCCACCTATGAAAAGGAAATGTATTCCATTGTACAATCCTATCGTCAATGAAAAAATTACATTCTAGGGAAAGACACGATCATACACATTGATCACAAGCCTCTACAGTTCATACAGACATAGGGGAAATTGCAGAAATACCTCCATAATAATTGGTCCACCTACCTACAACAATTCCATATCAACATCAAGTATAAGAGATGTATCTCCAATCATGTCGCTGATTGCTTCATTCGACCTCCTGTGGATGCATTCACCACTATTCTCCATTCCTGTGGACATGAAACATTGGAGTGGCCCCAACTTTACCAGCAAGATCCAAACTTCACCACCACATATCATCTCTTGGGTACAGGCACCACTTTCACTAATTTTCAAATTCAGGATGGACTCTTATGCCACCTGGGACATCTTTGTGTTCCTACAAGCAAGCATGCAAAGCTGATTTGGGAATCCCACTATAGTCGGGTGGCAGGACATTTTCGTGTAGAGAAAATTGTGGCTGTTCTTTAGAAACATTTTTATTGACCAAAAATTTGACAGGAAGTCAGGAAGGATATCAGATCTTTCACTGCCTAGGCCAGTTCCAGGCCAACCATCAAGAAGAAAGGCTTATATAGCCCTCTTCCTATTCCCGAGAAGTCATGGGAATCCATGTCCATGGATTACATGTCTAGTTTTCTATCCACCAAGCATGGAAATGACAATGTGTTTGTGTTCATTGATCAGTGTTTGAATATGGCCATCCTCACAAGATGTAAGAAGAATTTCACAGCAACAGATACTGCCAAGCTCTTCTCTGAATGAGTTTGGGTTCACTTTGGGATACCACAGACCATCATTTCCAACCGAGACAGTAGGTTCCTCAACACCTTTTCATCTATTCTCTGGTCTTTGTTGGACACCAAGCTCACAAAATCCACTTCTTTCCACTCCCAAACCGATGGCCAAACCAAGGTTGTCAATCAGATGATTGTGCAAATCCTGTGCATGTACAATTCTAAGCATCCCTATACATGGGACGAGAGTCTCCCATATGTCCAACATAGTCACAATAGGTCTCTCCATAGTTCCACTGACCATATCCCATTTCAGGGGGGTCTGGGATTCCAACCCTTGGGACCCATTGATGTTGCACTTCCTCTTGCCACCGCACAGGCAGACTCTTCCCTTGATCAATTTGTGATTGACAAAGCCACCAGATTCATTGAGCGAATTCATCACATCCGCCAACAGGTCCAGGAAATTTTGCAGAAATCCAATGCTAAGTACAAGCAATGCCATGATAAACACGGGGTGTAATATCCCTCGGCCGAACCCAAATGCAAGTGTAATCAAAGTATATTTAATCTAGTGAGCTATTTAGACATCATTTTTGTAATACACCTTTCATGGCATGGTGCGTGCATATACTGCGCAGTAAAGTGATGTAGTGTGCACATTTTTGGATACTGCGTCCACTAACTAAAGTGCGCGCAACCTTGAGGACAACGGATACCATGCTCAGTAACTAAAGTGTGTGCAATATTAAGGTTAGTGAACGCTTATGTATATCATATGCATTATAGGTTGGTGAGCCAATATTATAAGACGTAATGCTTATGTTTTAGAGTTAGTCCAGAGCGCCTAGATGTTAAAGGCCAGCGCGCCTATTTTGTATATGTCTCATGATTAATATAAAATACATTGTTGTGCACAGACCGACCATGATAAAAGAGAAGGGGGACTAGATTCCACCAGTTAGGGAAAGGGAGAGCCAAAAGCTAAGGAAAGGGCTAAGTGAGAGAGATTAAGCCAAAAAGGAAAATTAAATTAATATTTCTTATAACATAAACTATGAATAATTATTTTATCCTAAGTCTTAAATAATTGGACAAGTGTATTAGAGAAACTTCCAACATGACAAGTGTCAAGTTGGAGACATGCATACTTATTGCCGAGACTTAGTGTCTTTGGGGGAGCTTACCATTTTTCCTGGGACGAGAGAACCATTATTTGGGGGGGGGGATACATTCTGTCAGTCAGGGAGCTATCCTCATTACTTCCTATCACTGTACATGAACTTGTTTTCATGGCCATTTTTCTATTGGTGTACCTGTCATCTTGGGAGTGGGATTGAAGAGGTGGGTTGTCAGGCCCGTGAGCAATTCTGTGAGTGAGAGAATTGTTGGGGATCGATTTCCTGAAGGTGCTAAACTATAACTACAGTGCTCTGAGACTTCTGGTCTGGCCTGTTGCTGAAGCCATGGAAGGGAAGTGGAGTAGCCGAAGGACTATTGCTTAGAGAAGGGGCACACTTCCTCGAGGGGTACAGGCATGTGGGGAATGAGACGCTGTAGGATGTCAGTTGAGTGAGCACTTGAGATGGAGTCTTTCCTATTGACCGTGAACCCTTAACCTGGTTAGGAACCCCTTACCTAGGTGGAGTCTAGTCCCAGCTCGGGGGTGACTCACTATTGAGAGTGATGAACAGTGTAGTCTAAGTCTAGGAGGTTCGTGGACAGTCTGGACGCAGTTGGTGATATTCTTACTAAGATAAGTATATGTTC
This sequence comes from Picea mariana, assembly GCA_032191745.1. Lineage (NCBI taxonomy): Eukaryota > Viridiplantae > Streptophyta > Pinopsida > Pinales > Pinaceae > Picea > Picea mariana. Next base: position 422,639 of record JASDQU010102731.1, on the reverse strand, counting down.
TGTGCTGAATCTACATGATGCATTGTCATTTATGTGTTAATTTATGGGTTTTATGGAATGTGTGAGCATATTTGTCTGTATGTTTAAGGGTATACCCCTGTGTACGTTGCATGTCTGTAATTACTGTTAATACATCTTGAAAATTGCATATTTACAGAATGCAATTGTTTGTTTATGTTTTATATTTGAAGATTCTGCTAGAGAGTTTTATGTATATGTTTAATTGCATGGAGTTCAGTATGTATGTATGTCAGTGTGTGTATATATGTATTTAAAAAGAAACAATAGGTGACATACCTCAGTTGGATACTGGGTTGTTACCATATGTTCTTAGAACTAAGTTAAGTATCTTAGTAGTGACATTCCCCGGCCTGTTGGTGGCCGGGGAGGTACGTTGCAATATGGTATCAGAGCGTCAGTTTTTGACACTGAGCCTGAATGGTCAAAACAAGTCTAATGGAGACACGATTACAATATGGTATCGATTACAGTATGGTATACAATATATTTGCGTTCATAGAAAATTGAACCACCATGTGGAAGAATAATATGTAGGGATGTGCGTGCTAAATTTAGCATTATGTGGAGTGCATACACATAGTAAGGGTGCATGTAGTGTGCGCGGTATGGTAAGGCACAGTGAAGTTTGATTGGTGCACACAAAGTATGAGTATGAGTTGTATCGCTATAGTGCAGGCAAGTGTAGTGGCCGTAAAATACAAAATTTCATACAATTTAACATATATTTCCTTTCTCTATACATAAATCATTCATTCACATCCTACAAGCATAAAAATTCTGCTGGAATTCAAATCTATTTACAGCATGAAAAATAACTTAACATAATCAAATTTAATTACCTCTTCCTGATGCTAATTTCTCTGTTGACCTGGTTGTCTAGCCTACTACTTTGTTGTTGCCTGATCCGCTAACCAACTCTGCCCAAACCGTGTTTCCTCCCTGCCAGCTAGGAGCAGCCTGTCTGACTTCTTAGCTCCAGGATACCGTAAGGATATCCTGCCCCCCGTGCCCAAAATCCCCAACAAACCGGTGCCCCCTATTTCTGGTTCACCAAAAACCCCTAAAACAAACTCCCCACACTAGAAAAATAATCACCTCCGACATACAGTCTTTCCCCCCTCCCATAATTCTTCATCCTCCCCAAAATAATCCTCCTTCCCTGACCCTTTCCTCCTCCTTAATTTCCTTATCCCTAAATTCATTATCTTATCCTCTTATTTAATGTCTTATCCTATTATTTAATGTTTCTTATCCTTATATTTAATGTTTCTTATCCCCTCCGTATACGTAAATCATTTAATTAAACAGATTAAAATTATTAACCCTCTTAAATTTATTACCCATGTCATTGTATGTGATAGATAATTAATTAATTAATTAATTATTTAATCAAAAGTTATAACAATTAATTAATTAATAAATATTTAATTAATATTATTATGCCAATCTTTATTTAATTAAAGCCGTGTTAGGACAATTAATTACCTAATTAATTTTACTTAATAATCCCTAAGCATATATTCAACTAGGGTTGTTACATATACCCACCCTTCAGGAAACTTCGTCCCGAAGTTAAGGTATCTTATGGTACAAAGGAAAAGAAACATGGTTCACACATTCATAAAATTAACCAACATTATCAGTAAGTAAGTCAAGAAAAATCATACATACTAGTGTATATGTACAAGAAATGCATGTGTAGCTAGTACATACAAGTCTCATGCATGTACTAATAATCAAAAACTATCATCCTTTAGTAATTTATGTATGCATCTAATCCAATCAACAAGACTAGTCTTTTATAAAAGACAACAAACCAATCAATTGTTTGAGAAATCCTTTAATTACAATTATCTGATTCAACAATTTTATTTAGACAACTGTGGTTTAGTTACGTAATTATGAATATTCATATATACACATTTTCTTTTTAGAAGGGAAAACATTAAATTTCACCATCAGACAAATCTCCATACTTTCTCAACTATTTCTACTCATCCTTCCTCCCTAACTTACTTCCATCTCCATTCTTATCCTTCCTCTGCTAGACTATCTTGGAGCGTCAACTATATTGACCTAACTCCAAATAGAACCCATAAGTGGAAGTGTCACTATCTCGACCAAGATTCCCTAGCAGGCAATTGAGAGTCATCATCACACGTCTTGGGGAGCGTGAATTAACATCGTCCTCCCATGACTTCAAGTTTCAGAGGATACACAGTGGGAAATGCCTCCACCCCTCCTAATCATAACTAGGGTCCACACCCTACAATGGAATATAAAGTGGCACCGTGTTGCTGGGGTTTTTTTCATTGTTTATTTGGTTTTGGGCAGTGTCATCACCTGAAATCCTGCACTGGTCCACATATCATAGCAGTGCATCCAAACCAATATAATTTCACATACAATATTCATACCATAATGTTTCTCGGCTAGTGGTCATGATATCCACTTTCATCATCATTATCCCGTAGCTATTTCATAGCCCATAACCTGCAAATTAGTCTGTAACACAAAATCATACATTTCTATGCATTATCATCATGTAATTGCATACAATCATCATTTCTATTTGGTATCCTTGTACCAACAACTTAACATCAAAGTTTTCCAGTTAGAAATAGATCTCATAATATCCCATAATTCAATTTCGACACCCATTCATAAGATTATCATTTACCCAAATAGATTGTATCATATCCAACATCATTCTAATAGCATTTAAACATTCATTAAATTCACATTCTCACAATATGTCGCATCATATACATCATCATCAATAACATTTAAACATTCGTAAAATTTACATTCACATAATAGATCGCATTACATACATCATCATCAATAACATTTAAACATTCATAAAAGTTCGTACATTTTAAAGTTTAAGTGTATCACTTAATAGTTTCATTGTGACTAAAAAATGAAGTATATAGGCCTCAGGTAATCCTGGATGTCTAAGTCAAAAGGTGGTGTTACATACACCCAACCTTCGAGAAACATATTCTCGAGGTGGTCAAAAAAAGTGAGGGATAGTCTCGTCGTAGTGTCTCAACATCTTCCCAAGTAGCAGATCCTGGACTATACTTGTCGCACTGGACCTTAACTTGGTCTACTAGACGGTTCCTAAGATGTCGGACTCTACGGTCCAATATGCGTAATGGTTCTACTGTGAGGGTTCCCACGTCCGATACCTTCAATTCCTTCCAATTTAGTTTATGTGATTCATCAGCAACATAATGATGTAAAACAGATACATGAAATACATTATGAGTTTTATGCAAGTGGGGTGGTAGTATGAGACGATAGGCAATGGGTCTAATTTTCTCTTGGATTTTGAATGGTCCTATAAATCGAGGTGAAAACTTTGTCCCCTTCACGAACTGTATGGTACTCTTATTAGGCCTAATACGAATGAAAACCTGATCTCCCACTTCCTAACTTCGGTCGGTCCTGTGTGCATCCACATAACTTTTCTGCCTATCCTGTGCTTCCTTTAGTCTCTGCCTAATCTGAATCACCTGTTCCTCCATCTCTTGAATCAATTCTGGCCCAACTGTTACTTGGTCTTCTATTCTATCCCAACTCAATGGCGTTCTGCATGGCCTTCCATACAAAGCTTCGTAGGGTGGCATTCAGATGGAGCTATGAAAATTGTTATTGTAGGCAAACTCTACCAAAGGTAGGTACTTCTCCCACTAGGTTTTATTATCCATGACATACATCCTAAGCATGTCTTCCATGAATTGATTTACTCTCTTAGTTTTCCCATCTATTTCAGGATGATAAGTTGTGCTTAAGTTCAACTGAGTCCCCAATGCTGACTGCAAACTTGTCCAAAACCTAGAAGTGAATCAAGAGTCCCTATCTGAAATAATCTTCTTAGGTATCCCATGCAAATGGATAACCTCGCTTACAAACACACGTGCCACATCAGTGACATCGTAAGTGTCTCTAACCGGAATAAAATGAGCACTCTTGGTTAGCTTATCCACTATCACAAGAATGACATTGTGTCTATTAGATGTGAGTGGCAACCCCACAACAAAATCCATAGAAATGACTTCCCACTTGGACATAGGAACATCATGTGGTTGTAGGAGGCCTGCCGGGTGATGGTGGTCAGCTTTCACTTGTTGACACTCTAGGTATTTGGCGACGAAATGGACTACATCGTGCTTCATGCCTACCCAGAAGAAGAGCTTCCTCATATCTGTGTACATCTTCTTCACACCTGGATGCACACAATAAAGTGCTCTATGGGATTCCTTCAGTATGATGCTTCGAATATCGCCATTCTCAGGGATGTACATCCTTCCTCGATATCTTAATAGTTCGTCTGTTTCCAGACTATATCCTTCATACTTTGGATCTAACTGCCTCCCGCTCTGGAGGTTTGAAATAACCTTTAAATACCAACTGTCTCCTTGGAGTTGTGTCAACA
>JASDQU010102731.1:379282-403192 GCA_032191745.1 Picea mariana | reverse complement strand
GATGGTCAATATGACATTGATAGGGAAAAAAAGTTCATTGAACAAATTCAGTCGATACATCAAATGGTGCAAGAGCAGTTGGAAAAGAGTCAAGCCAAGTACAAGACGAGACATGACAAGCATCGTGTTGATCACAGTTTCCAAGTTGGAGATGAAGTTTGGCTTTACATCAGTAAGGAGAGGCTTAAAGGAGAAGGTAAAAAATTGAAACCAATTCGATATGGTCCTTTCAAGATTATCGACAAGATTGGTAACAATGCCTTTCATTTAGATTTGCCTCTTTATATGCAAATGTATGCAGTTGTTAATGTTGAGAATTTGAAATTGTATGAGCCTCCGTTGATTGATGATCATGGAAAGCATGTTCAGATTCCTTCTATAGATGATTTTTCCCTAGAATATCTTACAGAACTGCATGAAGACACCATCCTTGACAGGAGAATGTGAACTCCAAAACGAGAAAATGTGGAGTATCTTCGAGTTGGTCTTAAAGGTACAAATCCAAGCAAAGCCAAATGGATTGAGGTTGGAAGAGTGAGGGAACTATACCCTCATCTTCACATAGACTGAAAATAGTCTTTTGGAGGTCCAAAAGCTTCCCAATGGGGAGGTGTGATCAGGGGATCAAAGTTTGCTCAAAAATTCAAAGTGCTCGGAATCGCTTCAAATTGAATGAGAGCGTAGGCCTCATCGTTGCGAACCCAACGCAACTTGTTTGGGTTCAAACGGACATCGGGAGCGAGAGATATCGTGTTCTGTTCAAAATGGAAAACAGGCAAAAAAAAAGATGCTGACTGTACAGTCCGTACAGTTTGTACTGATGATGACATGGCAGACCGTACAAATGTTATGGCAGACCATACGCTGATGTGGCAGACAGTTGGCATATGACGTGTTTTGTTGGCAGCGAATGGGAAGGTGACACGTGGCCCAATCAAAGGCCGCCACGTGTCACTTGTTTATTTGTTAAAACCTTTGCACTCAGCGGGAGTCGACCCCGTGACCTCCAGGGCAAGGGTAAAGATTTGGGAAAGGCCGCCCAACCGGTGCACCCACGTATGTTCCTTGTTATATATGTTTTAAACATTGTATTTAACATTGTTATATTGTATACATGGGCGTGGAGCGGGCCGGGGCTAAGCCCCGACCCATGGTCATGTGTTATATTATATGCGACCAGCACTACGGTGGTGACCACCGTAACCATATATTGTTACCATTTGATATATATATGTGTGCGGTTTACCATGTGATCACTATACCAATGCGTGCAGGTTTAACATACAGTTTCAAAGATTGTTTAACCATTAGCCCTGTTGTGTTGGGAGTGGTCATATGACTGCCATGTGCCCACGGCCTTGGTAGTTAGGGCTAGTGCGTAAACGGTTCGACAGTTTGGACCGATGGTGCAGTTGCGCCCGGTGCCAAGTTTTTACACTTTAAATTGCGTGTGGGCCAGGTTGAGCCAGAGGAGGTGCGTTTTGTAGATGCAGAGACAACAAGCTTGAAGGGGAGACTTCTAGGAAGCCTATCTACTTCATTTTTTGGCCAAACGAGGTGCCGAAAAAGCCCAGCTAGGGGTTTTTGGACATTCTGAAGCCATTGGATCAGTCTATTTGGTAGTTTGAGCATTGTAAAGCACATTTTTTTATCACTTTGAGCAAATAATACAAATGATCCATTGGAAGCTGGACCAGGAGATGTAGCCTAAGAGAAGGGTGAACTCCTTTATCATTTGCTGTGTTATGTGTTTACTGTTCATTGATTATGATGCTTTTTATATGCATCTTACATAAGTTTAACCTATTAAAATTGTGTTGCAAAGCTGATCCATTTGAATTTTAACACATAAACTTTACTTGCAAATATTTTCAAGAATACAAGTCTTCTTCATTTTTAGATCACACAAGGTCGCCTGACAGATTTTTGACTCCAAGGGTTAGACGTCTACCAAAATCATTCAAAATGTGAGTGGAACCCTTGGAGCACATAGTGCGTCTTGAAGGGCACGTCGTATAATTGAAACATGAATAAATGTGAGTGACACTATAATATCCCTCGGTCGAACCCAAATGCAAGTGTAATCCAAGTATATTTAAGTTAGTGAGCTGTTTAGGCATCATTTTTGTAATACACCTTTCATAGCATGGTGCGCGCATATATTGTGTAGTAAAGTGATGTAGTGTGCACATTTATGGATACCGCACGCAGTAACTAAAGTGCACACAACCTTGAGGACAACGGATACCACGCGTAGTAACTAAAGTGCGCGCAATATTAAGGTCAACGAACCTTTATGTATATGATATGCATTATAGGCTGGTGAGCCAATATTATAAGCCGGAATGCTTATTTTTTAGAATTAGGCTAGAGCGCCTAGATGTTAAAGGCCAGTGCGCCTATTTTGTATATGTCTCATGATTAATATAAAATACATCGCTGCGCACAGATCGACCATGATAAAAGAGAAGGGGGACTAGATTCCACCAGTTAGGGAAAGGGAGGGCCAAAAGCTAAGGAAAGGGCTAAGCAAGAGAGCTTAAGACAAAAAGTAATATTAAATTAATATTTCTTAGAACATAAAGTATGGATAATTATTTTATCCTAAGTCCTAAAGAAGTGGACAAGTGTATCAGAGCAACTTCCAACATGACAAGTGTCAAGTTGGAGACATGTATACTTATTGCCGAGACTTAGTACCTTTGGGGGAAGCTTACCATTTTTCCTTGGACCAGACAACCATTATTGGGGGGGAATATATTCTGTTAGTCGGGGAGATATCCTCATACCTTCCTATCACTATACATGAACCTGTTTTCGTGGCCATTTTCTTGTTGGTGTACCTATCATCTTGGGAGCGGGATTGAAGAGGTGGGTTGTCAGGCTCGTGAGCAATTCTCTGAGTGAGAGAATTGTTGGGGATCGATTTCCTGAAGGTGCTAAACTATAAATAAAGTGCTCTGAGACTTCCGGTTTAGCCTGTTGCTGAAGCCCTGGAAGGGAAGTGGAGCAGTTGAAGGACTGTTGAGTAGAGAAGGGGCACTTCCTTGGGTGGGAAAGGCATGTGGGGAATGAGAGGTTGTAGGCTATCGGTTGAGTGAGCACATGAGATGGAGTCTTTCCTGCTGACCGTGAACCTTTAGCCTGGTTAGGAATCCCTTTCCCAGGTGGAGTCTAGTCCCAGCTCGAGGGTGACTCACTGTTGAGAGTGATGAACAATGTACTCTAAGGCTGGGAGGTTCGTGGACGGTTTGCACGCAGTTGGTCAAATTCTTACCAAGATAAGTATCAGTGCTGTGATGAATTTACATGCTGCATTGTCATTTATGTGTTAATTTATGGGTTTTATTGCATGTGTGAGCATATCTGTCTGTATGTTTAAGGGTATACCCCTATGTACACTGCATGTCTGTGATTACTGTTAATACAGCATGAAAATCATATATTTACATAATGCAACTGTTTGTTTATGATTTATATGTGAAGCTTCCACTATAGCGTTTTATGTGTATGTTTAATTGCATGCAGTTCAGTATGTATGTATGCATGTGTGTGTATATACGTATTTAAAAAGAAAAATTATGTGACATACCTTAGTTGGATACTGGGTTGTTACCATATGTTGTCAGAACTAAGTTAAGTGTTTGAGTAGTGACGTTCCCCGACCTGTTGTTGGCCGGGGAGGTACGTTACAGTATGGTATCAGAGCGTCAATTTTTGACACTGAGCCTGAATGGGCCAAACAAGTCGAATGGAGAAAAGATTACAATATGGTATACAATATATTTGCGTTCATGGAAATTGAACCACTGCGTGGAAGAATAATATGTAGGGATGCGCGCGCTAAATTTAGCATTGCGCGGAGTGCATACACATAGTAAGGGTGCACGTATGGTAAGGCACAATGAAGTTTGATTGGTGCGCACATAGTATGCGTATGAGTTGTATCGCTACAGTGCAGGCAAGGGTGCGTGCAAGTGATTGTGTGCGGTAGCGATAGAGTATTCGATGGGGAATACAGAGTATTTCACGCGGTGAGTCATATTGAACTTTAGCACAGTGCAATGCATAGAGAGAAATGCATGTGGAATATCTGAGTGCGATACAGAAACAATGCGCAGTGGATATTGGTGCGCAATGCAGAAGTAGTACGCGCAAGTTATTGGCATGACGAAGAGGAAATGTATAGAAGATACAAGTGCGTGGAAGCATGAAATTACCTTATAAAGTCGCTTTGCACGATAAATAAAGGTACACAAGTTGAATTTTATGTGCGCAAAAACGTCTGAAAGGCTAATTAAGATGACGAACCTGAGTTTAATAGAAAATTTACATAGTATTCAAAGAAAGAGGAATACACAACTGCATTGAAGTATTATTTAAAACGATTCAAGCGAGTGAGATGAATTCTGAGTTTTATTCAGACAGTTGAAAGTGAAATATAAGTTACAAGAAGACACATAATATTAAAGGAAACAAGATTCATATCACCATCAATTGGAATCTTGTCCTAAGCAGTACAAAATCTTCTACTGCGCTTATATATTCATTTAAAATCTGAAATTACAAAAGGGGATGATTCAAAATGGTAGTTTCCCTATTTAAAGAGACCATACAAGAACAGGTCTGTCATCTCCAGAGATTGCTTACCTCTGCTACCATCTGTCCAAAAATCGTTGAAATATACTCAATTGTATTTGAGGGCTCATTTCGACTTAGCTAGATCCTCCTTAAAAGAATCTAACCAGACCGGTTGATTCTCTCCAACACTTTTGGCCGCTTCAACGAAGGGTTATTTCTTTTGTCGCTTGCTTCGTTTCTTAGCAGCAACTGGTCTGTTGATAAACAGATCTCTCATGATTGGATTTAGCCTGATTTCCAATCTAGAATCAGTAACAGGTACTGTGTGAAATTTAGTCGCCAGTATTTGCGCGACTACCTTTTCCTTCGTACTCGCAGGAAAATTTAGCATGTTGCCCGAATAACCAGTCTCATTGGATTTAACTGGGTCCATATACCTCAGTTGTGTGGGCACTGAAATACTTTTGTAGAGATGAGAAGCTTGAACCAGTTTGGAGACTGGACGCTAATGGATAAGATGAATCTTCCATACCCGAGAGTTGGTTATTATAGACCATCAATCATGAATCACTGGCAAACTTGCGCACAAGTACAATGGGTTGCCATGCTCGGCTAATCCATTTCAAATGATTAAACTTTTTGAGTTCGTTACATAGCGTTGTTCACCTAAATTCAAATGACTATGATGTACTGAGTTAATGAGACAGAGTGATTTGACTAGCCGTCACCCATCCCACATATGGTGGATTTGACATATTGAAGCACATGACATCGAAACTTATGAAAAAGTGGTTTCAGCAAACCACCTTTCACCCGATGTATCTCTGCGCGATGATGTAGTTCTTACTAAGTTCTCAAAACTTGGGTCTTGTCTAAGAATTGTCATGGTGGAAACACCAAGGAATTAGAGAAGATAATTCTGATATATTTATTGAGCCGAAATAGTTCATATTTTTCATGGATTGTTGATTTAGTTAACCTAATAAGTTTTAATGGCTACACATTTTGCAGAATTGACAACAACTAGATCAGATCAGATCAGTACCAAATCCATAGGAATGGAAGAGACACGGAGAAATTACAGTCAACAAGATGAGAGCAAAGGGATGAATGTCCATTTAGACATTGAAGGAACAAACTCCAATGGACATGGAGAGGAAAGGGATGAAAACCTAAATATGGTACTAGAGACCATTAAAAATATGCAAAAGGATGTCCAAATCCATAAAGCTGATAATGAAAGGCTTATGAGAGCCAAAGAGCAGCAGGATGACTTCAACATGAAGTTATTACAAAGTCTGAACAGAATAGAAAGGGAATTGGAAAAAGAAAGTGACTCAAGCAAATCTGGAAGTCACAAACCTTCGAATGAGAAAAAGAAATCATGAAATGTTAGCAGAAACCACCATCACTCCCCGAAGCATTCCAATAAAAGAGCAGGTAGCAACACAAGTCCATCCCATGTCAGACAACGTAAGAGGTCTGGGGTGGATGAACTACGAGGAGAAATAAAAAAAATCAAACCTCCTACATTTGATGGCGAGCACAAGAAGGATGAAGATGCAGAAACATGGTTGCTGGGCATGAGAAATTATTTTCAATTACACAATTATTATTCTCATGCAGAGGGTAGAATTTCCATCTATTAACTCATAGGAAAAGCATCCATGTGGTGGGATCAGCTTGTGCAGGTACAACAGATTAAAAAGAAGAGCGTTACCTAGAAGGAATTTATGAGGTATTTTGAGAAGAAATACTTGACTAAGAGATATTATGACAAGAAAATGAAAGAGTTGTTTGAACTCAAGATTATAAGCATGACCATAGATGAATATGAAAGAAGATTCCTAGAACTATTGAAGTACATCTCCTTCATCAAGGATGAGACAGTTAAAATTCAAAGGTATTTGAGTGGATTGTCAACATTCATCAGTGACAAAATACAGTATGATGATCCCAAGACATTGGAAGAGACCATAAGGCGAGCTAGATGTCTATATGATCAGGAGAAAGTAAGGCCAACTTTCCAAAAATCTTGGGAAGACAAAAAGAAGTTCAAGGTGGATCAGAGGAAGAAAGGATTTAAACCACCATTCTTTAGAAATAGTCCACAGGGACCACAAACTCCTAAAGAGCCCAAAATGATAGAGGCAGAAGGCCAAAGGCCAAGGAAACCACCTATTCAATGTTGGGGTTGTAAAGGAGATCATAGATTCAGAGATTGTCCTCACAGAGGTGAAAAATGAAGGACTGTTTATAATGTACATCAAGCTGAAATAATGGAGGACATGGGAAGAAATGTGCCAAGGATCTATGCAGCCTTGGATAACAAGCAAGCAAAATATCAGTCACACATGATTGAAGTGGAAGGTATGATTAATGACCAAACCATTGCTATTTTAATTGATTCAGGAGCTAGTCATAGTTATATAGATCCTAATATGGTAGAAAGTTTGCAATTGCCAAGAAGCAAGCATAGAAAACCTTGGTTGGTACAGTTGGCTACAGGAGCCAAAAGAAAGGTTAATGAGATGGTTAAGTCATGTCTTATGGACATGAACGGACTGAGCACTAAAGCAGATTTGAAAATCTTACCTTTAGGTTCCTATGACTGTCTAATTGGGATGGATTGGTTGGACCCACATCATGCTCTATTGGATTATCATAAAAAAGCATTCATTTTCTTGTATGAAGAAGGGAACCAAAGGAAAGTGCAGGGAATTCCCAGGGCAGCAACCGTTAGAGAAATTTCAGCATTGGAGCTGAAGAAATGTTATAGAAGAGGATGTCAAATATTTGCATTTCATATGGAGGAGACACCTAAAGACAAGGTGCCAAATTTGGAGGATTATGCAGTCCTAAAAGAGTTTGAAGATGTATTCAAGGAGGTACTAGGACTACCCCCAAAGAGAGACATTGATTTTTCTATAAATCTGACACCAGGAGAAACTCCCGTGTCAAAGACTCCTTACAGAATGAGTACGCCAGAATTGAAAGAGTTGCAATTGCAGCTTGAAATTTTTTTGAAGAAGGGGTATATACGTCCAAGTGTGTCACCTTGGGGTGCCCCAGTCATGCTTGTGAAAAATAAAGACGGAACGTTAAGATTGTGCATTGATTTCAGACAGTTGAATAAAGTGACTGTTAAGAACAAGTATCCTCTGCCAAGGATCGATGATATTTTTGATCAATTGAAGGATGCAAAGATATTTTCAAAGATAGATCTCAGATCGGGATACCATCAGGTAAGAATTAAAGAAGAATATATCAACAAGACTGCCTTCAGGACAAGGTATGGTCATTATGAGTTCACAGTGGTGCCATTTGGGTTGTCAAATGCACCAGCTGTTTTCATGTGCTTAATGAATGGTGTTTTCTGAAAATATTTAGACAAGTTTGTCATTGTCTTTCTGGATGACATCCTTATATACTCTAAGTCAGAGGAAGAGCATGAACATCATTTGAAGATTGTGTTGCAAGTATTAAGGGAGCATCATTTTTATGCCAAATTGAGCAAGTGCTCATTTTATCAGAAACAAATTCATTATTTGGGGCATATCATCTCAAAAGATGGGATAGTAGTGGACCCTGAGAAGACATAAGCCATTAGAGAATGGTCACCACCAAAGAATGTGACAGAGGTCATATCATTCATGGGTTTTGCAGGTTACTACAGGAGATTCATTGAAGGATTCTCAAAGATAGCACACCCAATCACTTCCTTGCAAAGAAAGGGTATGAAGTTTCAATGGACATCGGACTGTGAAAGGAGTTTCCAACATTTGAAACAATTATTGACAAGTGCTCCAATACTAAGGATTGTAGACCCAAATGAAGATTTCATTGTATGAACAGATGCATGTAATGAAGGACTTGGTGGAGTCCTCAGTCAAAATGGATTCGTGATATGCTATGAATCAAGGAAGTTGAAAGAGCATGAAAGAAACTATGCCACTCATGATTTGGATTTGTTAGCCATAGTACATGCCCTGAGGAAATGGAGACACTACCTCATGGGAAAAAGTTTGAGCTAAGAACAAACCACAATGGTTTGAAATATTTATTTGATCAGCTAAATCTAAATGCTAGGCAAAGCAGATGGTTAGAATTTCTAAGCGAATATGACTTTGATATAAAGCATATCAAGGGGAAAGAAAATAAAGTGGTTGATGCACTCAGCAGGAGGGTGCATGAACTACATGCTACAACCATCAACATGTATCAGACTGATGTTAAAAGCAAAATTCTAGAGGCTACAAATACAGACCTGCAATACAAAGAATTGATAGCAAAATTACAGCAAGGTAAGACACCACAAAAGATGGATATTTTTAAGTTGGGAGTAGATGGAATACTGCTGCACAAGAACAAAATTTTTGTATCAAATGTCCAGGACTTGAAATGTATAATTTTAATGAGATGCATAATGTTCCTTATGCAGGGCACCTTGGATATCAGAAAACCGTAGCAGCGGTCAAGAGCCAATACTTTTGGCCAGACATGAAGAGAGAGATAGAAGAATACATCTCAAGATGTATGGAATGCCATAAAGTTAAAGCAGAATTTGAAAGCTGCCCAAGACAGACAGAAACGTTATGCTGATAAAAAAAAAATCCACAGAGAATTCAAAGTGGGTGATCATGTTTTCCTGAAGATGAAAGCTAATAGGACTTCCCTGAAACTGGGAAGCTGCGCCAAATTGGCAGCCAGATTTTGTGGACCATTTGAAATCCTAGAGAGGATTGGTCCAGTTGCTTATATGATTGCATTGTATGCATCTATGTCTATTAATAATGTATTCCATGTATCATTGCTAAAGAAATACATACCTGATGCTAATCATGTTGTTGATTGGAATGTTATTCAGATGGAGTAAGAAGGCGCTTTCCAAGTGCATCCGGTGCGCATTTTGGACTGAAAAATCAAACAACTCCAGAATCGAGCCATAGAGATTGTAAAGGTCCAATGGAAATAGTACGGACCTGAAGACGCTACTTGGGAGCATGAGGATGCAATACGGGCAGAAAACCTGCATCTTTTTGAAAAAAAAAAAATTGAAAATTTTGTTGTATATGGGTACATGATGCACTGAGGACAGTGCATAAATAAGGGGAGGGGATTGTAATATCCCTCGAATGAACCCAAATGCAAGTGTAATCCAAGTATATTTAAGCTAGTGAGTTGTTTAGACATCATTTTAGTAATACACCTTTCATGGCATGGTGCGCGCATATATTGCGCAGTAAAGTGATGTAGTGTGCACATTTCTGGATACCGCGCACAGTAACTAAAGTGCGCGCAACCTTGAGGACAACGGATACCACGCGTAGTAACTAAAGTGCGTGCAATATTAAGGTCAACGAACCTTTATGTATATGATATGCATTATAGGCTGGTGAGCCAGTATTATAAGCCAGAATGCTTATGTTTTAGAATTAGGCCAGAGCGCCTATTTTGTATATGTCTCATGATTAATATAAAATACATCGTTGTGCGTAGACCGACCACGATAAAAGAGAAGGGGGACTAGATTCCACCAGTTAGGGAAAGGGAGGGACAAAAGCTAAAGAAAGGGCTAAGCGAGAGAGCTTAATCCAAAAAGGAATATTAAATTAATATTTCTTAGAACATAAAGTATGGGCAATTATTTTATCCTAATTCCTAAAGAAGTGGACAAGTGTATCAGAGCAGCTTCCAACATGACAAGTGTCAAATTGGATACATGCATACTTATTGTCGAGACTTAGTGCCTTTGGGAGAATCTTACCATTTTTCCTTGGACCATAAAACCATTATTGGGGTGGAATACATTCCGTCAGTCGGGGAGCTATCCTCGTACCTTCCTATCACTATACATGAATCTATTTTCATGGCCATTTTCCTGTTGGTGTACCTATAAGCTTGGGAGCAGGATTGAAGAGGCGAGTTGTCAGGCCCATGAGCAATTCTTTGAGTGAGAGAATTGTTGGGGATCGATTTCCTGAAGGTGCTAAACTATAGCTACAGTGTTCTGAGACTTCCGGTCCAGCCTGTTGCTGAAGCCATGGAAGGGAAGTGGAGCAACCGAAGGACTGTTGAGCAGAGAAGGGGCACACTTCCTTAGGTGGGATAGTCATGTGGGGAATGAGAGGCTATAGGCTGTCGATTGAGTGAGCACCTGAGATGGAGTCTTTCTTGTTGACCGTGAACCTTTATCCTGGTTAGGAATCCCTTACCTGGATGGAGTTTAGTCCCAGCTCGGGGGTGACTCACTGTTGAGAGTGATGAACATTGTAGTCTAAGGCTAGGAGGTTCGTGGATGGTCTGCACACAATTGGTGACATTCTTACCAAGATAAGTATCAGTTCTGTGATGAATTTACATGCCGCATTGTCATTTATGTGTTAATTTATGGGTTTTATTGCATGTGTGAGCATATCTGTTTGTATGTTTAAGGGTATACCCCTGTGTACGCTGTATGTCTGTGATTACTGTTAATACAACCTGAAAATCGTATATTTACAGAATGCAACTATTTTTTTATGATTTATATGTGAAGCTTCCGCTAGAGCGTTTTATGTATATGTTTAATTGCATGCAGTTCAGTATGTATGTATGCCTGTGTGCGTATGTATGTATTTAAAAAGAAAAATTATGTGACATACCTCAGTTGGATACTGGGTTGTTACCATATGTTGTCAGAACTAAGTTAAGTGTCTGAGTAGTGACATTCCCCGGCCTGTTGTTGGCCGGGGAGGTACGTTACAGACACCCTTGGAGCACATAGTGCATCTTGAAGGGCACTTCGCATAATTGAAACGTGAATAAAGGCGAGTGGCACCCTTGGAGCACGTAGTGTGTCGTGAAGAGAACATTGTGATGTTTAAACACAAATGATTCAATGAACCTAGGTGCCTAGAAAACAATATCTTACCTTGACATGATCACCCTTAAATTAATTATGTATAAGTAAAGTTTTTAACTATAACCTTTCCCTTAAAAATTTGCTAAGCCTAGTTGAATTTAAATCCTAGGTCTAAGTAGGATATGAGGACTAAAAATTAATTAAACAATTAATAAAGGGGGGATGAAGAAATGAAAAGGGGGAAAATGAAAGTTATAATTTAAAGGAGGATTAAATTATCTAAAAAATTTAATTGTTGTCTATGTGTAAAACTTGCTAAATTCGAACTTAGACAAAAAGGAAATTTAAATGCAAAAGGAACTTGGAACATAGAGAGGAATCTACTCTAGATAAATTTCCTAAAACGAACTCAACTAAGCTTTAAGAAGGGTGTCAGTCATTAAAGGAAATGGAGGGAATAAAGGGATAGCAAAGAACATTTTTAGGAATGTTTTTAGGTGGGTGAGGGAAATTGGCAATTTAATTTAATTAATTAATTGAATTTATGGTGCAACTAAGGGATTGGGTGACAAGTGTACGGGGGAGAATATTTCCTAATTAATTTTTAATAAAACTAATTTAATGTGAAAATGGAAAGGTCACTAAGACGAAGTCTATAAAACAAATGATAGAGAAGAGGAATGGAGACTGATTTACAAGTGTAAGGTTATGATGTTGGGTTTTTCTTGACTGGTATTTTTTCTTGTAAAAGTTGGGATATCCAGCTCGAATAGAGAGTCGTAGCTCAAACTTGCAAGGCGAGCTGGGAGCTAGCTTATTCTCTGGTTTGTGTGATTGGCCCCTTTGCGGCTCGGGGGGCTTAGGGGGAAGAAGAGTACCCCTATCATTGGATGGGAGGTATTGGTCAGGTCTCAACAGTTAGCAAGAAGGAGATGGACAGAGCGCAAGCATGGGACAACCACTTCGGATTCATCGCCTTTGGCTACGTTACACATATCTAAATTTTGCAATTGTAAAGTAGTTTCATTTTGTATCTAGATTTATGCTTAGATGGAAGGTGGTAATGGTTTTTCAGATCTTTGTGTGTAAATTTTGGGGTTTCTTTACCTCTTTATTTTACCGCCTATACTTCTTCCCAGTTATAGAATTTGTTCATAGCCGAATCTTTTCCTTTGGGGGTTTTCAAAATCTCTGATATGGTTTCCCTTTCCCACCTCAGACTCTGCATTTTCTTTATGTCCAAACCTTCAACCCGACTCTGTTTTTTTTATCTGATCATTTCGTGGTTTTACTCTGGGTTTGTTTTCCCTTTGGGTGCTCTGTCGATTTTACTCTATATGTCTTGTTGGGTAAATCCCTTCCTTCCCTTCTCATCTGTGTGGCTCGAGAAATGCACAGGCCAAACCCACATGAATTTTCCTCTCTGTATGTTTTTTCCAGCCATTAAAACCCTGTTGCATTTTTCTTCTTTTACATAGGTGTCTCCTTGCAAATACCTTCCCCTGCACCTTCATTGTTATGGCCAATGTCCCAACTCCTTACCTCTGTGCCTTAATGCTTAAATCTGATTAGAGGCTTGCCATTTTGATTGTTATACAACAAAAATGTGCCTACCTACATGTGATAGCGCGCCAGAGGGAGACCTGCATTGATTTTTTTTGTTTGTCCATACTCTACAAAACCATTCGTGTTTTTCCTGTGTGTGAAGAGGCTGGCATCTTTGTTTTAATTTTTTTCACCCCATCCCTAAAAAAAACGTAATTCATGTGTACTTGAAGGGAGTCTTTCTCTGTGCTCTCTCCTTTTCTTCTCTGCAATTTGCGCAGGTCACTTAGCCTCAGTCTACCTCTACGTTTGTGTGCTATCCCTTCCTTCAGACTTAACCATTTTAAAAATTTATTTTGTTAGTCGTATTGTATTTTGTTTTTCAGAATTTTCCATTTCCAGGACAGGATCAAGGGTCGGATCCAAGACCAGATGGAGTGTCGGATCAGGAGGTGTGTCAATTAAATGAAAAAAATCATGGTGTGCAACCCTTGTTTTGTGTCTCTTTCCTTATCACCTTGCATAGAATTAGGTTAGGAAAAAATCCAGTGATTATTGACACGTGCGAGTTTGAGTTCTGAATTGGTTTACGGTTCTGTTTTCCTTGTCCTATATTGATCTAAATTTAATTGCTATCTTAAGGAAATCTAGTAGCGTTGCTCTCTTCTATCGAGAAATTGATTTTTATATTTCATTCTACTCTTAGGTAGATGTAGTTTTCATTTATTTAACCGAAATCAACTCGTGGTGCGAGCTTGACTTGCAGCCTGTTGTGGATTTATCTTCACCCTGTATTTGTTCCTCACTAGCGTTTTTATTCCCTTGGTTTATCTCTATGTGTGGATAGTTATCCCTCTGAGATGGAATCCCATACTTGTTTGGGTATTTCGTTGTAGGTCAAACATCATCCATTTTTCTTGTTGTTGAGTACAGGTCAACCGTGGGAATTGTGGAAAAATTTATGTATGTACTCCACCTCAGGATTTCCTTTTTATGCTTGCCAGAACCTTTTTAAAACCATTTTGATTTCTACTGGAATCTTGGGTATGTTGATCAAAGACACTTCGTTGGAACTCCTTGAGGTATTTTTGTTATTTCCAATCACTTGGATTGATGTTCCCTTATCTTTAACCTCTGCATTTTCGCCTGCAACTCATACCCACACCGATTTCTTGCTGCTTGTATTATTTTATTTCAAAATTTTTCGTTATCAGAAATTTCTTTGTAATAGGGTCCAGATGGAGGACTGGATGAAGGTACGCATGGAGAACTAGATGAAGATCCGGATTGAGGACCGAATTAAGGTTTGGTTGAAAACTAAATCATTTTTGCATAGGTTCAGGGGTTGGAATAAATTATGGAAATCTTCCTTTGGATTCTTAACTCGGAATGTAGCTTAACCTTTAATTATCTATTAATTGTTACAACAGATTAGTTACTTTTAATTCCTTTAACGAAATTGAGAAAAGTAAATGAACTCTTATTTATGGAAGAATAAGTTAAGGTCTTCCTTGAAATTTATTTAATGAATATGTCAGCTGTCGAATTTTTATTTATTGCCCTTGTTGATTTTTTGAGTTTTATAAAATGGGTACATGATGAAGGGTAACATGCTAAATTATTGTATTGTTTAAGCATGGTTGATCTTCTTTTAATGCTTAGTTGGATATGTAAAGTAACATGATGTCCTTACGTGACGGGTGATGATTGCTCTTCTTATGGATCCCTTAGACATGAGTTTAACTTAGACTCGTTGATTGTAATTCTACTTATGATTCTTAATTTTGATATAGAACTGCCTTATACGAATTTCACTTAATCGTTATCTGAAAGATGGATTGAGTAGATTAGATTAGACCAGGCACTATAATGAATTGTCTTGATGTTAACTGATGATTTTCCTTATGAGACGAATTGAGCGATTTATGGATTATGTTGTGATGTGTCATTATTAAAGGAATGCATTGGTTATGGGTTGTTGTTTATTATGTTAATGTGTCGATATATGTATTTTTATTCACTGCAATGTTGTGTCAGCTTATGTCGTGCAGGTTGTCAATGTGTTAATATTGTTCATTAATATGTCGGATGATGTGACAATGTTGTCATTATTAATTGTAATGTATATTTCCTAATGCAACAAAAAAAATTGGTTGTCGTAACAGAGGGTCATTACATATGGTATCAGAGCGGGTCTAACCGTGCGACTATGGATAGTCAAGCCTTCCACTGAATTACACACTTGATTAATAACTTAGCACTAATTAAAATTTTAACATGTCCATGAGTTACTCATGGTTAGAGGATGATTCGAAGGTTCACGACGTGGTGCCAAGGGAGGAGTCGTGACGCCTCCAGTAGCACCCCACCAGAGCGGTCCAACCCTCAAGGAGAAGAAAAAGTCTTGAGGATGAGTAGATTGTCGTGTAGGATGTGTTGGGTCTGAGAAGGTCCTTCAGGGGAAATGTCAGAGGCCTTGACTAACCGTCTATATAAGGCCAGGGTGCCTCTACCCTTGAGGGTCCACAACGCGCCCTAGCCAGTACAAGTAGCATTCACAAGGAACTCTAGAAGATTAAGTTCCCAAGTTCACATGTGCCACAGATGACATAGCCACCGAGGCATGGTTGGAGAACAAGGCGATGTGCTTCACACTTCGTGGTTACAACCTCCAGCACGAAGGTCAGCATGGCGGTCTTCAGCTAAAGGGGAGCGCTCTTCTACGTCAGCTAAACATGGTTGTCTGAGTTGTGTTATGGGAACAATCCGATGAACAGTTCGAGGAGAAGTAATTGTCAGAGGAATTCATTGAGTGTCATATCAATGAGTTTAGCGCCTTATGCCAAGGTGGTTGTATGGTGCCATATTATGAAATCAGATTTATGAAGATACTCTAGTATGTCGTGCGTCTAGACATGGAGAAGCTAGAGTTCAGCAAGTTCGTGTGCAGCCTTAACTCCAACATCATGTGAAGGTGAGGGTCTAAATGCCTCATAAGTTGCATGATGCAGTCCATTAGGCCTCTTAGCTGAAGAGGAATTGACTGCGGGAGTCAGGGCAAGACTCTTGCAAGACTCTATGGACTGATGACATATGGTGCACAGTAGCATCAGATGCCAACTAGGAAATACATCTTAGTATCAAGATACGTCTATAGAACCCTTATTCATGGAACCACAACGACAGTCTCCTCAGCACAGAACCACCTACAGGGGACCACCGCTTCAGCAGTAGCAGCGGTTGGGCCTGTTCAGTGGAACAAACTAAGGTTTTAGGTTGATAGGCCAACAACTACTATTTCGGGGACCAGGAGTACTAGACCGAGGACTAGATGTTAGACATGTGGAGAGCCACATTACCAACACGGTTTTCTGATTGAGAGGGCTAGAGAGACCGAGTCAACAGGACACACTATTGTTGTGAAGATGGGAAAGGCCCATGGGATTCATGACCATGATGAATAACCGCTAGGCCGAGCACCAGTCCATTATGCTCGAGGTGTCAGGTACGATCGCCAACCAAAATTTTAGTATTTGTTAGATCCCGGTGCTACAGAGAGCTCTATTTCTAGTACCACGTTGATGGGATTAGGTAAAGGCATTGGACCAGATGAGTTTAGATTCGTCGAAGTGGCATCAGGTGCCAACTGAATGGTTGGAGGAAGGGGTATGAACTGTCACTTCAACCTGGGGAATAGTGTAACGAAGTTTGACCTACGTCATGATCTTAAGATATTATGACGACATGATAAGTATGAACCGGTTGGAATCGCATGATGAGATGCTCAACAATGAGGTGAATCAGTTGAGTTGAATCGATGATGAGGGAAGGAGAAGAGTGATTGTAGGAAGAAAACAAGGAGTATCCCTCAGTTTCATCTCTTCCCTATAGCTACGGAGGAGTATGCACATGGATGCAAGCTATATGTAATATTAGCGTTGAACAACAAGGTCATGATGAAGGTATTTGAAGGACCTTCCTGTGGCATGAGTACTACTGACGTGTTTCAAGAAAATTACCCAGATTGCTGCCACAAAGGAGTTGGAGTTTATAATTGACTCAAAATCATGGAACTAAACTGATAGCAAGACAACCCTATCAGATGTTGACCCTTGAGTTACAGGAGGTTAAAATGCAATGGAAGGAGTTGTTGGACCTAGGGCTTATACGTCTAGGTGTGCCACCTTGGGGTGCACCTTTTATTTTCCTATGGAAGAAGGATGGGTCGTGGAGACCCTGCATTGACTATCGTCAATTGAACAAGGCAACGATCAAGAACCAACATTCGTTGCCAAGAATGAATGGTTTTTTTATCAAATGAAAGGCACAATGGTGTTTTCGAAGATCGACTTGAGATCATGGTATCACCAGTTACGAGTCAAGGAGGATGAAATTCCTAAGACCGCATTCAAGACGAGGTTTGGACATTATGAGTTTACTGTTTATTGTTTGGATTGAAAAACACCACAGAGGTATTCATGAGCTTGATGAATGGGGTGTTCTAATATTTAGACTAGTTCATTCAAGTATTCATCGGCGTATTTTGATTTATTCTCGGACGATGAAAGAACATGATGAACATTGAGCTTGGTACTACAATGTCTTTGAGGGAACAAATGGTTTGGGAAACTATCGAAATGCTCTTTTTATCAATTGAAGATTCATTATTTAGGGCATGCTATCACCAATGAAGGTATCATTGTGGATCCAGCGAAGGTAGAGGCTATTATGTAATGGCCTACACTGATGAATATACCAGAAGTTCATAGATTCATGGGTTTAGCGGGATATTATCGATGGTTCGTCGAGGGTTTTTAGAAGATAGAAAATCCGATTACGAAATTGCAGAAGAAGAACAAGAAATTTGTGTGGGCCCAGAAATGCACAGAAGCATTTAGAAGGCTCAAGGAGCTATTGAAGACAACGCTAATACTAAATGTCCCTGACATGGATGAAGACTTCTTGGTATGCACTGACGCATCCAAGGAAGGCTTAGGCAGAGTCTTGATGCAAGACGATCGAGTGATCTCTTACATCTCGAGGAAGTTAAGAAAGCATGAGGAGAAATATACGATGCATGGTTGGGAGTTGTTAGCCATTGTGTATGCCTTGAGAGTGTGGAGGCACTACCTGCTTAGACATAAATTCAAACTAAAAATGGACCATTGTGGTTTACAACGCTTTTTACGCAAAGCGACTTGAACGCGTGAAAAAGGCATTGGTCGAAACTGCTTAGCAAGTACGATTTTGAGATTACTTACATAAAAGGAACAATGAACAGAGTGGATGATGCGTTGAGTCATAGAACACACATATTTTTGGTGATACCTCTTCAAACGAATCTACATGAAAATATTCTAACTTTACAATGCGATGATGACTGGTATAAGAAGGTTAAGGTATTTATCGAACAAATTTGAGGGATTTATTGTGGATAGAGATCATGGATTAATGAGATATAATAACCGTATTTACGTACCACCCAATGACGAGTTGAGAAGTTTGATCTTAAACAAAGCTCATAGAGCAGTGTACATGGCTCATTCGGGAGTCATGAAGATGAGGGCTGACCTTAAACCCTTATTCTTCTAGAAATGAATGAAGGTGGACATAGTTATCTACATGGTGAGGTGTCTAGGATGTCAATGAGTGAAGGCTGAATGTAGACATCCGACATGATTACTACAACCACATGATTTTTCGGAATCAAAATGGGAGGTCATTTCGATGGAATTTATTGTTGGATTTCCATTAACGACAAGGAGGCACAACTAGATTTTTGTGATAGTTGACACTCTGATGAAGAGTGCATACCTTTGTCCTTGTATGTACGATGCATCAAGTGCCAGGTATAGCTAGAGTTTATATCAGCAAGATATTGAGACTACCAGACATACCAAAATAATCATATCTGATAAGGGAATTGGTGTTTGCAAGATGATTGTGGATGAGTTTCTCAAGAGGCCTTGGGAACACCACTGAACTTTAGTGTAGCATGTCCCTGAGATAGACAGGATGACTGAAGGAGTGAACCAAATCTGGGAGGTTGTGTTGCATATGTGTGTGTTGGGACCAACATAAATGATGGGAATAGTTCTTGCCGCTGGTCGTACTTGCGTGCAACAACAACCATCAAGGTACCGTTAAGATGCCACCATTGAGTTCCTTTATGGGAGACCATATTGGAGGCCTTTGATAAGGGATAGACTCGAGGATGGGGTCCTGGTAGGACCAGAAGTGATCCAAGAAATGGAAGAACAAGTACAAACAATAAGAAAAAGGGTTGGAAGAAGCGCAATGTTGCCAGAAGGGTTTTGCCGATGCACATCGCATGACCATAATTTTGAAGGGCCTAACGACTAAGTGTGCCTCAATCCTTGAGGCGTTGCTCAATATTTATCTTGTATCTGTGTGCGAATTTAGGTTAGTGATCCTACGCATGTGATTGACTTGAGTTCTTGGCAGATGTTGGGAGAGGGTGCACTCATGACAGAGCCAATCCACTTTCTGGACCATCGCATTCGACAGCTACGGCGTCAAAATTTTGATCAGGTCAAGGTCTAGTGGGACAATTATAGTCAACACTCAACTACTTGGGAGGACACATATGATATGCGTCAGCAATTTCCATTTTATTTGATAGCTAGACATTTAGATATTGTCAGATACCTTACTTTTTCACTTGTATATTGTGAAACTTTGGGACGAAGTTTAAAACAAGAGGGGGTGTATGTAACATCCTGCTCTTGTGCGCACCTGATGTGACTTATGCTTGAGGAAACTTGCGTGCAAGTGATCCGGTTCATTATATGAATGATTGCTTCACTTATGGATTCTGATGATGAGATTTTGGATTATGATGTTATATTACAATTATGTATAGACAAATGTTATTGATTAATTGGGTTTGTTTTCATTGATGTCAACCCTTGAAAAAAGTGCGGTAGTGAATTCTAGTAGCACAATGGTTTGGGTAATGGACCCAAGTTTATTTGATGGATACTGGTATGAGTTTTGATATATTTGAAGGTAATACTATTCTAGATGGATAGTGCATGTCATTCCATTTCTAGTGGTATGTGGAACGTCAAATAACTCCTCACGGTCAGAGAGTTATGGCCATGTGAAGTTGGAGAACCCTCATGAGTCATCTAGAAGCCCCAAAAGGTCAAAGTAGTCAAAGTGGTTGCAAAGAAGAAATTATTTAAATAATAAAGTGAAGTGATGAGTCTACTATAAGTCAAAGTGGATACAAAAGAAATTATTTAAATAATAAAGTTAATGGATAAATTACTAAGTGGACAAGTGGTTAGAAGTGGGTTAGCCCTAAAATAAGGAAAGTTGGTTAAGATGGTTAGAAGGTAACCCCTTGAGGAAGCTACATGCAAGTATAAATAAGAGGCAAGGGTCTCTCATTTTTAATCACACTTGAGCATATTGAATATGTACAAGTGATTGAGGTAACCAAAGGATATCTAAGCCGAATTTCAGAGGGAAGGTGAAGTATAGAAGGCCAAAATTCAAGGGAGGATAAATTCTTTTGATGATGCTTTCTAATGTATGTTATTTATAGGTCATCTCACCATTTTCACAATAATTTTTTTTATGTAATGATTCAGACCGTGAAATTGGGAGGATGTCGAGGAAACATATCCAAGTAGCCTGTGATACAAATTTCATCTTGTGGGTCGTTGTATTTTTCAAGTTACACTCCGTGGAAAATAGGGTTTGTGGCTAGTCCTGAAACTAGTCTAAAACATGTGTTTCGGGTAAAAGCATCATAACTTCTTCAAAACAAATCCACATTCAGTAAGAACAAATGTGTTTTTTATAGTACAGTCTGTAGTATTATGTGTACAATTTTCAGATCCATACAACAAATATTCCGTTCATAGCACACTCTACAAGTTCGCTCTCTAGAATAAGCCATAATTCAATAAGGTATGCCATTTTTGCTATAAATCCTTTTATGAGAGTATCCAAGTATTGAAACCTAGAGGAATTGCATAAAATTCATTGAAGAACATTTTGTATTATTTTCAGATCTTTATTCATTACAGGTACATAGTTATGAATATTGCAAGTTAGGGTTGTTGACTAATCCAAAATTAGTCATGTGAGACTAAAGTAAAGTTTGATGAAAATGATAGTCTCTTGTTGTTAAAGTTAAGGAAGGTTTCTAGGTATGTGATCATATACACCAGGACTATTATAGAGTTACGAATTAAATTTGTATGATGAAATTGATGAGGGTTGTTGGTTGAGGTACATATTGGGTACATGGTTGAGACAAGTAGTTGATGAGTTGGCACATACATGAGGTGTATATTTGATGATGTTGGTACATCTAGATGAGTCATAGTTTATGTGTATTTGATGCATGATTGATACATATTTGGTGCATGTTTGATGCACTCGTTGATGGTATAGGTTGAGGTACAAGTTGGTGCATGGTTGATGCACTTGTTTATGGTACAGATTGATTACATGTTGTTTGGTACAGTTTGTTGCAGGTTGGTTGGATGCAGGTCAGTGGTACAAGTTTTTACAGTGGTATATCTCACAGTGATAGTGTGACAATGGTTCCATAATTCTAATTATATGTCAGGGAGGTTGGACGGGGAAAGGACATGTGTTTGTAGTCACTTTTCGGTTATAGCCGGAGAACATAGGGGGTGTTGTTCCTGAGTCTGTACTAAGGCTTAAACGTACAGTGCCAAGGCATCCGAAAGTAGGTGAAAGATGAGCAAAAGAAAAATGTCAACCTTCGGTATGGGAAACTAGGGCAGATTTCTACGTTCTCCTCGTCTAGCTTCCAACTGCTCCTGCGTAGTTATATCTTGTTCAATGGCTGCCCATGAACGCTCGAGTTCTTCCCGGTTATTTGTAGTTTTAAGGATTGTATCGAAAATATTTAAAGTGATATGTGTTTGGTTAGATAGTTCGGGTTCGATATTAGGTTGTGTCGCTACAGGGACAGTCATGGATGAATAATAAGAATGTGAACGGGTTTAAAATTTATTAAATGATGTCTCAATTGAGTCGAGTAAAAGAGAGTTTTACGTTTAAGGAACAAAACAGAAAGGCGATTTGAAGGCTCTTTCTCGTAACTGTATTATGATTTAATATAAAGGCGTGGTGTGAAAGAGAAACATTCAGCTGTATATAATGCAAGATTCCTGTCAAAAGAAAAATTACATATACACATAAGAGGAAGTTAGTAAGAAAATAACTGATATAGTGAAGAATAAACGTAGAGATCTGAAAATGTAAATTGGTCTTACACCCACTGATAGCTGGTGCAGAGGAAGGACAATAAACAAATACGAAAACCAAAATTCCTTTGTTATAGTAGTGGTCGTACTAAAGCATAACAAAGCACATCAATTATGAACGAATGAAATGAAATGAAACATGAAGTACAAGGAAGCAAACTTGATAATACAGTCTGGACAGAATCAAGAATCTTCAAATTGCTTATATATTAACTTCTTCAAATGCAAAAAACTTTCTTACAATCGACACCAAAAAGGTCCAGCCTTTTCTTCTTCTTTTTGTGGTATATTTATACAACTTGGCAGATCAGTTTAGAAACTCAACGGTTTCACCAATTCAGTTACAACCGAAAAGAGCGAAATCACTCTCTTTTCTCTTACTCTATTTTCAAATGGCACCAGGCGCTTGTCTTTGTGCGGATTTGGTGCACATGATACATTTTTCTACAAACTGGGACACAAGCTGCGAGGGTTCTGCTTGACAGCTGGCCTCGGTGAAATAACATTCTCGGGCCAACTGCGGCAGCTTATCTCCTATATGTGCATCAACGATATCAAGGGCACTTAGTTGTGCACTAGGTTGAATTAAGTGTTGGTCAATTTGTACCATGTCCACCCTGTCCATCTTAGATATATCCACCGAATCTCTCTCATTCTTCTCTTTCAGGTCGAAAGAAATCTGATCTACATTCATTTGCCTGAACGTTTTTGAGTCACCTCCACTCTCCATACCTAAAATCTCACCATCTATAGCATTGAAGGCTTCTTCTAATGAATTGGTTACTTTTTGAACCTGCTCCTTGCTTAAAATAATATTATGTTCCCAATCCTTTAACAGAATGTTACCTCTAGTTTGTTGAGCGATGGTGAGTCCTGGAGAACCTGCTGAAAATTTGTTGTTAGTAGCTATCACCGCCTCTTGAAAAGTGACCCGAGCGGCTTCTGCATTCCTTTCTTTGCCAGTCAGATTTTCAGAAATCCGATGCACCAACAGGAAATCTTCTCTAATCACTCCCACTTTGTCTAGCAGATTATGTTGTATAGAAGAGACTCTGCTCTGAATATCGATCACTCGGGATTTAAACCCCTCGATGCCGATCATCCTGTTTTCAGCGGTCTCCACCTGAGCCTGTAACTCTGCAATCATAGTTCTCTGCTGACCAGCCTGCACCCGACCGTCTCGGATCACTGAATGCACTTGCTCCAGCTTGACTTTGAGCATTTCTATTTCATTTTTATCAGCCGTTCTAGCCTGTTCCATCTCCATGTTGGCCTGGCTTTTAGCATTCTCTGTGGCTGTTGCCAATCTGGCCTCAAGGGTCTTGATGAGGCGATTTTTTCTTTTAAGTTGGTTATTCATCTGCCCAACCGAGAATTGATTCGCCGAAGCGTATGCCCCCAGTGTTCCAGCGATTTCAGTGGCAAGCTGGTCACTTTTCTTGTTCTTGCCATCTGTCATGATTTTGTATTTCTTAGCAGTGGACTCTCCCTCTTGATAAAACTCTTGTTTCACTACAGCTTTTCTCTTTTTATCTAAAAAGAACTCATTAGGAGGGAGTTCCTCTGCTCTGATCGGCCTCAGCTCTTCATCAAATATCCATCCCTCGCTAACATTTCCCTGTGCCAACTACAAGGGTGTGATTGACGTGATGGGTTTTCCTATTT
>JASDQU010102731.1:288823-376045 GCA_032191745.1 Picea mariana | reverse complement strand
TGTCGCCTCTCCACTTTGCTTGGACGCGAGTGAGCTCTCGTTCCTCTGGTTGTTGTGCGCTCCGTAGTTCCTCGTGGGATTCGTGTTTGGCGCTAGGCTTGTATATTGTTGTCTCTGGCATTGGTCGTTGGTGCTTGGTGCCTGGTGTGCATCTCATGGGCTTGTCACTGGTCTTTGTGTTGTGTAATGGATAGTTGGACATGTTGTATGGCTACTTATGGTATGTTGTTTGATCTTGTGTTGTTTTTTTTTTTTTTTTGACTGACCGGTGTTGTATTTTGGTTGCAGGTCACATTGTGTTGGTGGATGCATACCGCGTGAGCTTGGCTCCCTCCTTGGTGTGGGTGTTGCCATTACTTGGATTCTTCGCTTGATATTCGACTTGCACCTGCGTTTCTTTTTATTTATTAATAAAAAAAATGTTTTCTCCTCGTATTTATGCCAGAGATGTTGCCAGTGCTATGGGCTTTGGCTTATGTAGATCCAAAATGATGAACGAGATTGTAGCACTCTACTCGCCAATGTAGAAGGAAAGGAATAGAACTCTTTGCTCTGTCAGATGCTTCAGAGCCCGTGTAACGAGAGAGCTCTTTACCCTCACAGACGCGAAATTCCATCCCAGATTTCTATTGTTGCGTAGCAATAGAAGCCTGCTCATTCTTCTCTGGTGGCGCTTCCTCACCCTCTCTCCGCTCTAGACAGGAGGGTGTGCAGTGCGCGGCTCCGCATTCTTGTGTGGGATAGTGGGGTTCTTCAACACTCATTTCTCTATCATAAAGCCTTCTCCCATCTCAACACACTGTGTAGATCTTCGGTCCTCCAAGATTTGTCAGCTTGGCTTTATGAATTATAATGCCAAGAATGTTTTGTTAGCTTCCGAGCGAACGAGGTATCCATGCCACTATGATTATTATTGTGCTTCTGTGTTTCAGGTATACCTTATTGTTTTATAATCTTTTTGCTGATGGTTCTGGTCAATAAGGGATCACTTGTCTAAAGAAATGGCATGGTTCAAGGGAGCACTTGTATAAGTAAATGGTCTGTAAGAAAGAATTACAAGAACTATATAAGGGTTGAATTCATCACAACATGGCTTATATCTAAGTTAAATCCTATGTTTTATGCTTAATTTTGGGTTTTTGTCTTTAGGAAACTACGGTCCATTAGCTTTAGAGCCAAAAGTTAATTCCTTCAAAAGTTTCAATATTTGATATGTCTGACCCTTTTGTGTGAACTAGAGAGATGCATTGTTGAGCTTCACAAACTTCTAAGTACATGTTAAATAAATTTGGGTTTCAATGGGTATTTACTAGTGTGCAGATTTAGTATACTGTTTAGATTCAATTCACCGCTGCAGCTGTAGAAAGCACCTTGCTTCTATTCATCCAGTAAAGGGATGTGGTCAACGACATTTGGATGGTTAATTTAAAGGAATGGAATAATTTCTTTATTTAATTAAAAAGCTAATATAAATCCAGTAATTTCTGTGTGGACTAATCCTTGCTACATATTCTGCAATCTTTTTTTTTCCCAAATCCAAAATAGAAGCGCCTCTAATTGTCTGTGGTGGATCCGAGTGGTAACACAACAACCTATAGGCTGATTGAATTTGGAAGAATCATTTGTGGCCATTGACTAAAGCCCTTTTGGAACTAGGAGACACCTAAATGATTGCCTATGCCAATACAAAAGCTTTCTCTACCCAAACTTTCTGCAGCTGTAGATTAAATATAAACTATTATGTATTTTCATTTACATAAGAATTTAGGATGGCTATATAGCACTGGCTTAGATTTTACTAACTAGTGTGCTGGCAGTGATTATTGTAGAAGCTAAATCTTGACATTTTTAGTTGCAACCATTATAGCTTTATTTTTTTATTATTTATTTTTTTATTCTTATAATTTGTTATTTAGACAGATTTATGTAATCAAACCCTCACCCTCTTAGTTATATGTCTTGGTTGGGAACAAACTCTTACAGATAAACAAATGGCTTGAACATGTTAACATATAGTTGGCTCAGATGGAAATGATATCTTTTCTGCAACATTGTCTCTTCTTCATGATTTAATTAAGTTGTTCTCTTAGGGTTTCTGAGACACTCTTGTCATTCTCTAGGGTTTTAGGTGTCTTTTTTTTTTTTGCAATAATTCTGCATTATTCCTGGCCTTTAAGGGCTCTAAATTAAGGGTTTCCAGGGTTGTACTTAAAGGGCTTCAGGTTGCAGGTTTTCAGGGTTGTTTATAGGACACATACCATAGCTTTCAGTCAAGAGGATGGGTGGGTAGGTAGGCCCGTGGCCACAGATTTTAAACTACAACTCTGATACCATGTGTAGTGGCCGTAAAATACACAATTTCATACAATTTAACATATATTTCCTTTCTCTATATGTAAATCATTCATTCACATCCTACAAGCATAAAAATTTTGCTGGAATTCAAATCTATTTACAGAATGAAAAATAACTTAACATAATAAAATTTAATTACCTCTTCCTGATGCTAATTTCTCCGTTGACCTGGTTGTCTAGCCTACTTCTTTGATGTTGCCTGATGCACTGACCAACTCTACCCAAACTGTGTTTCCTCCTTGCCAGCTAGGAGCAGCATGTCCGGCTTCCTAGCTCTAGGATACCGTAAGGATATCTTGGCCCCTGTGCCCAAAACCCCCGGCAAATGGGTGCCCCCTGCTTCTAGTTCACCAAAAACCCCTAAAACAAACTCCCCACACCAGAAAAATAATCACCTCTGACATGCAGTCTTTCCCCCCTCCCATAATTCTTCCTCCTCCCCAAAATAATCCTCCTTCACCGACCCTTTCCTCCTCCTTAATTTCCTTATCCCTACATTCATTATCTTATCCTCTTATTTAATATCTTATCCTATGATTTAATGTTTCTTATCCTTATATTTAATGTTTCTTATCCCCTCCGTATACGTAAATCATTTAATTAAACAAATTAAAATTATTAACCCTCTTAAATTTATTACCCATGTCATTGGATGTGATAGATAATTAATTAATTAATTAATCAAAAGTTATAACAATTAATTAATTAATAAATATTTAATTAATATTATTATGCCAATCTTTGTTTAATTAAAACCATGTTAGGACAACTAATTACCTAATTAATTTTACTTAATAATCCCTAAGCATATATTCAACTAGGGTTGTTACAGCAAGGGTGTGCGCAGGTGATTGTGTGCAGTAGCGACAAAGTATTCAATGGGGCATACAGAGTATTGCACGTGGTAAGGCATATTGAACTTTAGCATGGTGCAATGCATAGAGAGAAATGCATGTGGAATATCTGAGTGCGATACAGAAACAATGCGCAGTGGATATTGGTGCGCAACGCAGAGGTAGTGTGCGCAAGTTATTGGCACGACGAAGAGGAAATGTATAGTAGATACAGGTGTGCGAAAGCATGAAATTAGCTTATAAAGTCACTTTGCACGATAAATAAAGGTACACAAGTTGAATTTTATGTGCGCAAAATCGTCTGATAGGATAATTAAGACGACGAACCTGAGTTTAATAGAAAATTTACATAGTATTCAAAGAAAGAGGAATACACAACTGCATTGAAGTATTATTTAAAATGATTCAAGTGAGAAAGATGAATTCTAAGTTTTATTCAGATAGTTGAAAGTGAAATATAAGTTACAAGAAGACACATAATATTAAAGGAAACAAGATTCATATCACCATCAGTTCGAATCTTGTCCTAAGAAGTACAAAATCCGCTACTGCGCTTATATATTCATTTAAAATCTGAAATTACAAAAGAGGATGATTCAAAATAGTAGTTGTCCTATTTAAAGAGACCGTACAAGAACAGGTCTATCATCTCCAGAGATTCCTTACCTCTGCTACCATCTGTCCAAAAATCATTGAAATATACTCAATTGTATTTGAGGTCTCATTTCATCTTAGCTAGCTCCTCTTTAAAAGAATCTAACCATACCGGTTGATTCTCTCCAATGCTCTCAGCTGCTTCAGTGACGAGTTCTTTCTTCTATCGCTTGCTTCATTTCTTCTTAGCAACTAGTCTATTGATAACTAGATCTCTCATGATTGGATTTAGTCTGATTTCCAATCTAGAATCAGTAACAGGTACTGTGTGAAATTTAGTTGTGAGTATTTGCACAACTGCCTTTTCCTTTGTACTCACAGGAAAATTTAGCATGTTGCCCAAATAACTAGCCTCATTAGATTTAACCAGGTCCATATACCTTAGTTGTGTGGGAACCAAAATACTTTTACAGAGATGAGAAGCTCGAACCAGTTTGGAGACTGCTCGCTGATGGATAAGATGATGCTTCCATACCCGAGAGTTGGTTATTATAGAGGCTCAATCATGAATCACTAGAAGACTTGTGCACAAGTACGATGGGTGCCATGCTTGGCTAATCCATTTCAAATGATTAAATTTTTTGAGTTCGTTACATGGTGGCGTTCACCTAACTTTAAATGGCTATGATGTACCGACCGAATGAGACAGAGTGATATGACTAGCCGTCACCCGTCCCACGAATGGTGGATTTGACATATTAAAGCACATGACATCAGAACTTATGCAAAAGTGGTTTCGACAAACTACCTTTCGTCCGATGTATCTCTGCGCAATGATGTAGTTCTTACTAAGATCTCAAAACTTGGGTCTTGTCTAAGAATCGTCATGGTGGCAACACCAAGAAATCAGAGAAGATAATTCTAATATATTTATTAATCCGAAACAGTTCATATTTCTCATGGATTGTTGATTTAGTTAACATAATAAGTTTTAATGGCTGCACATTTTGTAGAATTAACAACAACTAGATCAGATTAGATCAGTATCAAATCCATAGGAATGGAAGAAACACAGAGAAATTACAGTCAACAAGATGAGAGCAGTGGGATAAATGTCCATTTGGACATTGAAGGAGGAAAATTCAATGGACATGGAGAGGAAAGGGATGAAAACCTAAATATGGTAGAGACCATTAAAATTTGAAAAAGGATGTCCAAAGACATAAAGCTGATAATGAAAGGCTTATGAGAGCTAAAGAGAAGTAGGATGACTTCAACATGAATTTATTGCAAAGTTTGAACATAATAGAAAAGAAATTGGAAAAAGAAAGTGACTCAAGAAAATTTGGAAGTCATAAACCTTCGAATGAGAAAAATAAACCAGGAAATGTTAGCAGACACCACCATCACTCCCCGAAGCATTCTAATAAAAGAGTAGGTAGAAACACAAGTCCATCCCCTATAAGACAACGCAAGAGGTTTGGGGTGGATGAACTACGAGGAGAAATGAACAAAATCAAACCTCCTACATTTGATGGTGAGCACCAGAAGGATGAAGATGCAGAAACATGGTTGTTGGGCATGAGAAAGTATTTTCAATTACACAATTATTCTTTTCATGCAGAGGGTATAATTTCCATCTATCAACTCAAAGGAAAGGCATACATGTGGTGGGATCATCTTGTGTAGGTACAACACATTAAAGAGAAGAGCGTTACTTGGAGGGAATTTAAGAGGTATTTTGAGAAGAAATACTTGACTAACTAGGACAAGAAAATGAAAGAGTTCTTTAAACTCAATCTTGGAAGCATGACCATAGATGAATATGAAAGAAGATTCCTAGAACTATTGAAGTATGTCTCCTTCATCAAGGATGAGACAGTTAAAATTCAAAGGTATTTGAGTGGATTGCCAGTGTTCATCAGTGACAAAATACAGTATGATGATCCCAAGAAATTGGAAGAGACCATAAGGTGAGATAAATGTCTATATGATCTGCAGAAAGAAAGGCCAACTTTCCAAAAAGATTGGAAAGACAAAAAGAAGTTCAAGGTGGATCAGAGAAAAAAAAAGGATTTAAGCCACCGTTCTTCAGAAATAGTCCATAGGGACCACAAACTTCTAAAGATCCAAAAATGATAGAGGCAGAAGGCCAAAGGCCAAGGAATCCACCTATTCAATGTTGAGTTTGTAAAGGAGATCATAGATTCAGAGATTGTTCTCACAGAGGTGAAAAAGGAAGAATTGTTTATAATGTATAACAAGCTGAAATAGTGGAGGACATGGGAAGAAATGTGCCAAGGATCTATGCAGCCCTGGGTAACAAACAAACAAAATATCAGTCACACATGATTGAAGTGGAAGGTATGATTAACGACCAAACCATTACTATTTTAATTGATTCAGGAGCTATTCATAGTTATATAGATCCTAAGGTAGTAGAAAGTTTGCAATTTCCAAGAAGCAAGCATGGAAAATCTTGGTTGGTGCAGTTGGCTACAGAAGCCAAAAGAAAGGTTAATGAGATGGTTAAGTCATGTCCTATGGACATGAATGGACTAAGCACCAAAGCATATTTGAACATATTACCTTTAGGTTCCTATGAATGTCTAATTGGGATGGATTGGTTGGACCCACATCATGCTCTATTGGATTTTCATAACAAAGAATTCACTTGCTTGGATGAAGAAGGGAACCAAAGGAAAGTGTATGGAATTCCCAGGGCAGTAACCGTTAGAGAAATTTTGGCATTGCAGCTAAAGAAATGTTATAGAAGGGGATGTCAAATATTTGTAGTTCATATGGAGAAGACACCTAAAGACAAGGTGCCAAATTTGGAGGATTATGCAGTCTTGAAAGAGTTTGAATATGTATTCAAGGAGGTACTAGGACTACCCCCAAAGAGAGACATTGATTTTTCTATAAATCTGACACCAGGAGTAGCTTCCGTGTCAAAGACTCCTTACAGAATGAGTACGCCAGAATTGAAAGAGTTGCAAATGCGGCTTGAAGAACCTCTGAAGAAGGGGTATATACCTCCAAGTGTGTCACCTTGGGGTGCCCCAGTCTTGTTTGTGAAAAAGAAAGATGGAACGTTAAGATTGTGAATTGATTTCAAACAGTTGAATAAAGTGACTGTCAAGAACAAGTATCCTCTACCAAGGATCGATGATCTTTTTGATCAATTGAAGGATGCAAAGATATTTTCAAACATATATCTTAGATCGGGATACCATCAGGTAAGAATTAAAGAAGAAGATATCAACAAGACCACCTTCAGGACAAGGTATGGTCATTATGATTTCACAGTGGTGCCATTTGGGTTGTCAAATGCACCAATTGTTTTCATGTGCTTAATGAATGGTGTTTTCCGAGAATATTTAGACAAGTTTGTCATTGTCTTTCTGGATGACATTATTATATACTCTAAGTCAGAGGAAGAGCATGAACATCATTTGAAGATGGTGTTGCAAGTATTAAGGGAGCATCAGTTGTATGCCAAATTGAGCAAGTTCTCATTTTATCAGAAACAAATTCATTATTTGGGGCATATCATCTCAAAAGATGGGATACCAATGGACCCTGAGAAGATAGAAGACATTAGAGAATGGTCATCACCAAATAATGTGACAGAGGTTAGATCATTCATGGGACTTGCAGGTTACTACAAGAGATTCATTGGAGGATTCTCAAAGATAGCACACCCAATCACTTCGTTGCAAAGAAAGGGTATGAAGTTTCAGTGGACGTCGGACTGTGAAAGGAGTTTCCAACATTTGAAACAATTATTGACAAGTGCTCCAATACTAAGGATTGCAGACCCAAATGAAGATTTCATTGTATGCACAGATGCATGTAATGAAGGACTTGGTGGAGTCCTCAGTCAAAATGGATTCATGATATGTTATGAATCAAGGAAGTTGAAGGAGCATGAAAGAAACTATGCCACTCATGATTTGGAGTTGACAAACATAGTACATGCCCTGAGGAAATAGAGACACTACCTCATGGAAAAAAGGTTTGAGCTAAGAACATAACACAATGGTTTGAAATATTTATTTGATCAGCCAAATATAAATGCTAGGCAAAGAAGATGGTTAGAATTTCCAAGTGAATATAACTTTGATATAAAGCATATCAAAGGGAATGAAAATAAAGTGACCGGTGCACTCAACAGGAGGGTGCATGAACTACGTGCTACAACCATTAGCATGTATCAGATTGATATTAAAAGAAAAATTTTGGAGGCTGCAAATATAGACCTACAATACAAAGAATTGATAGAAAAATTATAGCAAGGTAAGACACCACATAAGATGGATATTTATAAGTTGGGAGTAGATGGAATACTGCTGCACAAGAACAAATTTTCGTACCAAATGTCTAGGACTTGAAACGTATAATTTTTCATGAGATGCATAATGTTCCTTATGCAGGGAACCCTGGATATCAGAAAACCATAGTAGCGATCAAGAGCCAATACTTTTGTCCATGCATGAAGAGAGACATAGAAGAATACATCGCAATATTTATGGAATGCCAAAAAGTTAAAGCAGAACATAAGCACCCAGCAATATTGCTGCAACCTTTGCCCATTCTTGAATGGAAGTGGGAAGCAGTGACAATGGACTTTATTACAGGATTTCCCAGAACAGGAAAGCTACATGATTCGATTATGGTGGTGGTGGACAAGCTTACATAATATGCCCATTTTATTCCACTAAAAACTACTCACAAGGTAGCAGATGTTGTTGATATATTCATGAAGGAAGTGGAAGGATTACATGGAATTCCTAAAAAAATTGTGTCTGACAGAGACCCAAAATTCACCTCGAATTTCTGGAAAGGATTGTTCAAAGGATTTGGGATGAATCTAAACTTTAGTACAACTTACCATCCTGAGTCTGATGGATAGACAAAGAGGGTTAATAGAGTGATAGAAGATATGTTGAGAATGTATGTGATGGATAAACCATCCAAATGGGAAGACTACCTACATTTAATAGAATTCGCTTACAACAATGGGTATCAGACATCATTGAAGATAAGCCCATTTGAATCACTTTACGACAGAAGGTGCAATACTCCAGTGAGCTAGGATAACCCAGCTAATAGAACAATAGTCGGGCCAAAGTTGCTCAAGGAGATGGAGGACCAAATGTTAAAAATTAAGCAGAATTTGAAAGTTGCCCAAGACAGACAGAAAAGTTATGCTAATAAAAACAGAATCCACAGAGAATTCAAAGTGGGTGATCATGTTTTCCTGAAGGTTAAAGCTAATAGGAGTTCCCTGAAGTTGGGAAGCTGCGCCAAGTTGGAAGCCAGATTTTGTGGACCATTTGAAATCCTAGAGAGGATTGGTATAGTTGCTTATATGATTACATTTCCTGCATCTATGCTTGTTCATAATGTATTCCATGCATCATTTCTAAATAAATACATACCTGATGCTAATCATGTTGTTGATTGGAATTTTATTCAAGTGGAGCAAGAAGGCACTTTCCAAGTGCATCCGGTGCGCATTTTGGACCGAAAAATTAAACAACTCTGGAATCGAGCCATAGGGCTTGTAAAGGTCCAATGAACTTGGTACAGACCTAAAGATGCTACTTGGGAGCATGAGGATGCAATGCGGGGAGAATCCCCACATCTTTTTGAAAAAATTTGAAAATTTTGTTGTATATGGGTACATGATGCACTGAGGACGGTGCATAAATAAGGGGAGGGGATTGTAATATCCCTTGGCCGAACCCAAATGCAAGTATAATCCAAGTATATTTAAGCTATTCAGTTGTTTAGACATCATTTTTGTAATACACCTTTCATGGCATGGTGCACACATATACTGTGTAGTAAAGTGATGTAGTGTGCACATTTTTGGATACCGCGCGCAGTAACTAAAGCACGTGCAACCTTGAGAACAACGATACCACGCGCAGTAACTAAAGTGCACACAATATTAAGGTCAACGGACTTTTATGTATATGATATGCATTATAGGTTTGTGAGCCAGTATTATAAGCCAAAATGCTTATGTTTTAGAATTAGGCCAGAGCGCCTAGATGTTAAAGGCCAACGCACCTATTTTGTATATGTCTCATGATTAATATAAAATACATCACTGCGCATAGACCGACCACAATAAAAGAGAAGGGGGACTAGATTCCACCAGTTAGGGAAAGGAAGGGCCAAAATCTTAGGAAATGGATAAGTGAGAGAGCTTAAGCCAAAAATGAATATTAAATTAATATTTCTTAGAACATAAAGTATGGATAATTATTTTATCCTAAGTCCTAAAGAAGTGGACAAGTGTATCAGAGCAACTTCCAACATGACAAGTGTCAAGTTGGATACATGCATACTTATTTCTGAGACTTAGTGCCTTTGGGGGAGTTTACCATTTTTCCTAGGAAAAGAGAACCATTATTGGNCCATCAGTCGGGGATCTATCCTCGTACCTTCCTATCACTGTACATGAACCTATTTTCATGGCCATTTTCTTGTTGGTGTACCTATCATCTTGGGAGCAGGATTGAAGAGGCGGGTTGTCAAGCCTGTGAGAAATTCTTTGAGTGAGAGAATTGTTGGGGATCGATTTCTTGAAGGTGCTAAACTATAGCTACAGTTCTATGAAACTTTTGGTCTGGCCTATTGTTGAATCCATGGAAGGGAAGTGGAGCAATAGAATAACTGTTGAGCAGAGAAGGGGCACACTTCCTTGGGTGGGACAAGCATGTGGAGAATGAGAGGTTGTAGGCTATCGGTTGAGTGAGCACCTAAGATGGAGTCTTTCCTGTTGACCGTGAACCCTTAACCTAGTTAGGAACCCCCTACCCGGGTGGAGTCTAGTCCCATTTCAGGAGTGACTCACTATTGAGAGTGATGAACAATGTAGTCTAAGGCTGGGAGGTTCATGGATGGTCTACATGTAGTTGATGACATTCTTACCAGGATAAGTATCGGTTATGTGATGAATCTACATGATGCATTGTCATTTATGTGTTAATTTATGGGTTTTATGGCACGTGTGAGCATATCTGTTTGTATGTTTAACGGTATACCCCTGTGTACACTGCATATTTGTGATTACTGTTAATACAGCCTGAAAATTGTATATTTACATAATGCAACTGTTTGTTTATGTTTTATATGTGAAGCTTCTGCTAGTGCATTTTATGTATATGTTTAATTGCATGCATTTCAGTATGTGTGTATGCCTGTGTGTGTATATACATATTTAAAAAGAAAAATTAGGTGACATACCTCAGTTGGATACTAGTTTGTTACCATATGTTGTCAGAACTAAGATAAGCATCTGAGTAGTGACGTTCCCTTGCCTGTTGGTGGTTGAGGAGGTATGTTACACAGGGTACCACACCGATTTTAGGTTGGTGACAATGTCTAGTTACACTTGCAGAAGGAGAGTCTCACTAGGCCCCATCGGAAGCTTCGTCCACTTCATTATGGGCCTTACATTATCACCAAGGCTGTGGATAGCAATGATTTTGAGCTCAAAACTCCACCCTTCCTTGGTCTGCATCTAGTATTCAATGTGGAACTCCTTCGACCATATTTTCCACCATTATTGGACACCTCTAAGATTAGTGAATAGTTGACACCAACATAAATTAAATATGAATGCATGGAACAAGCATCCACCAATTAGATAGTGGACACACAACTTAAAGGCACTCTCCAGCAGTGGATCCATCTTTATCGGGTCGTCAAGGCAGGACAACTCCTACAAAAAGGAAAGTGGCTCACCTGGGGCCAAATCTAGCATAAGTTTCCTCACTTGATGGTGGAACTCAACGCAATGAAGACCATTGCCTCCTTGGGGGGGGGGGGGTATTGATCNGAGTTCTACACTTATGGGGATTTCTGAAGCCTCACACATTCTCCAGGTGGATACGGGTGGCCTCACGCCTAATCAGAATGGCTTATTTTGTATGTTTTCATGTCAGCATATCTTGTTGTACTTACATGGCTGTTTTGGGGCCCCAATTGTTATTTTTTTACTAACCACATTCATACTATAGACATAGTCAAATTTTGATGGCGGAATGTGTATTTATCTAAAATACCTTTCCAATGGGACATCACACTCCTACAAAAGAGGTCGTATACAAAATTTACGACCCTAGGATGTTGAGGTACAAAATTACACCAACTTACCCATAGGGCCCACATGACTTTTGGCATTTCACCTTCTAGGGTTAGGTTTTTGGATGTCTGAGGTTTTTGCATTCATGAGTAATATGAAAAGGGACTCTGGAGTCTCATTGTAATCCATTCTGATCATACAAATGCGTGTAGTAGCCACATCTCTTCTCAGAGATAGCTACCACCATTCGAGCAAGTTTCAGTTCTACAGTTTTACAGTTTCATCCTATTTCATTATTTAATAGAAGATATTGTTCACTGGATATTTGTGTTATTCTTCCTATCTCCATGTCTATTGTACTCAGTCTATTAATCAGTTCATTCCATTCCTAAATCCGGATCATCCCACCAATGTGAGAGAATTTAGGAGTTTCATGGGAACAACTCAGTATTTTATAAACTTCTCCACAATAGCAACACCAATGCATGCTATAACCACCAAAGGAAATATCTTTCATTGGGATAAGACATATAAAAGAGCATTTTAATACTTGATTAAGAAAATCAATGATGCTTTAGTGTTAGTTGTGTTGAATTTGCAGTGACCTTTTGAGCTAGAAACTAATGCTAGTGGATATGCATTAGGAGAAGTACTCATCCAAGAAGGAAGGCTTGTGTGCTACCATTCAAAATTGTTTCATGGAGAAGTGCTTGACTATCCCACGTATTATAAGGAGATATTTGCAATTGTACAAGTAGTAAAGAAATGGAGGAATTTCCTCTTGGTAAAATAGACTATCATACAAACATATCATCAACCCCTTCAGTATATACAGAGTTAGAACAATATGCAACAAGTGAGACATTACAATTGGTTGGGTTTCCTGAAACAATTTCATTTATTGATTAAGTACAATAAAGAAGTTACAAATAGACTAGAAGACATTCTCTCTCAACCACCAATGAAGAAGATTGCAACAATTGGAATGATAATGTAGCTTGATCATTTCACTCATGAACTTCTAAGTGAATATTATGATGGAGATGAATATTTCAGAGGATTCTACAGGCAACTAAAGGAGAGGGTGGTTGATTTCATGGAAGGAAATGAATACCACCTCCAATATGGGTTTTTGTACAATATGAAGAAACTATGCATGCCTTGGGGCATAAGTGTTTAGTTGATGAGAAAAGCACACACTTCTAGAGTTCCTAAGAATTTTGGCATGAAAAATACAATGGTAGATATGCAATGATATGTGTATTCAAAAAATGTGCAAGAGCAAGTGGAAATTTTTGTTATAGGTTGCATTATTTGCAGTACTATAAATCCAAGCAACAACAAGCTTATCTTGTACATGTCACTTCCAGTGTCAATCAGACCTTGGGAGAGAATCTCCATGTATCTTGTTCAAGGTTTGCCTATGAATCGTACAGGCAATGAATACTTGTTCATAATGGTATATTGTTTTATAAAAATGTTTGTGATCATTCCCTATAACAAGAAAATATCTGGATGGGAAGAAACTGAACTATTTTTCATCCATGTTTGGGTACACTTCATATTTCCAACCCCCATCATATCTAATCAGGATAGTAGGTTCTTGGGCATATTTTGGAGAACACTTTGGCAGAGAATGGATACTAATTTTAACTACTTCACTACCTTCCATCCTTAGACTGATAGAAAAACCGAGGTAGTAAACATGAAATTGGTGCAATTGTTCAGGGGTTACAATAGTATACATCCAACTAATTGGGATGAACAACTAGTCTACATTCAACACTCTTACAATAGAGCATTTCAGTCTTCCATCAATAAGTCTTATTTCATGACTTGCTTTGGTTATTTACCACTTTCACCATTTGATATCATTTATGGAAAGAGAAAGAAGAAGTAGGACTACAAGGAGAAGAATATAAGGAAAGCAGATTCATGGATAAGATTAGGCATATACAACTAAGTGTTCATGAACAAATCAAGAAGAGCCAATAGTTGTACAAATCGAGGCATGATCGACATAGGGAGGATCATAAGTTCTATTTTGGAGACCAGGTGTGGATTTATATCTGTAGGGAATGATTGCAAGGAGAATCAAAGAAACTCAATTCCCTTATATATTGACCTAACTTTATACTAAAACTTCCACCGTATATGAAAATCAGCTCAGTGGTGAATGTGGAAAATTTGAAGTTGTTTGAACCCTCCATGCTGGATGAGGAGGAAGAACATCATGTTCTCCCTACTATTGAATACCTTGCACCTCATGGGCTTGAGGAGTTGAAAGAATACATGGTGTTGTACCAAAAGGAGAAGATAACTGTCAGAGGATAGCAAGAAATTTTGTAAATTAATCTCAATGGATACACTGCAAGGAAATCAAAGGGTATGAGAACAACCAGATTACAAACAAGTTCCCTCATCTATCCTTGGTATATTTTGCGGACTAAAATCCTCCAAATGTGGAGGTGTGATCTGAATCATATCTAATAAGAACAATTTTCTATTGGAACAAGATTCTAAGATGATCAACATAGGCATTGTTAAGGCTATGGACGATGAAGGAAATCAACTTGTTGGGTCAAAGGGCCCCATTCCATCATGATTGATGTCCAATTTAAATTGTAATGTATGTAAAGTTTGGAAGTATATTATTGTAATCATAATACATTTTCCACAAGGGATAAAAGGAAAATAAATAAAGGAGAGAGGAACTTGATAGAAGATGAAGCGTTGGGGACACCCGAGCTTCCAATTATCCTCCCAGTCAACCCAACATTCTATTTATGAATCCTCAAAATGAGAAAGGGGTTCTTTGTTTATGAAGGATGTAGAGAGATTGACCAGATGTCACTGATGAGCATAGAAATGTACTAGAGATCCTATAAATTCCCCATTGCTGAATAAACAATATCCTGACCAAAGCCAAAATAATGTTGGGTTTCCCGTTTTGGTTTCCAAGTTAAATTCTAATTCTATGTCTGATAATGGTTTGTGGTTTCATTGTTCATGAATGCATAATGTTGTGCACTATAAATTAATGAATTTCATCATATTGTTTATAAAATATAGTTTCCTACCCATTATCATTTCATCTCATTTTATATGAGTATGGTCATTATGGGGGTGTAATATTGACTAACAACTCTTTAACCATAGTCGTGCATTGAGTTTTGAGTTGGGAATTGAAGACCACCCTTCCTAGTCCATTGTGAATTCAGTGGGGGTTTCTAATTTCATTTTTGAGTCATTGGGAACATTATTAACTTTGTTCGATGTTTTATCGTCGTCCACAAAGCATAAATGACATGCATATTGAAAGTCGGGGTCGTCTAGGCATTCATTAGCCACCGGGGTACAATATACACTTTTTTGCAATTTTTTTCTACTATCAAATTCGCCCCAAAACATTTTTCCTTTGTTTTCAAATGCTATAATGACCTCAATACGTTTTCCGTTGTCCATAAATACCC
The DNA here is from genome assembly GCA_032191745.1 of Picea mariana. Taxonomy (NCBI): domain Eukaryota; kingdom Viridiplantae; phylum Streptophyta; class Pinopsida; order Pinales; family Pinaceae; genus Picea; species Picea mariana. The sequence continues at coordinate 360,665 of JASDQU010102731.1, read as the reverse complement.
AAATCAACTTCCCCACATTTTTAGTTGCTCAGGGTTGTCGAAAATCGCCCTAGGCATTTTCCTGCATCATGGGTTATTAAGAATAGTCTCCCAAACATTTTTTCATGCAATGAGTGGTCAAATTCACCCATTGAAATTTCGTTTTAGTTGTTGGTCCATAAATTCAATTTCCCTAAGTTTTCCCTCCACATTTCAGCGTCAAATCTTCCTCTTAAGTCATTTTTTTCCCATGGGTCAACCCATTTCGACTTGGCTTCCTCTTTGGTTGAGTTCCCTTTCTCAGTCAAAAAAAATTCATCCATTGGTCAAATTGCATGTCTTCTAAATTGACTTGCATAAATTAGACTTGATTCATTTCAATTTGGTTGACTAGCTTTCCCTCTGACCCAACTTGCCACATCTTTCTGACTCAACTTCTCATTTCTTTCTGATTTGACTGGTGGTTTGATTGGCCAATAATTTTCCCATCATCAAAAGAGACAAGTCTATAATTTTTTGACACATAATTTTTTGTTGGTGAGATGGGTAGGCTATAAGCCTCCCTTTTACAGATCAACTCCCCCCTGAAAACATGATTGTCTTGACAATGATTTTAGCACTTTTGGACAAGTTTTCCACAAAAATTCAAGGATGTTAAAAACCATACACAAAGGTGATTGATGTGCCTATTTTAACCTTCCACATATGATGATATATAAAAAAAATCTCCTATCCTCTTCCCTATTAGTTTTGGTGAGTTTGGGTACAAAATCTATAAAAACATTTGATGAAAGAGCGCTCTATGAAGAAATGTGCATTGTATCTTGTTGTAATAATTCATGTATTTAAAAAATTCCATTTCAGTCAAAGGTTGAGGGTAATAAGAAGGTGTGTCTCATAAATTAAATTCAATAAGAAACTTTGTATAAAAATCTGTAGCATCAAATTCCCTTATTACTAGGCAAGGAGAAATAAATAAGAAGAGAATTGTACTTATAATGACGGTTGAAATAGTATATGTCTATCAAAATCCATGGTATCATGTTTACAAAATGAAAGGAAACAATTTATGCCACTATAAGAAAATGCCTATTGTTATTCCCCATATTATTATAAATAATAATAATAATAATAGTAATAATAAAGTAAAATAATTATCATAAAGGGATCATAATAAATACTTAAAAACAAATATTTGGGTAATAAAATAAAGGAGTATAGTAATTAAAAGTAAGTTATGGGAAAACACTAAAAATAACATAAGTTTATGGGAAAAGGAAAAGAAAGATAAAGAAATAATTAAATAATGATAAGTGAATCCTAGGGATCAAGTCCTTTATCATGGTTGTATTCTATATAAGGAAAAACAAGAGAGAGAAGATGACATTTTTTTTTTCTTGGGGAAATTGGAGGATAAGGCCAAGAAGAATTGGCATAACAGTGGATTGAGGGCTCAAGGGATCTACTTTGTGATGATTGAGGGGTTGTTTGTGAGGAGATTCATCCCCCACACTCTGTTGTAGATTGCAATATCACAGATTGGAGTTCCATAGGTAAGTTGATCCCTAGAAATTAGGTAAGTTACTCACCACTTACTCCTTGTAATTTATGAAATTCTAAATCACATATCTCTCCTTTTATCAGTTATTAGTCGCAGATTGTGGTGTTATGTATGTACTAGATTATACGAGTTTGGGTCCTGATGTATGCTATAAGAGCCACAATTTTCAATCCTCAAGGCCTATGAGCCTTCATAATTAAGTTAGATAAATATTAAACTACAGATCTAAAAATATAAAACTAGAATAAAGTTGAAAGTCTACGTGAGAGAATCCATGCCATAATCCATGTAGATATAGATATGGTTCCTCCAGGTAGATCATATTTGTCATAATTCTCAACAAAATTGTGTAAACACATTTAGAATAGATGATTTGTAGCATCTATCTCCAAAATTCCCTGATCTGGGAAAATATTGCACTACCGAAGACTTTAAACTCATGGACTTCCTCCCATTCGATTATAAATGATGCAAACAGGTTTTTCTCAAATCCTCTTTTTATTTTCATACATTGATGAGTGTTTCCCCACATTATGGAAATTCAAGTAGATGGATATAATTGTGTATAAAAAAATAGCTAAAAATAATCTAATAAAGGAAATCCTGGATCAGGCTTTACATGAAATTCCTATTGAATAATCAGGCCAAATCAGTTTGTTGTGTAATTGATTTATGAAAATTCAACGTTGATAAATATTAACATGATACGATAGACTTTTAAGGGTCTCTTTTCAATTTTAATATAAGGTTCCAAATGATACTCATATCCATGCAACAATTAAAATAAATAAAAAACCTACTAGACACAAACAAACCATGATCGGTCCAATGATTGTACCAAAAAATTTAGTTTCATTTGGTGGTGGTTCAGCTAATAATTTACAGTCTATTTGTACAATTTCTTATATTCCCATACTATTCTCATCTTGAATTGAAACCTCATTTCCTTATTTTAAAAGTGAATATTTTTGGATAAGAAGTCACTATTTCAGGTGTAAATTCTTCATATGATCTCAGAATGGAGAGGGTTTAACTGTACCCAAAAATATAATAATGTTGGAACATCAAGTATTGATGGTTCATCACACACCTCTAGGTTCAATCAGTTGATAGGTTGACCTACATCTGGATACAGTGGGTCAAGCGATCGACCAACACATCACACCAGTCGATCGAGTAGTCGATGTGCTTATTAGCTGGATAGTCGACCTGTAGTAGAACATAGTTGGGCGGTGGATCGATCAGACCTGAAATTGACTATGAGTTGGAAGGATATTCGGTCGGATCAGTTTTGGTCGATTCGACTTGACAGAGTAGATTTTGTGGAGTCAAATCTAACTCCTAATGATTATATGTGGACAAGATATTTTAGATTGTGTACGGATCAGTTAGATATTGAGACTATAAAAGAAGACCCATTGGGTCATTATCAAAACATGGAATGTGAGTTGAGATTGCATAATATATCATGCAGATCAAGATGTGAAATATCTACTATTATGTTTTGATCACAGTACTTTGTGCTTAAGTGCTATAACAATGTATTTATATGCCACCTTATTATTCAAAATTATTTTCCCTCTTATATTTTTCGTAGTACTGTCTTCTCTGTTTCATATCGTGTTCCATTTTATTCCCCAACATGGTATCAAAGCCAATGGTTTAAACCTCCACTTGTTATCTCCAAACCTCACTGAGTCAGATCTATTGTGTGATTGACTCTGGGTTAATGGTTATTGATTAGAACTTACTGAAACAAGACTAGTCTATCTAGATATCAAAGATGGCTTCAAAGATCAATCATATTATTCTAAATAGATAAAATTATTTAGTATGGGATCCAGATATGAAAACCCTATTGACAAGTAAGGGACTGTGGAAATATACCAAGGTTGTGATCATAGATACCAAAGATGCTTTTGAAAAATTTAATATTGATGGAAATAACGATGAGGTTATAGGGGCCAACACAACCTACATATCATAGGAAATTTGTTTTCATCCAAGTGGACTTGATTGTCCGCATTTTGTTTAGAAGAAGATGAAGAAATTTTTCTACCAAGTCGACGAAAGACACGTCATGCAGCTGGAGAAAGAGTTTATATCTCTCTATCCTCATTCCTTCAAGAGAATGAATCACTGTTTGGCATGTATTAAGGAACTCTAGTTAAAGTTGAGTGAATGTGGATATAAATATAAGAAGAAGTATGGACAAATCATTGATTTGGCCCTGATAAATTTGAGAACACCATTTGATGTTTTCGTAGTGACCTTCCGCACCAAATGGCACACACACAAGGAAGATGGTAAGGACTACTCCTTTGAAATTTTTTGTGAAATTTTGATTATAGATTAGCATAGATTTATTTAAGGAAATATTGGTGGTAATCATTGACCCACTTACTCAAGTGTAAGGGAAAGATGGATTCTAGGAATAGAGTGTATATTGATGCTTCTGCATAGAAACTTGCATATACTGATCAGGGACCCCAGAGACAACTATAGTGAAGTAAAAAGAAGAATACATATCAGTATTATGGAAAAACTTGACATGTCAAGAAGAAATTCTTCAAAAAGTGAGATGATTGAAGGATACACATCAAATATTTGTCAAACTGCTAATAATTTCACCTTCCAATTCATGATTTCTCAGGCATTAATGTCTCTCATGGTATATAATGAATGGGTTGTAAAGTCTGGGTGCACTTATCATATGGCGATGGATGTCAATTTAATCAAGAGACCGAGTAAATCTTAAGAGAGTACAATCTATGTTGTTGATGATTTTTCTTTGGATGTTGTTGGTTAAGATGATGTATCTTGTTGACATGGTAAAATTGTTGACGTCTATAAAAAATTGTCCATGTTTATCATGTGCCAAATCTAGTACCAATATGTTGTTTGCTGCCCAGTTCACTCAGACCAGTAAGATTGTGCAATTTTGGTTAGGTCATTTCTATGTTTGGGATTTGAAGAAGGGAATTTGATTGTCTCTAATGGACTTTTGGACTTGATGGAAAAATTGTACAAATTTTGTGAGATAACTCAACTTGAATTTGAACCAATTGCACTTGTTTCTCACATAGATGAAAGAAATCGAATTTGGCATGAACAAATCAGACATCTAAATTTCTGAAGTCTACAACAATTGGAAACTCAGAAAATGGTTGTTGGTTTTCCAAGGGTGTTTCCCCTTAAAGGTGTATGTAAGGGTTGCATACTTGGGAATCATAATCACACACCTTTTGAATCTGGACAAGCGTGGCGAACACAGAACTTACTAGAATTAGTTCACAATGATGTTTTTTCTATCAATTTACCTTCAATTTACCACAATGCATATTCCTCTGATGGATTTCAATATAAGGGGTCCACTTTGGAGTTCATCCATTTGTACTCCTTATCAGGACAATAATGAGTCATATTTACATCAATCCAACTATGCACCATATATCAATGAAACAAGATGGATCCATATTCATCTATGCATCATATATCAATGACAACTCATTGATCCATATTCATCTATGCATGACATGATATGACTATGACTCCACTTTTCATCAATCTATTGACATCAAGGACAATACATGATCCATAAATATACTATGACAAGACATTTTTCCTTTGACATAAATCCTTTGGCATCAATGACAACATGTTCTAACAATCTCCCCCTTTGGCATTGATGGTGTTAGCACATTGTTGTAAAAGGGGTGTTTTTCCCTTAGGTAAGGACACCATGGTGAAGTTGTATGCAAAAGGGGGATGAAAAAACCCATGTTATACCTTTTATCCTAAGTTTTGGGCCTGGGCATGTTGTGCTAAGAGGTGCGTAGATATGGGTGACCGAGATCTATGCACTCAGATCTACGATGCACAATTATAATCAGACCCCCTCGATCATTCTGCCTTTAAAGAGGGGGGGTTCGAGCAGGCATTTTTCTGGCGTAGGCCCCACACTAAAGTGGCACCTCCTCATGATGCTCAGACTCCCCCCCGCTCATTCCCTCTTATCACTCCTCCCCCCCTCTGAGCAAGCTGCTTACCGCTTCCGCTTATCGCCTTCCTCTCCTATCAACACCTGTCCCCCACTCAGTCTCTATCCTCGTCTATCACATATATCTCTCTCTCTCCACCTCTCGCTCCCTCACACCTCTCCTCCACTCATTGAACTTTCGACCTATCACCATATCTCCTTCACATTTCACCCTCTCACCACTCGATAGATGTCCCACTCGTACTCCCTGTCATCTCCACTAAAGATAGTTGTCCCCACCTCTTTTAGCCACCAAATCTTCCCCTTTCTACCTATCACCTTCGTTCTGTCTCATCTCTCAAAACCTATTCACCCATATCCCGTCATACCACATCTCTCACATGTCGGTCCCTATGCCTTTCTAGTCACCATTTTGTTGCCACAGTTCTCCACCTGGCTGCCCATTCCTTGTCGTTTCCACATCAATCCGGACCAACCACCTCGCCTTCTCCTCGTCGTCATCATCCATGTCTTCCTAATAATATCTTCGTAGAGTTTCATTGATGCACAAATCACCATAGTCAGCATTCAAAGACCAATCATAGTGACAGGTGCCACATTTGACTTCTGCCCGCTCAGATCTCGATGAACCAGTTAATGAAAACAAGGAAGGTGGTTGAGACATCGTCTCCTTCCATAAATAGAAGGCCAGAAAGGGATGAGTTGTAGAAGAAATATGTCAGTACAGTCTGACAAAGATGTCATCCGACAGAATACTGCATGGGCAATCTGATCAATGTCTGCATGTGCAGCCTGACAGAGAAGTTCATCAACATAAAGCCTTTAATGCGTCACATGATTGTGTCTCAGGCATTTGGATCCAGTTTGAGTATATGTAGGCATTTTTTCCATTTTGTTTAGTGTCTATGGTATATATAAGATCTCGATTGTAAATTTTTAATGAAAAATCTGCTTCTCTGGTCATGTGTGTAATTTAAGACTTCTTGTTTAATGACAGTCAACTTTTTGTTCCATCTCTTTTGCCTCTAAGACTAAAAGAATCGGGCATGGATGATCCAGTTGAGTTGTTGTAACTATATTGTGATGTATGTTTTATTGCAGTATTTCTATAACATTTTCATCTTCCTGAAGTTTTGGATCCAAGAGAATCTTGTATTCGAAGATTTTCCTCCTTAGGTTGTTGGAAGACTGGATGTCCATAGAAGACCTTTACATTTTCTCCTCAAGTTCTTCCTCCTACTCACCCTTACTTCAACTTACTATCTGAATTTAGATCAAGACCTCATATGCCTGTGCATACCAACCCAGTCTTCTGAGTTAAAGTGATATCATCCTGATTTTTCATCCATTAGACCCCTCTTAAATTCATTCATTGTGACATAAAAACTAATGGGTACTGGGCTTACCTTTTCCGTAATCCATAGGTGACTTATAGTGCTAACATTTCTGGCACCATTGCTAGGGATGAATTGAATATTTTCCAGGGGATTGAATGACAAAGATTACTGATTCTGAAGGTGCATGAGAACTCATTACATTGAATATTGCAACTGTGCACCTGGCAACTCCATTGTTTTAGCTGTGGCTTCCAGAGGTTGACGCAGGAGGTCTACCCCACAACTGCCTCTAACAACACCTGAAGCTAACCCAGAGAAAGTTGTCAGAAGATGGAAGACCCCTCAAGAAATTACTTCGGCTACTGAACCAATTATTTCTGATGATTTTCACCATCCTCATTTAGAAACTCCAATACTTCTTTCCCATTCTCTTGTTATACCAGCTACTGGATTTTCCCAAAGCTTAAATTTTGGGAGTGTTCCTACTGATTTCTCCCCTCCTGGTCTAGGATTGGAAGGAGAAAGCCTTGTCACTCCTATCTTCCCTGAAGTTGTACCATGGTTTAAACCCAAGACCTCAGAATATTTTCCCACTCTGGGTTTTACCACCCCTCCCCGTGTTAGAGTCATTGCATTTAAAAAAATCCAAACCTCTTCTCCCTCGATCCCTATGACCTTTTCCCCCAACACTTAGTCGGTCCCCTTTTCTCCCAGAATAACAGTTCCACTTTCTCCAGTCCGAGCTCCACCTCCTCTTGGTTCTCCTCCAACTATAATCACTGTGGCAAGTGCCAATCTCCCGAGGAACATAATGGATTACATAGTGGATGCAAGGTATGCCCCTCTAGTCTTGCCTCAACCGATGCATTCTTTCCCTACTGGAGATTACCTAAAATACATGCCCAAATTGACAGGAGAAGAATACATAACTGTTGAAGAACACATTTCTTCTTTCTACAATTATGCAGACAATCTAAATATTGAAAATGAGGGTGTGTGGATGATAGTATTCATCCAGAGCCTTGATGGTGAGGTTAGGAAATGTTTTAGGGGATTGACCCATGGATCTGTTGCTAGGATTGAGGTTTTAGATGATGTTTTCTTGAGATAATGGGGGGATAAAAAGGAATTTATGTATTATATTACAAATTTTGGGTCCCTAAAGAGAAAAGAGGGAGAATCTGTCTTTGATTTCTCCAAGAGATTCAACAAAATGTACAATAAGATCCCTGCTAAGATAAAGCCTATTGAAGACTCTACCAAAATTACTTATGCTATTGCTTTCGACCCTGATTTCTCCCTCCTGTTAAGAGAGATAAGAGCTACCTCCTTGTCTCATATGAAAGATGCAACCCTCGAAGTAGATTCCAATGTGTTGGCACTTGAAAGACTTAGGAGTAAAGTTGACAGAGATAGAGGAAGGGAGAGATCTAAAGCCTCCACCTCTAGTTCCCCTGTGTCCCACCCTCAAGTAGATGAATTGACCAAACTGTTGAAATCTCTTTTGGCAGTTATGGAGCATATGAAATTCGAAGGGAATCATGGTTATAAGAGTGCCCAGAATGTTGATAACTAAGGCAAATTCAAAAGACCTAATATTTCCCCTCAGATACTCCCAAGAGAGCCTTGTAGCAGAGAGAGGGATGATCATAAAATCGAGACCCTTCTCCAAAATAACCTTGTTACTTATGAGGAAGGAGAGGAAGAAGAGCTTGAACCTGAGATCCATTGCCTTGGAGACACCTCCCCATTTCCCCATTCAACCCAATCCACATACGAGGAGTCCCTCATGGATGACCAAATAAATGAGTTGAGTAAAGGAGAGAAGACCAATAGTAGTCCAAATAAATATAACCTCGTATCTAAGAAGAAATAAGGGAGGTATGACATCCCCGATCAACCTTCCAGAGCAGAGAATCCTACTATAGATGCAGCAAACAACAACAAGGAAAAGAAAACACATAAACCCTCACCAATAGCCAAAGGTCTTGTCCCAGAAATGAGAGAAATTTTGAAGCCCCCCTCCTATTTTATTTTTGAGAATGAGATTCAAAAGATTAGGATCCTTGTACCTCTTTCGCGGTTAGTTAAGCACAAATATTTCAAAATTTCCCTCTCTAAATTGTTAAAGTCTGAGCCTACATCTCACTGCTCAGACTCAGTCAATATCCAAGATGAAAAGCCAACAGTCATCTTAGGTCCCATGATAGAAGATAGATATTGTTATCACTCCAGGAAACTCTCCTAGGCTGTAAGTCGGAGATGCCTGGTAACTCACTCTTTTTTGGAAATGTTTTCTCAATATTTGATATGGTTTTTTGGATCAAAATGAATATCCAAGGGCTGGACTGTGTTTTCAGGACTGTCTAGAAATACGAAATCTCTCAAGGCTTTCTAGTCATGTAGTCAGACAAAGTTTGATTAAATGAGGGAAGAAATCAGCTATTACACTAGATTACACTTCATACCAACAAGTACAATGGGTTTAATAACCGAGGAAATAGATTATGATCATCAACTAAAAAAATTAACCAGTGAGATGACAGTCACTGCAAAATTGAATGAGCATCAACAAAGAACTTTCACTCATAAACTATAAGAAAACAGAAGAAGAGAATMTGACCACCCAACTGAAAGAAGCTTGAAAATATTCATATAATAAGAATAAGTCTGTGTGTTACAGAGGCAGCATCATAGTATTCCAAGTCGAACCCCTTTAGTGCTTCAAATTTCTTTGGCTTTATAGCCTCTTACAATCAGTTTCAGATCCTAAAACAATGGATCTGATATTCTAAAAATAGAAAGTCAAAACTAATTTGCAAAAGATAAGGAGAGATCCTCAAGATGAGGTCAACCTCTATCTTTTGGTCTTCAAACATTGGTTGAAAGTTGATGAAGTGTAGCCTAGCCTTCCAAGGCTCTTTGATCTTCTCCTTTGAAAGTGGAATTCGAATTTGGCGATGTGTGCCAAAAATCCCCATCATTTTGCCCTTGAAAATCACTAAATCTAGTCAAAAAATGCCCTTTTGACTTTCATCTCCAAAAATGGCCCTCAAATTTTGTTTTGATAATTCATAACCAGCTTATTGAAGAAGGATTCAAACCATCCAAACACAAAAATTCTTGATCTGGGCGAAAATTTGGCTATTCTGGCCATGACAGCTTTCAACAGCTAACTCACCCGAAAATCTGCTCCTTAGCTGCTGAAAGGCGCAACTTTCCTCAACTAACTAGTCATAATTTTGCCTTTTGCGCTGGTGAAAGCGCAAATTTTTTCAAAATCAAATTTCTTGGTCATGGAGAGTCCGTTTTGCATGTTTAAATAGTCGAACGACATCTAAAAATCCTGAAATTTCCAACGGTGCTTTCATATCTGCATTTGGAGATTGGGAAGAAAGTCAAATTTTCCCTGCAATATTAGGAATCTTTCCTTCAAAAATGCCAGTGTGTTTTTGAGTGCTAACACTGGCTCCAACTGGGATGGGAATCTCCCTGTGAGGTGACCAAGAACCTAGTAGTTTCAGTAGCCTTTAGCATTGGGCATGGAATCATTAAGTCTTTTCGGTGGTTAATGAGCACACACATGGGCTCGCCTAAACCACCAAAAACATAAACTTACCCAAAAATCGAAAAATGGATGAATCTCGATTCTATGCAAAAAGAATATCCCTCTGCTTTGTTATGCACTTAAATTTCTTGGCGACTACTCCACAGGAAAAACTCCTTTGAAGGAACTAGAATTGTATTGATGAAAATAGGAAAGCTATCTGCATCAAAGATCTCTTTGCGTTGTCTAATCTGGAAGAAAGAGCTCGTAGTGCACCATCATTACACATGCTACAGACAACAAGCATCTCTTCATAACCTGTGTCCCCAAAAATATCACATACTTTAACATCATCCTCTGTTGAAAGAGGTTCACTGGATTTTTCAAGGAGTGACTGGCATAGAAGTGAATCTTCTGAACCACTGTTCTCACTTGCTCCCTAGGTTCTAGATGAAGATTTGGATCCACCTCAACAGGAACATGGTTCATGTCATTTCCAGATTCAGAGTACAGACTCAGCATCCCTGATATGACTACAAACCCAGCAGGAAAACACTTTTCACACATTCATTTCTATGATAATTTGGACCCGTGAACTTCATGATTTCAGACCGTGAACTTTCTTCAATTCGTTTCTGCAACTGTTCAGCAAACTTATCTAATTCATCAGACATGATATCAAAAGATAAGACAGATTTTTCACTTTGTCCATCAAATTAGTTATTTTACAATTACTGGCCAAACTTCGTTCATCCAAACCCAACACAACAGAAAGTTCATCTGTACAATTATTCTCAGATTCAAAAAATTTCGATCCAGTTGGATACCTTTTCTTTCCTCTGACTCTTCAAAGACATTGAGTATAGTTCAGAACCTTTTCACAGGAACATCATCAGCGTTAGTTTTGTGATCTCAAACTCTTGCCACTCACTCTAGAAGAAAATTCCCTTCCTGCTTATGATACTAATGTTTCCACTCTACAAAAGCTAACATATCATTCATCAATGTAGAAATGGTCTGGCTGTAACAATATGAAGATTGAAGAATCAATGGCTCCAGAAAACTATTTCTAAGCTTAATAAGCTTGTCCTTATAATAACATGCCTATTTGTTCCATGTTTTGCCCAGTGTTCTTTCAAATCAATTGGCTTAGTCACATCAATGCCCTGTAATGAAAGCCTTACCAATAGCTTCTGGAATGCACCTGCACTCATTTTTCAACCTGGAACCGATAGACTTTCTTATTAGGATTCATAGGTAATGGATACATTGACATCATTGTAGTACAACAAGCTGACTGCCAACCTTCGTTTCCCATCTGTAACATAATTGTTTTGCTCTAGTACACGAACAGTAAGGTATTGGCATAGAAGGGTTATAAACAACACAAGACTTAGCAGAGTTGTTTTCACAATCTTTTCCCTCTGAACCAACTTCCACCCCATTTGGAGTTTCAGATTGTTGATCTCTCTATCCTTATCAGGATGCAATGCCTTCAGCTGTGCATGTTGCTCAGCGAAAAAAAAGTTATAACCACTCATGTTTGGCTTTGGATGATTAGGATCCCTCTTTCTGATTCGGTCCTTTTACTTCTTCCGGCAAGTACTGTTTCCTGAAGCCGCATCATCTTAAACATTTCTTTCCTGCAAACAAGAAATACCTGCAAATTGTGCCCCTGAACTTTCAGATGGTTTGTGATACCATACTCCTCTTAATATATCTGAACCCAACTTTACAGTTACAAGGTAACCATGCTCAAACTTCCCATCAATAACTCATGTTACAGGTTGATCCAGTGAAGATGTGGGATCGACTCCAACAATTGGCAAGGGAAAACTTTTCCTCTTTCGCTTCTTGACTTCTGGTTTCTTTTCATCTAAACCGGCATGGGCAAATCCATTATCCGATGACTGAGGAACAGGACTTACAACAGACAAAGGAGCTGCAGGAAGCTGACCCTGTGCTTGAAAGAAGTAAACATGTTCATAATAACGAAGGAGGGTCATATAGTATTTCCGCAAGACAAATGACGCACTGGTGGTAGTTGGAACAAAGTTGAATACACATGTTATTTCCTTCCATTTTCTGTCTTTAATTACCTGATCAAGGCCACCACGAGATGTAACCTCAACATAGAGAAGATGCAGATCTAGTTCCTAGCCTTCAATAGTTGGGATCCTGTTAACAGATTTTGAGGCGATGACTGCTCAGCTTTAATCATGAAACATAATGTAATGAAACGAAATGCTGTTATGGTGATCATGTTCTTCAAATCAGGGATTCAACCATATTTTTCCACTTAAACAGATTTGGAGCCGATTTTGCGTGCCTGTATGATGAGTTGGCTCTCCAAACTGGAGTTTCGACTTTCCTCTTCCACTTGGACGGATTTGTAGCTGAAATTGTGCGCATGGATCAGAGATTTATAGGCTGTTTCACTCAAAGGAAAGCGCTGAAATACACCAGAAGCTGGACAATTGGACTAGGGCCCACTCAAGTTATTTGCCTGAAAAATCCGCAACTTGAAGGTTTGGAAGTGATTTTATCTTTTGTTGAACTTATCCAGTCAACTTATTGTTGTTGAGACGAAGGAACTTAAGAGACTTCAATTGCCAAGCTCCTCCGGAATGTTGCCCATGATGTCATTTGTGCAAAGCTCCAGATATTGTAAATGTTCAAGCGTTCCAAGCTCAGGCACCAGACTACCAGAGAGATATGCGTTTCCCAAGTCCACTCTTTTAACACGGTTATTCTGAGACCGAAAAGAAGTTCGCCACCGCTACAAGCACGAGGATTTTCCATAGAGAGCCCATTGTCATCCTTGCCAATGAAGCTTCTAGCACTGTATCTGAATAGCACAAGAACCAATTTCTACAGTTTGTTTTGTTTGTTATAAACCCAGTTGCATATATAAGAATATTCCTGAACCCAGTTGCTGAGAAGTTAATGAATGAGCCTGAGCATGAAATGAATGAATTGTATGGAGATGAGGTGTGATGTTGTGCAGGCAATGGGAGTGCTGTCTAACACATGATTATCACCTGCTTTTCAAGGGATACTCACCCAAATCATAATTCTTCTGAAAACTACAGCAAGTGTCTGTCAGACTGTCTTTGAAAATCCTTCATATTTCTCAAAGGAACCTATCTTTATCTGCCCAATCTTTATTTGACTTACAGTAATAGATTGTGAAAAGTGCTCTTTATTATCTGACAACCTCTCATCAAACAGTGTAGGCTCTCCAACAACATTTGCCACAATTCGAGATGGATTGAATTATGATGCATGGTTTTCTTGTGACATGTAGAATGAAATTCCTATGTGACCTAGACTTTAAACATTTGAAAACTATACTGCTTGATTGTTTTGGCTTGATGATAACTTATGTATGACTGGTGATGATGACAGGTATTTGACACTTGTTCTTGGGCATTGGTGTTATAACTGAGCTTTGTATGATTTGTGACTTGAATCATGGCATGATTGAAGGCTTAACTGAATGACTGCAACATGGAGGGATGATCCAAATCGAGCCATTAAGTGTGAAAAGGGAGTTTCTTTGCCTAATTAAGAAAAATGAAAGTAATTTACCTGCTCAGGGAAGGAGCTTATTCTTCTTATCTACTCCTACTCTAACCAATAGATGCATATTGATCAAGTAACAACATACTTCCAATGCAGCCATGTTAGATGGTGATTTACATGCATCTTTGATCTTGACTCAAACAACAATGGAAGCCATAACACGTAGAAAAGAGGTTCGAACAGATGATCATACCAGCTTCCATTTATAAAGAATATTTTAACATTCATATTGTTCGTGGATTCCAGAAAATCAGCAATAGGATCATGAAAAACATGATGAAATACCTCTCCTCGCTGCTGGTCGAACTGAGAAACAAATTGCTGCTGGCTACCTTCACTGGTCTCAATGTTGAATGTAGGCTGCTCAATCCTTGTCGAAGAAACATGTAGGATGGATTGTTGATCTAGACTTTTCATCTCCTCACCTTATTCTCTATATTTGATGCTATTCCCCTGTGTCTTCACATCTGAAAACTGAAGGCTGCTCATAGCATATGCTGCTACAACATCAACACATTCGGGATCATGATTCACGTGTTCTAGCTGAAGATTAGACAATCCATGCAAATTTGGAAATTGTAGGCTATCATCTTCATCCTCTGCAGATCTGAAACTATCTTCTACTAATATGCCAATATGCTCAACATGTTCAAAGTTTTTAGAAGGAGTAATCTGATCATCATCTTTAAAGATTTCAAAAGAAACAATCTGATCATCATGACAGTCATCTTTAATAAATGAATTTGATACCATGTTAATAACATCCTCATGGCTATGATGTGAATCAACAATTTCTTGATCATAATGTAGAATATTATCTTCAATAGCATATTCTTCATGAACATATGAATCCTTAGTTGATGAATGAAATTCATGACAACACTGAGGATAGAGGAGATCAGCTAGAAAATGATCCTTACAAAACACATGAAAAGCAACATGAAAGTCAACCAGAGAGCTGACACTTGCATTCGGAAGGGACTGACACCAGTCAAGAGCAATTCCCTCTAGAGAAAACTTGAAAAGTTTAATTTGCACATCGTCATGTACAATTTCAAGCCTATTAATGAATTCATGGAAATCCAGCAAATGTTCAGCTGGCACTTCCCACTCCTCACCACGAAATCTAGGAAGACTATTCTCCCATTCACCTCTAGAAGGTACTTGATTAGGGAAACCAACAATTCTTGAAAAATCATAGAATGCATACCTCTTGGCTAAGATCCTGTTCATATCATACCAGTGGAGTCACCGACAATTTTCTGAATAATGGAGTCGCCACTGAATTCGTCCTTCATGGAGTCGCCAGATAGATGATTACAACCAAATGATGTCCAGGCTTTGTCTATCATCAAAGCTGGATCTATGTTGTCTCCCAGGGAAGTTGAGCTTCGATCTCCTCTCCCCAGCAACGACGCCAATTTGTTATCACTCTAGGAAACTCTCCTAGGCTGTAAGTTGGAGATGCCTGGTAACTAACTCTTTTTTGGAAATGTTTTCTCAATATTTGATATGGTTTTGTGGATCAAAATGAATATCCAAGGGATGGACTGTGTTTTCAGGACTGTCTAGAAATACAAAATTTCTCAAGACTTTCTAGTCATGTAGTCAGACAAAGTTTGATTAAATGAGGGAAGAAATCAGCTATTACACCAGATTACACTTCATACCAACAAGTACAATGGGTTTAATAACCGAGGAAATAGATTATGATCATCAAATAAAACAATTAACCAGTGAGATGACAGTCACTACAAAATTGAATGAGCATCAGCAAAGAACTTTCACTCATAAACTATAAGAAAACAGAAGAAGAGAATCTGACCACCCAACTGAAAGAAGCTTGAAAATATTCATATAATAAGAATAAGTCTGTGTGTTACAGAGGTAGCATCATAGTATTCCAAGTCGAACCCCTTTAGTGCTTCAAATTTCTTTGGCTTTATAGCCTCTTACAATCAGTTTCAGATCCTAAAACAATGGATTTGATATTCTAAAAATAGAAAGTCAAAACTAATTTGCAAAAGATAAAGAGATATCCTCAAGATGAGGTCAACCTCTATCTTTTGGTCTTCAAACATTGGTTGAAAGTTGATGAAGTGTAGACTAGCCTTCCAAGGCTCTTTGATCTGCTCCTTTGAAAGTGGAAGTCGAATTTGGTGATGTGTGCCAAAAATCCGTATCATTTTTCCCTTGAAAATCACTAAATCTAGTCAAAAAATGCCCTTTTGACTTTCATCTCCAAAAATGGCCCTCAAATTTTGTTTTGATAATTCATAACCAGCTTATTGAAGAAGGATTCAAACCGTCCAAACCCAAAAATTCTTGATCTGGGCGAAAATTTGGCTATTCTGGCCATGACAGCTTTCAACAGCTAACTCACCCGAAAATCTGCTCCTTAGCTGCTGAAAGGTGCAGCTTTCCACAGCTAACTAGTCATAATTCTGCCTTTTGCGCTGGTGAAAGCGCAGATTTTTTCAAAATCAAATTTCTCGATCATGGAGAGTCCGTTTTGCATGTTTAAATAGTCGAACGGCATCTACAAATCCTGAAATTTCCAACGGTGCTTTCATATCTACATTTGGAGCTTGGGAAGAAAGTCAAATTTTCCCTGCAAGATTAGGCATCTTTCCTTCAAAAATGTCGGTGCGTTTTTGAGTGCTAACATTGGCTCCAACTGGGATGGGCATCTCCCTGTGAGGTGACCAAGAACCTAGTAGTTTCAGTAGCCTTTAGCATTGGGCATGGAATCATTAAGTCTTTTCGGTGGTTAATGAGCACACACATGGGCTCGCCTAAACCACCAAAAACATAAACTTACCCAAAAATCAAAAACTGGATGAATCTCGATTCTATGCAAAAAGAATATCCCTCTGCTTTGTTATGCACTTAAATTTCTTGGTGACTACTCCACAGGAAAAACTCCTTTGAAGGAACTAGAATTGTATTGATGAAAACAGGAAAGCTATCTGCATCAAAGATCTCTTTGCGCTGTCTAATCTGGAAGAAAGAGCTCGTAGTGCACCATCATTACACATGGTACAGATAGAAAGCATCTCTTCATAACCTGTGTCCCCACAAATATCACATACTTTAACATCATCCTCTGCTGAAAGAGGTTCACTGGATTTTTCAAGGAGTGACTGGCATAGAAGTGAATCTTCTGAACCACTGTTCTCACTTGCTCCCTAGGTTCTAGATGAAGATTTGGGGGGTTTGAATTGATTCAAGCAGGGTAGAAGCTATTCAAACCTTGTCACTTCCTAGAACTAAAAAGGAATTGTAGTCTTTCTTGGGCAAAATTAATTTCTTAATAAGGTTTGTTTCATATTTTTTCGAATTAGTAAAACATATCACGACCATGCACAGGAAGGGAAATGAAGTAAGATGCAATATTGAGCATGGATATTCCTTCAACCAAATCAAGAATGCATTGACTGAGGCACCTATGCTAACCAGTCCCGATTATTCCAAGGATTTTTTAATTTTTCCTTTGCATCCTTTGATACAATAGCAGCTGTTTTATTGTAGAAGAATGCGAAAGGGCTAGAGTAGCCTATTTCCTTTTTCAGCAGAGCACTGGGGGACGCAGATATCAAATATGACATCATGGAGAAGAAAGTATATACTTTCGTGAAGGCTCTCAAATATTTCAGAGTCTATGTTCTGCATTCAAATGTCATTGCATATGTTCCTTCAGCTTCTCTGAAGGACATTCTCATTCAACCTGACATAGATGGAAGAAGGAGAAATTGGATTCCCAAAATTCTTGATTTTGATCTAGAAATAAAGCCCACCAAACTAGTTAAAGGCTAGGGTTTAGAAAAGCTATTGGCTGAATCTAATTGCAAATGTTTGGGAGTTAAATCCATCAACACTTGCTTAGAAAATCAACAAGCTAAGTTGTCTCATACAGGCCCACAAATCAACCCTCCATTGAAAGAATGCATATGGTACAAAGACATCATATTCTTTCTGCAGGATTTAAGGCCCCCTGATGGTATGGGGAAAATCAAGGCAAGATATCTAAAGCTTAAGGAAATTAGATATTTCCTTTTTGATCAGGTCTTGTATTGGAAGGATCCTCTGGGAGTGTTTTTGAGATGCCTTAAAAGATTATGTTTGATTTTCATGACAACATATGTGGGGTCATCATTTCTGGAGAACTACAGCCTATAAAGTTCTCAGGGATGTATGTTTTTGGCCTACTTTATTCATTGATGTCTGTGGAAAAATCAGGGCTTGTGTTAAATGTCAAAAATTCTTTGGAAAACATCAACTGAAGTCTTTTCCATTGAATTATGTGGTAGCTTCAGGACCCTTTCAGCAGTGGGGCCTAGATTTTATTAGGGAAATTCATCCTGCTTCAAGTGGACAACACAGGTGGATTGTGACTGCCACTGATTACTTTACCAAGTGGATAGAAGCTATCCCCACAAGGAGTGCTTCTCACAAAGTAATCATTGGTTTTCTTGAAGATATTATTGTAGAGTACCCTCTTTACAGTTCAGAGCTTACTCATGCTCTGAAACAATTTGTACACTCTTTTAATAATAAACACAGGCCAATTAACCACATGCATTTAAACATAATTAAACACATTTAAATTCCAGAGTAAAAACATATAATTTTACTGCTATGCTTAACAATCCATAGCATTTAACAATAATTTCATTTACACAGCGGAAAAAATGATCCATAAATAGCACGGTCATACACCACATGATCAAGCATAATTCAAATACTTATCTGTTAACAGCTGTAGAAATCACCAACCAAGTGCAGGCCTTCCACGAACCTCCTAGCCTTAGACCACACTGTTCTTCAGCTCAACAGTGGGTCACCCCCAAGCTGGGATTGAGCTCCACCCCAAGGCAAGGAATCCTAGGCTAGGCTGAGGTTACAGGGAAGACATCACAAAAATATCTGGAAGGATTCTTCCCAGAGATTCCATCTTACGCCCACTACTACCAGACCCTCATTCCCCACATGCCTGTTCTGCCCGAGAGTATACACCTTCACACGCACAGTCCATCGGTGATAACCTCCCCTTCTAGGTATCGACAACAGGCTGGATCAGGAAGTCTCAAAGCCCGTAGCTAGTGCTAGACACTCTCTGGAAGAAAACACTTCCCAGCAAACTCTTTCACCTGGAAAGAGTTGCTCGCAGGCCTGACAACCTGCCTATTCAAACCACAATCACCTCCCTCACCTGGAGAGAGGTTACACACAGGCTAAGCACGAATTCACACTGGCTAGTAAGCCACGTGTAGTCCAGCACTGCGTGGCCACAACATCCAACTAGGAAAACAGACACGGGCTTGCCAAACAGGCTCAGCAATCCCGAAATAGACTCACGGTTTCGGTTTCGGGATTTCACAAGGTGTACAGAGATTCCACTCACAGGCTTGACGGTTCAGAACAGAATATACGACTATCTCAAAATGACACAGGCTTCCGGTTCAAGGGGTGTACGGTTCAGAAGATGCACGAGGATATATTTGCAAAGGTTTGACCCATTCATGCTCAGATAGTCCGCTAGAATTGAGAAGGAACCTATGTAGCAGTTGACAGGAATGGGAGCAGAACCCCCAACACGGCTTGCTTCGGTAATTTTAACTGCATGCACATGGGTTGACACTTGTCACCCATGAAGCTCATTCCTTCACATTTGGAAGTCACTCGTCCTTCCAAAGAATTTAGGGTAAAATAATATGCACATGGCTCTTTTTGGAAATAATATTAAAATATTATTCCAGGCCTAAGCCCCCTAGGCTTAGCCCCTAGGTTCAACACTCAACCCCTTTTTCCCACCTTCCAGCCCCTAATCCCTTTCCCACTCTATGGATGCTCATTCCCCCATCACTCTTTCATCGTGGTTAGTCTGCACCTGGCGGTGTTTATATTTTATTGAAGTGTTGCATACATACAGATACAAAATCCAGGCCCTTGGTCTTCAACCCTTAGGGTCTCTGGCCTATTCATACACATAAGCCTACTGGCTTATACAAAACTTGGCTCACCAGTTTATAACACATATTTATAATCTCTTTCAGTTCATAGTTTACATCGGGGTTCGGCCTTGGGGACACTACAATCCCCCTCCCCTTATTTTTGCACTGTCCTTAGTGCAACTTACACTGTCTCTGCAAGCCTTTCAAAATCTTCAAAAAGGTGCGGGTACTCTACTCGCATAACATCTGCATGCTCCCATGTCGTGTCCTCAGGACCGTACCAGGTCCACTGGACCTTTACAAGCTCTATAGCTTGATTCCCGTGCTGTTTGTTTTTCCTGTCCAATATGCGCACAGGATGCACTTGCAGGACACCTTCTGGTTCCACCTGAATCACATTCCAATCGATAACATGATTAGCATCAGGTACATATTTCTTAAGCAGTGAAACATGAAATACATTATGTACAGTCATAGATGCAGGTAATGCAAGCATGTATGCAACTGGCCCAATCCTTTCTAGGATCTCAAATGGCCCACAAAATCTTGCTGCCAACTTGGTGCAACTTCCCAATTTTAGGGAACTCCTGTTAGTTTTCACTTTCAGGAAAACATGGTCACCCACTTTGAATTCTCTATGGGTTCTGTTACTATCAGTGTAACTTTTCTGCCGATCCTAGACAACTTTGAGATTCTGTTTGATTTTTATCATATGATCTTCCATTTCTTTGAGTAGTTCGGGTCCTATTACTACCCTGTCAGCTGGATTATCCCAGCTCACTGGAGTGTTGCACTTTCTACCATACAGTTCTTCGAATGGGCTCATCTTCAGTGATGCATGATGCCCATTGTTGTAGGAAAATTCTACCAAATGCAGGTAGTCTTCCCACCTTGATGGTTTATCCATCACATACATTCTCAGCATGTCTTCAATTACTCTGTTCACTCTCTCTGTCTGTCCATCAGACTCGAGATGATATGCTGTGCTAAAGTTCAGATTCGTTCCGAATCCTTTGAACAGTCCCTTCCATAAATTCGAAGTGAATTTCAGGTCTCTATCAGACACAATTGTCTTAGGAATTCCATGCAAGCATGCAACTTCTTTTAAAAATATATCAGCAACATCTGCTGCTCTGTGGGTGGTTTTCAACGGAATAAAATGGGCAGCTTTAGTAAGCTTGTCCACCACCACCATGATTGAATCATGCTGCTTGCTTGTCCTGGGCAAGTCTGTGATAAAATCCATTGTTACCACTTCCCATTTCCACTCAGGAATAGGTAAAGGTTGCAGCAACCCTGCTGGGTGTCCGTGCTCAGCCTTGACCTTCTAGAATTCCATACATCTGGTGATGTATTCAACAATTTATTTCTTCATACCTGGCCAAAAATAATGGCTTTTGATTGCTGCCATAGTCTTCTGATATCCAGGATGTCCAGCATAAGCCACGTTATGCATCTCCTTTAGAATTGCCAGCTTCAATTCTCGGTCATTAGGTACATATAATCTATTCTTATACAGAAGTAGACCATCATTTCCCAAACCATAGACTTTCTCGGTCTGTGGTCTTTCATGCTGTTGTAGCTTTGCTACAAGATTTCTGTACTGCAAATCAACACTTGCAGCCTCCATAATTCTGTCTTTCAACTTAGTTTTGTACATGCTAATGGCTGTAGCATGTAATTCATGCACTTTTATGTTGAGTGCATCAGCCACCTTATTGTCTTTCCCTTTGACATACCTGATATCAAAGTCATATTCACACAGAAATTCCAGCCATCTAATTTGTCTGGCATTTAAGGTCGACTGATCAAATAAATATTTCAGACTGTTGTGGTCTGTTCTTAATTCGAATTTATTGCCCATGAGGTAATGTCTCCATTTCCTCAATGCGTGGAGAACTTCTGCCAGCTCTAAATCATGAGTGGCATAATTCTTTTCATGCTCTTTCAACTTCCGAGATTCATAGCAAACTACAAATCCTTCTTGGCTGAGAACTCCTCCCAACCCTTCCTTGCACGCATCCGTGCACACTACGTATTCTTTGTTTGGATCTGCAATCCTCAGGATTGGAGCACTCGTTAGTAGCTGCTTCAATTGCTGGAAGCTGCTCTCATATTCTTCAGTCCACTGGAACTTCTTCCCCTTCCTTTGCAAGGAAGTGATAGCATGAGCTATCCTTGAAAATCCGGCTATGAACCTCCTATAATAGCCTGCCAGACCCATAAAGGATCTAACTTTTGTCACATTTCTTGGCGCTGGCCACTCTTGAATGGATTGTACCTTCTCAGGATCCACAACGATCCCTTCTTCAGATATAATGTGTCCCAAGTAATGGATCTTCTTTTGGTAAAATGAGCACTTACTTAGTTTTGCATACAACTGGTGTTCTCTCAACACCTGCAGCACCATTCTAAGATTATGTTCGTGTTCTTCCTCTATCTTGGAATACACCAAGATGTCGTCCAAGAAGACTATGACAAACTTGTCTAGATAATTTCTGAACACTCCATTCATTAAGCACATGAAGACAGTAGGCGCGTTGGACGGTCCAAACGGCACCACTATAAACCCATAATGACCATACCTTGTTCTAAAGGTGGTCTTGCTGATGTCTTCATCTTTTATCCTCACTTGATGATATCCAGATCTGAGGTCTATTTTCGAAAATATTTTCGCATCCTTCAAATGATCAAAAAGATCATCAATTCTTGGCAGAGGATATTTGTTCTCGACAGTGACTTTATTCAACTGTCGAAAGTCAATGCACAGCCTCAGCGTTCCATCTTTCTTCTTCACAAATAGGAATGGGGCTCCCCACGGTGACATGCTGGGATGAATGTACCCTTTCTTTAGTATCTCTTCGAGCTGCATTTGCAACTCTTTCAGCTCTGGTGTGCTCATTCTATAAGGATCCTTTGAAATTGGAGCTGCTCTAGGCATCAGATTTACAGAGAAATCAATGTCCCTCTTCGGAGGTAGTCCAGGCACCTCCTAAAACACGTCCTCAAACTCTTTGAGCACCCTGTGGTCTTCCAAATTTGAGACCACATCTTGGAATACTTCTTCCACTCGAGCTGCAAATATTTGATAGCCTTTCCGGTAACATTTCTTCAGCTGCATGGCTGAGATTTCCCTCACAGCCACGGCTCTGGGAATTCCTTGGATGGTTACCTAATTTCCCTCTTCGTTCAGGCATGTGAATCTCTTGTTACGACAATCCAGAAGGGCATGGTGCTGGTCCAACTAGTCCATCCCAATTAAGCAATCATATGAGCCTAAAGGCAGAATGTTCAATTCAGCCTTAGTGTTCATTCCATTCATGTCCACTGAACAAGACTTAACCAATTCAGTGACCTTCCTCTTGGTCCCTGTGGATAACTACACTAACCAAGACTTCTCATGTTTGCTTCTCATTAGATGCATACTTTCTACCACTCTAGGATCTACATAACTATGGCTAGCCCCCGAATCAATCAAAATAACAAGTGGTTGGTTGTTAATCATACCTTCCACTTCAATCATGTGTGATTGAAATTCTGCCTGCTTATTGTCCAGGGATGCATAGATCCTCGGCATTATGCTGCCCATATCCTCCACTGTTTCATCTTGCTAAACAATATGTACATTTCTCGCCTTACCATTTTTATGGGACAATCTCTGTACTTGTGGTTTCCTTGACAACCCCAACACTGAATGGGCACCTGTCTCTACCTTTGTGGCCTTTCTTCAATCATTCTCGACTCTCTAAATGATGGCTATCCCTGAAAACTGTTTCTGTAAAAGGAAGGTTTGCTTCCCTTCTACCTCTGTTCCTTCTTAAACCTCTTCTGGTCGTCCCAATCCTTCCGAAAGGTAGGATTTTCTCTTTGCTGTTCATATAGGAACTTTTCCCTTCTTATGGTTTCTTCCATGGTCTTAGGATCATCGTATTGAATCTTTTCACCGATGGAGGGTGGAAGTCCACTCAGATACCTTTGAATTTTAACAGCCTCGTCTTTGATGAACGAAACATACTTCAGTAGTTCCAGAAAATTTCGTTTATACTCATCAATGGTCATACTGCCCAACTTGAGTTCAAAGAACTCCTTCATCTTTCTGTCATAATATCTTTTAGTTAGGTATTTCTTCTCGAAATACCTCTTAAATTCCTTCCACGTGACCTCTTTCTCTCTGATGTGCTTTACCTGCACAAACTAATACCACCACATGGATGCTTTTCCTTTCAACTGGTACATCGCAATTCTTCCCTCTGCATGGGCAGAATAGTTCTGCAGCTGGAAGTATTTCTTCATGCCTAGCAACCATGTTTCAACATCTTCCTCCTTCTTATGCTCTCCATCAAATGTTGGAGGTTTAATTTTGTTCATCTCTCCTTTCAATTCCTCCCTTCCAGATTTTCGATGTTTTCTGGTAGGGGATGGGCTTGAACTACTACGTGTCTCCTTGCTAGAATGCTTTGGGGAGAGACGGTAATATCTGTTACCACTCCTCGATCTTCTTCTCCTCTCAGGGGTTCTGACACTTCTTGATCTGCTTGTGTCACTTCCCTTATCCAATTTATTTTCTATTCTTTTCAGGCTCTTCATCATTTTTAAATTGAATTCACCCTGCTGATCCTGGATTTTCATGAGATTTTGGCTATCAGCTAGGTGAGCCTGGGCATATTTCTGCAATTTTTCGATGAGTTGCATCATATGTTCTTCCCTATCCCTCTCTTTTCCATGCCCATTGGAGTTTGATCCTTTGATTCCTATATTGACATTCTTTCCTTCCCATTCATCTTCTATTTCAGGGGTAATTTGTACCCTTCCCCACTCCATACTCGGCGTTGATTAACCAGAATTCTGGCCTACATCAAACTCTACACACACACACTCTCTCTCTCTGTGTGCAATTAAATTTAAAATTTGTCAGGCCATTAAAATTTCACGAACAACCACATTATTTATAAGCTCGATTGAATAAAATAAAAGAGATTTTGATTTTAAATAAGTTTCTTGAACTGGAAGTGTTATGTATTTCTTGCATTTCTTGCATTTGAGGCAATTTCCAAACAGTTCTGGCACTCATCAGTCTTCTGCAATATAACGTGCAGACAACTAGAATTTGTCAAGCCTTCATTTTCTTGACAATTCTTCATCATTAATAAACAATCCAATTTTATGAAAATGTTTTCAATTTCAAAAATTTTCTGAGCTCTGCTCGGCTCTGTACTTTTCGAGTGTTCGTAACTTCAGTTTATGATATTTCGGGGCTTTTGGGACCTTGATTTTCGGTCCATGAAAATCCCACAGTCGGATATTTGTAACTAGAGTCACCCTTTTGCGACTCGTGATCTCGCGAGTTCGTGAGTCAAAACTCTCAACTCTTTCTGTCCCATTCCGCGATGTCCGAGATCGCGAGATAGGTATAGCCCCCTTTTCCATCAGTGCCCTCCACGCGTGACCAACGGCTAGGCTAATGCTAACTCCTCTCGCAACTTGCACCTTCACAAGTCAAAGGCCCAAACCTCCGTTTCCTATCTTTCGAGTCCCCGAGACACGAGGAGGTCAACAAAGTGTTGACTCCTTCCACCATGTGACGTGTGTCCGTCGGTCTACTTCCCGGGCCTACTTTATGGTTCTGCCATGTGTCCCTCGTCCTGGCTCTCGGCACTTCGCAACTTTGCCACTTCTGAAGTTGAACCAACTTCCTTCGACTTCCGAACCCCCGAGGAGCGATGTTGACTTTTCTCCTCTCGTTCTTGCTACTTCGTGACTTCGTGAGTTTCCATGTGAAGCTCCTATGCCCTTATCTCACGAGCTCCTGAAATCGTGAGTTACTTATTTCCTGGGCCCACAGCACAGCTGTCGCCCCTCACCACCGTGCCATGTGGTACGTTCGTGAGGATCCACGTCGCTTTCAACGACGTCACTGGGTCCCACCACTCTCGCCTGTCTCCTCGACTCACTGGCACGTGGTACGCATTCATGCATCCACGTCCAAACCAAGCATGGAATCCAATGGTCGGATCCCCTCCTCGGATCAACGGCTCAGATCCTTTTGGTGTTTCGGGGTTTCCACCATGGAAAGTCCCGATACCTTGTTACCAGGACTCGCGATATCGCGATTTCCAATTTCCCGAAATGGGAAATCTCACGACACGTGTCCTCCATCTTTCGGACGGTCTAAATTTGTTTCAGAGATTTCATCTCTAGTTTCTAAGGTTTAACCTTCAGAAACCTCTCGGCAGATCCTACAGCTGAAGGGTTTTCCAGCCAAGATATGACGCTTCAGATGGTTCCTAACCAACTCGTAATTTCACATATCATGATTTTCCACATTTCCTATGTACTTCAAAAGGAATTTTAATTCCTACATACATTTTTCCAGATCCGACGGTCACAAGGGTTCACCTTCCTTCTCAAATAGATCCTACGGTTCTAACGCCATTGGTGTAGAGAACTGTCTCCCCGTGGCCATAGACCACACCTGCTGCGATTTCATAGCACAGCTATTCCTCCTGAGCTTAATAAAAACTCGTCAAGTGTCTCCTTGACGCTTCGGAGCAAACCAAGGTCCGAAATTGGCCATTCCAGACCCAATTTCCCTCGCATTCTCGGTCCAAAGACTGCTCCACTGGCCCATATAGGCTTAGTGTCAGAACCTTGGCTCTGATACCAATTTGTAGAGTACCCTCTTTATAGTTCAGAGCTTACTCGCGCTCTGAAACGATTTATACACTCTTTTAATAATAAACACAGGCCAATTAACCACATGCATTTAAACACAATTAAACACATTTAAATTCCAGAGTAAAAACATATAATTTTACTGCTATGCTTAACAATCCATAGCATTTAACAATAATTTCATTTACACAGCGGAAAACATGATCCATAAACAGCATGGTCATACACCACATGATCAAGCATAATTCAAATACTTATCTGTTAACAGCTGTAGAAATCACCAACCAAGTGCAGGCCTTCCACGAACCTCCCAGCCTCAGACCACACTATTCTTCAGCTGAACAGTGGGTCACCCCCGAGCTCGGACCGAGCTCCACCCCAAGGCAAGGAATCCTAGGCTAGGCTGAGGTTACAGGGAAGACATCACAGAAATATCTGGAAGGATTCTTCCCAGAGATGCCATCTTACGCCCACTGCTACCAGACCCTCATTCCCCACATGCCTGTTCCGCCCAGGAGTATACACCTTCACACGCATAGTCCATCGGTGCTAACCTCCCCTTCTAGGTCTCGACAACAGGCTAGATCAGGAAATCTCAGAGCCCGTAGCTGGTGCTGGATACTCTCTGGAAGAAAACACTTCCCAGCAAACTCTTTCACCTGGAAAGAGTTGCTCACAGGCCTGACAACCTGCCTCTTCAAACCACAATCACCTCCCTCACCTGGAGAGAGGTTACACACAGGCTAAGCATGAATTCACACTGGCCAGTAAGCCATGTGCAGTCCAGCACTGTGTGGCCACAACATCCAACTGGGAAAACAGACACAGGCTTCCCAAACAGGCTAAGCAATCCCGAAATAGACTCACGGTTTCGCTTTCGGGATTTCACAAGGTGTACAAAGATTCCACTCACAGGCTTGATGGTTCAGAATAGAATGTACGGGCTATCTTAGAACAACACAGGCTTCCGGTTGAAGGGGTGTACGGTTCAGAAGATGCAAGAGGATATCTTTGCAAAGGTTCGACCCATTCACGCTCAGACAGTCCGCTAGAATTGAGAAGGATCCTACGCAACAGTTGACAGGAATGGGAGCGGAACCCCCAACACGGCTTTCTTCGGCAGTTTTAACTGCATGCACATGGGTTGACACTTGTCACCCATGAAGCTCGTTCCTTCACATTTGGAAGTCACTCGTCCTTCCAAAGAACTTAGGGTAAAATAATATGCACATGGCTCTTTTTGGAAATAATATTAAAATATTATTCCAGGCCTAAGCCCCCTAGGATTAGCCCCTAGGTTCAACACTCAGCCCCTTTTTCCCACCTTCCAGCCCCTAATCCCTTGCCCACTCTGTGGACGCTCAGTCCCCCATCACTCTTTCATCGTGGTCGGTCTGCACCTGGCGGTGTTTATATTTTATTGAAGTGCTGCATACATACAGATACAAAATCCTGGCCCTTGGTCTTCAACCCTTAGGGTCTCTGGCCTATTCAGACACATAAGCCTACTGGCTTATACAAAACTTGGCTCACCAGCCTATAACACATATATACAATCTCTTTCAGTTCATAGTTTACATCGGGGTTCGGCCTTGGGGACACTACAATTATGGCAAGGTTTGGTAGTCTGAACATAATCATCACTGACAACACTGTATCTTTCAAGGCCGAGCCATTGATCATTTTTGTGAGCAGGTCAAAATTGCATAGATTCACTCTACCCCCTCTTACCCCCAATGGAATGGATTGGAAGAGTCCTCTAACAAAAGCCTTATAAAAATCATCAAAAGACTACTAGAGGACAACAAGAAAGCATGAGATTCGAAGGTCAAATTTTCTCTGTGGGATGATAGAGTGACAACAAAGAGGTCTCTTGGTGTATCTCCTTTTCAGCTTGTGTATGGAATGGAGGCTATCTTTCCTTCTCAGCTTTCCTTGCCTGTGGAAAAATTATTTCAGGGCTACCAAGGAGAGCCTACTAATATATTCAGAAGAATACAACAGATGTTAGAAGTGCAACAGACTAGAGAGAAATTGATGGACAAAGCACATGAGCATCAGCAGAGGATCAAGCAAGATTTTGATAGGAAAGTAAGAAAAAAGGATTTCCAGTTGGGAGATCTGGTACTCAAATGCGAAGCACCCAAACAGGACAACGGAAAGCATGGTAAATTTGAAGCCCTCTAGATTGGACCCTTCAAAGTTTCTAAGGTATTTACAAATAACACTTATAGGTTGCAGAATTTGGAGGGATCTGTAGTTTTTGGTGGCCTTGTTAATGGGCATTTTCTGAAGAAGATTTTTGTTTGAGCCTTGGGTGGCTCCTTTAGGTCATTGTAAATATTATTTTTCTTTCTTTTTTAGTAGCTGACTCCACAACCCAACTAAGGCAATGAAACTGCAAAATGGTTATTAGAGCCTCAAAGGGAGGAATCTATCCCCACATGGAGCCTAATGTTAGCACAATGTTGTAAAAGGGGTGTTTTTACCCTAGGTAAGGACACCATGGTGAAGTTGTGCGCAAAAGGGGGATAAAAAAACCCACTTTCTACCTTTTATCCTAATTTTTGGGCCTGGGCACGTGTGCTAAGAGGCACGTAGATTTGGGCAGCCGAGATTTGCAAGCTCAGATCTAAGGCACACATTCCTAGTCAGACCCCCCCAAGAATTATTCCTTTAATGAGGGGGGGTCCAAGCTGACAGTTTTCTGGCGCAGGCCCCGCACTAACATGATGCCTCCTCATGATGCTTGGACCCCCCCGCTCATTCTCTCTTACTACTCCTTCCCCCTTCTGAGGAAGCCTCTTACCGCTTCCTCTTACCACCTTCCTCTCCCGTCAACACTTGTCCCCCACTCAGTCTCTCTCCTCATTTGTCACATCTCCTACTCTCTCTCCATCTCTCGCTCCCTCACACCTGTCCTCCACTCATCAACCTTTCAACCTATCACCATCTTGACTTCTCATTTCACTGTCTCACCACCCGACATATGTCCCACTCATACTCTATGTCATCTCCACCAAAGCTCATTGTCCCCACCTCTTTCAGCCACCGAATCTTCCCCTTTCTACCTATCACCTATTCAGCCCTGTCCCGTCATACAACCTCTCTCACATGTCGATCCCCGCACCTTTCCAGTCACCATTTTGCTACCATGCTTCTCCACCTGGCTGCTCATTCTTTGTCCTTTCCACACTGATCTGCACCAACCACCTTGCCTTCTCCTCCTTGTCAATGTCCACGTTTGCCTACTAATATCTCCACAGAGGTCCAGCGAAGCAAAAATCACCAGATTCAACATTCAAAGACCAATCACAGTGACAGGTTCCACATTTGACTTTTTCCCACTCAGATCCCGATGAAGCAGTTAATGAAAACAAGGAAGGTGGTTGAGACATAGTCTCCTTCCATAAATTGAAGGCTAGAAAGGGACGAGTTGAAGAAGCAAGCTGTCAGTCCAGTATGACAGAGATTGCATTCGACAGAAGACTGCATGGACAGTCTAATCAACGTCTGCATGCACAACCTAACAGAGAAGTTCATCAACGCAAATCCTTGAACGCGTGACATGATCACATCTTAGGCATTTGAAGCCAGTTCTGAGTATATGTAGGAATTTTTGCCATTTTTTTTAGTGTCAATGGTAGAGATAATATCCTGATTGTAAATTTTTAATGAAAATTCCGCTTCTCTGGTCATGTGTGTAATTTGAGACTTCTTTTTTAATGAAAGTCAACTTTTTGTTCCATCTCTTTTTCCTCTAAGACTGAAAGAATTGGGCATGGATGATCCAATCGAGTTGTTGTAACTATATTGTGATGTATGTTTGATTGCAGTATTTCTATATCATTTTCATCTTCCTGAAGTTTTGGATCCAAGAGGATATTGTATTCGAAGCTTTTGCCCCTTAGGCTGCTGGAAGATAGGATGTCCATAGAAAAACTTTACATTTTCTCCTCAAGTTATTCCTCCTCCTCACCCTTACTTCAACTTACTATGTAAAGTTAGATCAAGACCTTATCTTCCTGTCCATACCATCTCAGTTTTCTGAGTTAAAGTGATATCATCCTGAGTTTGTATCCATTAGATCCCCCTTAAATTCATTCATTGTGACATAAAAACTGATGGGTATTAGGCTTACCTCTGCCACAATCTAGAGGTGACTTCTAGTGCTAACATATGGCAATACCAACATTGATGTCAACACCAATCATTGATGGTAGCATGTAGACAAGGAATTTTTCTACATCAATAGTCATCTTAATCACATCAATGTGACTATCTCTCCTCCTTTGACATCAATGAAAAAGGGTCATTCTCCCCTTGGGGATGCCCCCCCTGCTTGAACTCTCCTTGGGGTTTCTCCCCTTTTCCTAATTCCTTTGATATTCCTATGAATAATCTCTCCCATTTTGAACAAGGGATATCATTTTGATGTAATTTTGAAGATATATATTTCATGCTCCCCATGTGACCATCTCTCCCCCTAGAACTATGCCTATATTCTCTTTCTCCAATTATAGGTCTCTTTTTCAAGTATTTATCTTTGCATCTGATAAATATCTCCTCCTGGAATCATGGGAAGAACAATGACTCCCCTTATGGGTATGTCTCCCCCTATATTCTCTGCAATATGAACAATATGCTACCACTACAATATGAACAATATGCTACCATTGTAATATGCTTCTGCTACAAATGCTACTGCTCAATCAGAACATATATCAACTGCTATTTCTATGACAATCCTTGGACCTGTCCATGCATCAAACTCATGCCATACCATACATCATTAAGAAAAATACATGTCAAAAATGAATAGAGAATCATGAACAAAACATCAACCAAGTACATCATGTGCTAACCATGCACAATATCCATGTACATCAACCATGTACATCAATACCATATCATATGCTGTAATATATCAACAATGGAGGGAATCAACCATATGCCTCTACCAACATGCCAATCATGTGCCTCAAACAAGTGTCATATCATTCATGATATGCCTCTACCAATAACAAAGTGCCACAATCATGTATCTTAATCAATGAAGTGTTTTAACTATATCATCCATGCATCAATAAGTGCACTAAACATGTATCACCACTTGTACCAAGCAAGTGCATCAACCATGCACCAATACCACAACAAGATGAACTACAGTCAAGATGTGTCCTCATGCATGTATGCCATATCCACCATAAAACATGTGCCAATCATACTTCTAGTAGGTGCCTCTAACCATGTACCAAAAGTGTACCAATCGTGCATCAACTATAGATCAAGCTATGACTTATCAATGATGTACAATACGACCACTTCATCAACTCATCAACTACATGTCCCACTATGTAGCCCATCCTCATTCCAAATGCATGCACTAAGATATCCAACACATATACATCTCAAAATACATCATAAGATATATCCATGGATCTCAAATATGGATCAGCCATGTGCCCCAATAGATCAACGTCAACCACCATTCACTACAACAAATTCTAAGTATCCAATAATACATGTACTAGAAGTGTGCCTCAATATATCAATGGAATCTATAGCTAGAATCATCATGATATGTATCACAACCAAAGTACCATAACTTCATTGTCAGAACAAATATTGTTCCTCAACAGAAAAGTACTATAGGGTTAGTACCATGCATCTAAGATAGTCTTTCAACACTCAACCATATATCACCACCATACATACAACAATTATGTACACCAACATGTAATCATGAAAACCTACAACAAACCATGTCATACCCTACAACACAGAGTTATACCATCATTCCATGTTGCAACTCATATGCATAGCCCTTTTTCCAAGGCTTTTTACCACATATACGTGGATTGTTGCACAAACAACTCATTTATGTACATGACCTATTCATAGGTCATCTTGCATATGTACGTGATTGTTACCATTGTAACCCGCATATGCTTCTAAATATGACAAACTTGAGCTTCCCTTAAGGATGCCATTCTGTTCTTACTGTTCAGTTTTCTTCACCCACTTCTGAAGGTGTCCCAACTTTTCAGAACTTGATCTTTGAGATTCCATCTTTTCAAAAATATCTTCCTTCCTAACTTCATGCCTTCTTCTAGTAATGCTATATGAAGTCCTTAGCATGGACTTTCTTCTTGTGTTCCATCAATCCTTGGATTTGTGGCCAAATCCACTACAGCTCTAGCATCTGATGGTGTGATAGTGAGCAACAATATGTCCTACTTGATTACATCTCCAACACCTTAGGGTGTTATGAAATATTTCACTATATTTCCTTTCATAATATCTGCATTCCAAATCTTTGTGACCATATTCATTACATGATTAACATTGACAATGAAAAACATTTTCATACCTTTTCTTTGATGTACATCTTTAAGGTGTCTCTCTTCTTTGAGGTGTAAAGATGGCTTCTTGATGTCTTCCTTTCTTTGTTCTTTTGAAACTTTCATTTCCTTCTGTAGATGATTGACTTGCAACATTATTTTCATCCTTTGAGAGTGAGGGACTTACCTCATGCTTCATTGAAGTTCTTGCTTAAACATGTGTATCTTCTTTCTTGTATCCAAGGCCTGATTTATCATTTGGTGATCTTTGACTATCCAATATTTCATTCAATATTGTTGAGCTATTCAAGAATTTGTTTGACTTCTCTACTTTCTTTCTAATATCAACAACTTCAGCTTCCAACTTATGACACGACTCTTCCTTTTCATTTACTTGTTTCTTTGGTAATTCCTATACCCTTTTGTCTTCTTCAATTTGGGTCTTGAGATGGACATTAACTTCAAGACTTTTGGTAATCTCATCATCTAGCTTCTTATTCTCTTCTATTTAATTCTTTAGTCTTTTGATCTCTTCTTCTTTTTCTTCTAATTGAGTCCTTTTACTTTCTTCTTGTTCCTTGAGAATTTCCTTTAACTTAAATATATGCCTTTGATTGTTTTTAAGAAACCTTTTAGTGTTATAAAAAAGATAGCTATATTCTATGTAACAATGGTCATAGTTTATTTCAAATAGACCCAATTCAAATTTGCTTTTAAGATTTCATAGTTCTTCTTCTACCTCTTCCATGGGATAACTATCATTTGATTCTACACATAGTATATCTAGATAGTCTTCTTCACTCGTGCAGAAATATTCAACATCATCACATTTTGAAATATTACAATCAAAGGTTTTTGGATATTCTTTACCTATTGTTATTGATGGATTTGTCTTTAGTGTCTTCCTTCTTTCTTTGGTATGTCTCCTCTAACTTTAGACATAGATCCTTGGAGAAAGTGCACTATCCCATGCTCTCTTTGATAGAACTTGAGAGTCCACTAAGAATGGTCTTGAGAGCCAATGCATCATTCTTCTTTTATTCCCTTTGAGATGCAAATTTTGACTTATTAGTCAAAGGAACTTATCCACCAATAGTTTCTTTCTAAACACCCTCTCCTACTTCCTTCAAGTGCACTTTCATTTCTATTCTCCATGTAGAATAATTTTCATCATCAAGGATTGGAACTTCATCATCCATTTATGTTTCCATGGATCTCCTCCAAGCTTGTTAAGGCTTATAGTGAAGGCCTTCTCTGATACCAATTGTTGGACACACTGAGAGGGGGGGTGAATCAGTGTAGGGATATTTTTAAAACTTCCCTTTCACAAAACTTCTTAGTTAGCAATCACCAATTTCTCATCACTTATTGTTGTCATTTATAACTAGTTAAATGTGAACATACATCAACAACATATACTGGCAAAAAATATCATCAATAAGTCATCACCACAAGGAAGACAAAGAACATAAGATGTATGTACAATTTTAATTTTATTATAGACTACAATCATTGGGTTATCAACAACAACTGAATAGAGTTAAAACTCCACAAGAGAACTAGCTCTCCAATGCAAGACTCATCTTACACAACTCAACACCAACTAAGAAGATGAATCAATCCTTAACATATAACAATCTATCAACAGGTAAGCAACTTGTCAGTAGTGCAACACGTGTATGTACGTGCCCTACCAATCGTACAACTCACATATGTACGCGGCTAGTCTGTACTACATCCTGTGTATGCCTTCTAAGTAAATAGGGTTTTCTCTCTATAAAAAACTCAGATCCTTTACATCCTTCAATCACATCTACTTATGTCTTTCATTGTTCAATCCGAACCATAACCAATCACAACACATATATTCTCTCCCATGACTTACTCATGCTCCTTAACCATACAATATGAATGCTACTTAATCATGTATAAGAAACTAATATACTATGGAAATCAGATCAGTACTGAACCATAAGAGTGTTTCTCACTCTATCAATCAACCAACATAACCATATCACAACAACCATACCAATAATTCCTTAAGGATTCACCATACAATAAGAAGGAGTATCTATCAAGACAACTATGTAATCATACCATAGTTTATATGGTAGATCGGAGCCCATAGAATGTAGATATGGAACTTTCTTCAAAGTTCAAGAACTTGGCATCAAATCACACTCAAGTCTCCATTGGTGTCCATGAGAACCTGCAATCCCTCTCTTACTCAGAATAGATCTTCAAGTGATGCTCAAGAGATGCTTTTCACAAGAGACCTTTGCTTCTTATTTATAATCTCCACGTACCTTCCTTAGAAGTATATTCTAGGCCACTTTGTCCACATAGTCACCTATGTCCAACTTTGCCCAATTTTCCACTTGTCCATGTATCCAATAGACACTTGACCACTTAACCCATTTTTCTCATTTTAGGGTTATCCTTCTTATAACCACTTTCCATAATTAGAAATTTCTCCATTTACTTTATTATTTAAATAATTATCCTTGACTTTGTCACTTCACTTTATTATTTAAATAATCCTCTTTGATTTTGTCACTTCACTTTATTATTTAAATAATCCTTTTTGACTTTGTCACTTCACTTTATTATTTAAATAATGATCTTTGACTTTATCACTTCACTTTGAATAATCCTCTTTCACTTTGTCACTTCACTTTATTATTTAAATAATTTCTTCTTTGCAAGCACTTTGACTTCTTTGACCTTTTGGGGCTTCAAGCCAACATATGAGGGTCCTTCATATTCATAAGGCCATAACTCTCAAACCATGAGGAGTTATGTGACGTTACACATACCACCGGAAATGGCTTGATAAGAACTATCCATATAGGATAGTTTCACTGACAAATTCACTGATCTTCATCTCATTATTCCATAATTAAGCATGGGTTGTCTAACCATACTTCTAGGATAAATCAACCACAAAGCGTCTTCCTTTGATGTCTTTCACCATAAGGGGACCACTTTGGAGTTCACCACAAAGTGTCTTCCCGTGAGGGATTTCACCATAAGGGGACCACTTTGGAGTTCATCCATTTGTACTCCTTATCAACCATGACAAGACAATTAACTGCAAATCATCTTCTCGTGAGGGCTTTCACCATAAGGGTATCACTTTGGAGTTCATCCATTAGTACTCCTTATCAAGACAATAATGGGTCATCTTTACATCAATCCAACTATGCATCATATATCAATGAAACCACATTGATCCATATTCATCTATGCATTATATATCAATGACAACTCATTAATCCATCTTCATCTATGCATGGCATCGTATGACTATGACTCCACTTGACATCAATCCATTGACATCAAGGACAATAAATGATCCATCAATATACTATCATAAGACATTGTTAATTTGACATCAATCCTTTGGCATCAATGACAACATGATCCAACAAGAATCTATTAATGTTTCGAGCGTGTTGAATGATTTTTCCTTCATATTATATTTCCTTGGTCATGTTGATCAATAATTATTTGTTGTTTAGGCCACACTATCTTGGGCTTGTTTTTGTTCCTCGTGTAGGAAATCCAATCGTCATCTCATTACTAGTGATCTATATTCAATGAACACCAAGTGACAAGAGAAAATGTTCAGTGTGAAGCACCCAATGCAGTGTGCATCATGTGGGGGAGGCACAACTGATATTCCTTCTTTGTGCAAAACTAAAATGCCTTATAGTCTTAGTGCATATCTAATACAAGATTCTATACAATGATATGAACATGGATATTTCTTAGATAGTTGTCAATGTGATAACTACAAAATATATAATGGAAATTGAAATCATGGCCATGGTTATGTGTCCTCTACTTTGAATTCATATCGTGGAATGACCCCTTTGTTATGTTGTCAATTCCATCAACATCTATGTGGAATACCTTCTTTTCCTCATTAGGCCATGTCTTCTATAAGAAGAGCATGAGATATTAGTTCATTCTTGGGATTCTCCATTTAGTATTTGTTCATGCCTCTGAATTGATTGGTTTTCCCTTTTCCAAATGTTTACTCCAATGAGTTGTTCAGTCAACAAATTGTTATCCTTTTTACCACTATATCACATCATTTTCCTTGACATTTAATCATTTTCCATTTTCTTGTAACCTTGCATTAAGACCATTTTAGTGTTTATATGAGGGATTAGACTTATTATTTTCCAATGCATTTATTTTAGTATTTTGAGTAAATTTATGATTAAATATTAGAAAAATAACAACTTCTCACTTAAACTTGAAAGTTGGGCAAGTTTGGTGATGTTTATAGGTATATTTGGAGTTTCCAATGATGCTTATTTTTACCACCTAGATCCAAATTAGAATTTCCTCTCTAACCATTAAATATTTGATAAGCATTTGGATTTTTCATTCAAGTATCCTGGATAGAGAAGAATCATGAAATTTTGGATGAGATTCATTATAAAATATCTCTAATATTTTTTAGATTGTTGGCCCTTGACCAAGTTTTGAGGATCCTTGGTTAGGTTTGACCTATTTTGGAACTTCGACAAGATGTCAAAGGCGGAGTGCAAGTCGACGCGAAGATTGCAAGATCTTCACCCCTTATTTAGGGTTTTTGGGTTTTGGGCTTATGTAACGAGTATGGGGATGTCGACCCATGGGACCCATGGTTATGCCTTTTTGTAATGTGTAAATAGATTTCTAGGCGATGTAAAGAGGGGATTGGTACCTTGCTAAATGCCAAGACAAGATACGCATCTGTGTGATGTTGTGCTAAGTGATAGTTGTAAATACTTTGTGCATACTGTGTGAGGCTTGCAAGTCTATGTGAAAGTGATTGTAAGAGACTATATAGAGGCTTTGTGCTTTAACCTAGATTTGGGAAGGAGGATATGGCGAGGTGCATGCAGATCTCCTGTCGTATGCGAAGTAGGATTTTGATGCTATGTGCCTGTAAGAATCTTGAAAGAAGATAATAAAGAAGAGAAGAGTTGGTGGACATAGCCCCAGGCTGGGGGTGAACCACGTATATCCTTTGTTGTGGTTTCTTTGTGCATTGTGAGTGTTTTATTGTTTATATGATTACTGCTTAGTGTAATGATGTATTCTTAGATGAATATGATAGCTTAGTGCCTAATGATGTGAATAAGATGCTAGATCTGATCTATGTTGATATGATTAGTTCTTGAATATATTAGATCTGGATGAATACTGCACTGCTCTGTAATTAGGGTTTATATGCGTTGTAAACAAAGGTTAAATAATAATGAACTATAACTGCTAAGTGCTCTGTTAAGGTGTTACAATCATAGATTTGTGTCCCATCTAAGGTTGTAGACACCGGAGTCCTGCAACCACCCCTACCTCTACATTGAGTGAGACTTCATCTGTTTCGCAGGTGTTGTTTAAAGGGTCAGTAGTTAGGGTTTTGTTGGTGCGTTGTTGAAGTGTTTAACCCTGGGTTTTCCCCTGTGTGCCAACAAATTTTTTTGTTGCCAGGACCTAAAACTGTGATTGCTAGGAACTAAAGAAAGGAGAAAGCTCTATGTATAGATCTGTTTCCCTAGTGCGTAGTATTCTACTTGACTGTGAAGCTCTGTGCTAAGAAAGGAGGTATATCTGAAGAAAAGAGGTAAGATCAGTGAATTTTTTTTATTAGAGAGGTAAGATCTGAAATCTTTGTGCTTTGATAAAAGTAAGATAAGTGGAAATTTTTGTTTCAAAAGTATGGATCTAGGTATGTTTTATAAATTTTGTCCTAGCTTGAAAACTAGGGCACAATTAGAAGAAATAAGATTTGATATGAATAGATGTGATAGAAATAATGAAAGGTATGTTATTCCTATGCATAGAAAGAATGTTTGGACTAACAAATGGATGCAGGATCCTAGGAAGAATTTTTTGCAAGTTAGTTACTATGATCCTAGTGTGCAATACAGGAAAGGTTGTGGATCATTTAACAAAAAAAGAGGATCAACCCTTTGTTATAGTTGTAGAAGACCGAGACATGTTGCTAGGGAATGCCCTAGGAGAAGATCTAGTTGTCTTTGTTGTAAATCTATGGATCATGAAGTTTTGGATTGCCCTAGAATGATTGCTAAGATTGAAAGAATGAATATGTGACAAGAAAACCCTGAGGAAGGTCAAGAAACTGAGACCATGCCAGAAACCCAGAAAGAATTAGAGAATGTATTATTACAAATGAAAGAAACCTTGAATGATAAAAGAAATATCAACTTATCAGAGATCTTTAAAGAAAAAGAGTGCATAGAAACAAGAATAGGAGACTCTGACATTGACTGTGTTCTGGATGAGGAAACACAGGTGAATATCATGACAGAAAGAACTTGGGAAATTTTAGGAGATCTTGCTATGATTCCTTCATTAGGAGAAATATGATTATTTAGAAGAAAGATGATAACCCTATGTGGAAGACTTACCTAGATATCTATGAGTTCTCATGGAACTTCGACAAAGGAATATTTTGATGTTGTTAAATTAATTGAGAGCAACGGCCCATTTGCTATGTTACTAGGAAAAAACTGGATTTAGAAGGATTAGACCAAAAGAAAAGAAGAGGAATCCCTATAGAAGAAAAAGAAAGAACTAAGAGACTCCATGATGAAGAGGATAACACACTTACTAAAATAACAAGAGGACCATTCGAATCTACTAAGGACCAAAAAT
This sequence comes from Picea mariana, assembly GCA_032191745.1. Lineage (NCBI taxonomy): Eukaryota > Viridiplantae > Streptophyta > Pinopsida > Pinales > Pinaceae > Picea > Picea mariana. Next base: position 321,008 of record JASDQU010102731.1, on the reverse strand, counting down.
CCGGATGTCGAAGATGAAATAACCCACAAAGACTTACAATATCTGTTTGTACAGAAGATTAGAGAACCTACCTTAGACAGAGAAGAAATAATACTCTCTAACCCTATGAAAGAATATCAACAGCACAAAGTTACTATGTTGAGTACAGATAAGAATCATAATGGGAATAGGAACCAAGTAACACATATCATAGGGAAAAAGGCTAAGAAGCTCAGTAAGAAGAAGTCAAAGTTGGAAAAATTATAGGAGGTTTCAGAGGGAACTTCAGAGAAGGAAGGTTTGCAAAACTGCAACTTCACCGAGATATCTGAACAACACAAAATGACACTTTGCCATGGAAAAGTGATATAACCATTGGAGGCATTATGACCATTAGAACAACGCTCCTGAACAATTAGAACAACAGTTATGACTAGAAATCTCGCCATCAGACCATTGGGACCGCACCATAACGAATAAAACTACATTGATGAAGGCTTCTCGCCCATTGGAGAGATCCATTACCTTGTTGTCTACTTAGATCGTCGACTGTTGCACCGAGAACACTTTCACGAATTGTATTTGAGCCAACAAAAGAACTCATTTCTATCGCACTGTGTTTACTACGATCAACACCTGTTCTATTGCATTGAGCATTCATTCATCGACCTAACTTATCTGATCTTGAGCATGCACATCAGAGGAACTCAATGCCATAGAGAAGTTGGTTGAATAAGTTCTAATCAATTTAATGGCCGAAAAAGTAATGTCAGCAGGAATTCAATATTGCTCGATAAGAGGAGTGTAAGCCTCTTTGTCGACTGCTTGTGGATCTGGACCATCCCGATATGCAGCTAAGAAAAAAACCAAGCATAGAGATGACTTGGCAAATGCAAAGTTAATCCTGATTATCCTGCTCGACTACATCCCGTCTCTGGCCGATGCAGTGATTCGTGATAGTGTCCCCAGAGACTCTGATTACACTCTGGTTACTATTTACCTCCCAAAGGCAATATGTACAGTTCGATCACAGTTGGATAAGATCATGGCATTAAAATTCAGCGACTTGAACCTAGGGGATCACAAGAACCATAGTATTCTCTCTCCTCATAGGTATTTGACTAGGATGAAGGGGAAGAAATCAAGGATAATCCCCCAACAATGGACTATGGACCTTGCATAGGCCACTGTCCTGAACATAATGAAGATACCATATTTTGGAAGGCACCAAGAGTTTAATGTGTGCGTTAAGCTCCTACTATCATGCTTCCATGAAGGATATCTGTGGCTATATAGACACATCATCGTCGATCCAGCGCTGATCCATAGGATCACCAGATTCAACATGCAGGGACTCAAACCATAAGACTTCTACCCAGGGAAGGCTACAAACCATGCACTGGCACAAAGGATTAAATATACATATAGCGATGTAGAAAAGGGGACGTGAGGCTAGAAGGTAGATTCCATCCAGAATGGATCAGTGCGCTTGGCCTACCAGTGGATTGCAGGAAATCTAGTGAGAAAGAACAGACCTATGCAGGTCAGAGGGTTCATTGTCGACCTCGCTGGATAATGCATGGAAGGACTTCAGATGAACTGGGAAAAGTACTTAGTCAACCAATTAGAATTGGATTGTTGCGAAGTTCAGGATCAGGGCTATGAGTTCCATTTTAGCTGGCTACTGATCTTCATCTCATTTACTTCTTGGGAGATGTTGGAAGGTGCAACCTTCCCGAAGATTGAGCCATTTGAGCCGCTCACTGTGAAGTTCACCATGCTCTAGTACTCGAGAGATATGGGGAAACAATGGCAGTTGAACACGGTATTCCATACATACTATCTCTAGCAAAAGAGGGCTATTGAAGTTGTCCCTCGTATGATGCCGAACACTCTACTCCGATTCAGGCCACTTATGAAGTTTCGTGCAGATCGACACTTCATTTACATCACTGCGCATGCATATGAGAGTAAAGAAGAGCTTCAGTCATAATATAAGCTCATAGAGGAAGACCTTATCCCTGCTACTTATCCCTGCTGACCCCGCAGAACTATCCAACCCTGAACAAATCGAAAGTTTAGAGGCCACTCACAAAGCACATGATACACATGGAACTAGCAGAAGGAAGAATACCAAAGAGGTCCAGCAGCTGAGCAGTGCCTCAAAAGAAACCACCTTAGAATCACCGGGATGAGGAGGTGATGATGAAGTAGATAAAGAAGAGACCAATGGAAAAGAATATCAACAGAAGCAAGGTGAAGTAACACCACCTAGGGATCCTGTTGATGAGGCCGATACCTCTAAGAAAAGGAAGGTTTCCCCCATGAAACCTACTTCTAGGAAGAAGTCGAAAGATAATAAGACTAAGTTGCAAACTATACTCACGCTCGATGACTTCAACTTCATCATCGCAGCCGTATCAGACACCTTGCAGGACCTCTTGCAGAACACGAAAGCCAAACAACAATCCATGTATGATAAAATTGAGGCAGAACTCAGAGGGGTCCAGTAGGCCCTTCACTCCAGCTGTGCAGTGTCCACTGCACCCTTGCCATCAGAAGAACCAGATTTGGGAGATGAGCCTACCCAACTCCATAGAATAGTTGATGTGACAGAAGCTCACCTTCATCGCACACAAGAAGAAAAAGAATAGGCCACAATGGCCCTGAAGCAAGCACATGAGGAAGTAGTAGAGAAATGTTGAGTTTCAAAAAAAGAGAATGATGACCTCCAAACAAAGTTCAGAGAGGAGAAAGCATAGATCCAACAAGAGAAAGAGCATATGCTCGCAGAGCATATTCAAGTGAAAGAAGCAGTTAGCAAATCACTTCGCTCAGTGAAAGGATTAGAACAAAAGGAAGAAGACCCAATGGAACATCAAGTAGTGCAGCTTGTTGAAGCCATCCAACAACTTCAACAGAGAATAGCATACCTAGAGCTACAAAAAGTGACGAGCACTCCGTAGGACGTGTGAGACAAAGAGAAGCCACTACCTGGAGCATAATTGAGAGGATCATAGCATTAGCTCTAGAATGTAAACAAATTAGTAGTAGAAGTGTATAGACTTATGAGAGACTTAATAAATACCTTGAACTGAAGACACTAGAGTCACAACTCTAGGAGGCAAAGCACCAAGCAATGACAGTACAGGCACAGTTGAAACCTCTGCCAGCAATTGAGAGGATGAAGAGATCCCAGGAACAAAGCATTTCTCAAAATCAGGTCCACACCATATAAATCTAAGTCATGGAAGTGACTCAGAGGATCCAACCAGTTCAGTATGAGGCTTGCCAACTGTTTGAGGAGACTGAAGGACAAGGATAAGAGCTGGAGCAAGTAGTCACTATAGTCAAACAATTCTTAGAGGGACATGTCAACGAAGCAGTTATCCAAGAGTTCATCGAGCAAGAGCCCTTGGTGCAACAACATGTCGAAGTAGCTCGAGCCAAGCTTGAGGCTTTTGAGGCAGATCTACCTAAACCAATGTGACTTGGGACGAGTCACAGGTGAGTGTTGGGGCCTTGTTGGCCCTTGACCAATTTTTGAGGATCCTTGGTCAGGTTTGACCTATTTTGGGACTTCAACAAGTTGTCGAAGGTAGAGCATAATTCGAAGAAGAGATCATGGGATGTCGGCCCCTTGTTTAGGGTTTTTGGGTTTTGGGCTTATGTAACGGGTATGGCAATGTCAACCCATGGGTTTACGCATGGTTAGGAACTTTTGTAATGTATAAATAGATGTCTAGGAGATGTAAAGAGGGGCTTGGTACCTTGCATTTGATTTCATTTTTATTTTTAATAATCATTCATTTGATTCTATATATACCAATCAGATCTCAATTGTATAAAAGTTTAATTTGAACACAACTTGTTTCACAACCATGGTGGATATAGAATAATAAATATTTAGTGATGGATCAAGTCTAGTTTGTTTCATTCTTGGATTGGATTTCATTTATCTTCATTAAGGTTTTTATTTATTTATTTTGTGTGGATCATTGCAGAGGTTAGATCTTTCACTAAACACCATAGTTCATGAGTTTAATTTCTCTTTTGAATCCATTGAATGCCTAGCCATTAGAGTAGGTGAAAGATTGGGATTGGTGCCCTTAGAGAATCCATGCTACTATTTTCATAGAAATACATCCTAGTGATCATCTCGTAGATTTCCTTTCTATCTTTAATTTACATTGTTTGTATGGTAGAATAAAAATTTCTTAATGAAGAGCATGGATACACATTTCAACTCTTAGAGGTTGTATGAATGATTTGTTATGTCATCATGAAATATTGTAACCTATAGTGAAGGGAATATGTGTTGACACCCTAATTAGCACATATCTCCTAGATTTAAATTATGAATAATGTTTAGATAGTATAGACTATGATCCCTCATATATTTTTCTTACATATCTAAGTTTACGGACTCTCAAATTGATAGATTTAATCTCCAAAAAATATGCATATAAATTCACTGACATTTTTGGCTTTGTTTACATGGAGGTGTTGAAGAGATTAGAGCATAGGAATTTTTTTTCCTATTTGTTTTGTAATTTAGCTAAGATTGCAACTTGGGGGAGGAGAAGTGTAAATTTGTTGAACCTACAAAGAATAGATCTAGATAGAAAATACCACACACATTTGCAGATAGAAATTGAGAAATAAGAAGAAAGAGAGAAAGAATAGAAGAATTCTCATTAATCGTAATTAATAATGAATAATTTACACATGATATACTCTGTATAACTATATCAATGTGCACTAGAGGAGAACCAATACACCATATTTGTGATATAGAGTGACTTAGACACACACCAGCAATTACGAGAGTGAACTTTCACCTAGTCTATTCTCTTAGGCAGTTAGGGGAGTGAACTGCCATCTAGCTGAGTTAACTAGTCAATGAGTCTTCAGTTAACTAACTGAAACAAAGTGTAGTGAGGAGTATATCAAGGAATAAAGGGTAATGCACCATTTTGGTGATGAAACCAAGGCTAATGCACATTAGCATGGTGATGATACCAATGTTTCATGGTGACAAAACCAATGCAACATCTAGACTCAACTCAACTAGTCAAACTGAAGTGTCAACTGAAGAGAGTATTATCTAGGTGGAATATTCTCCCCTAAACTTTTGGAAACTGAATAATGACTAATAAACATAGGAAAAATCTTAGGACCTTAGGAAAAATAAATCCTAGGTGTGTGTGAAGTAACTCCAACACCCCCCCTGAACATCACTATGGTGAAAATAAAGAATGGGTCCCAACAATGAGGCCATGTTAGGTGTTATCACTGTAATAATTTCTCAGAAGACCAATCCTGATATTTGGCAAGTAGCTAAATCGATATAGAAGCGCGACAGATTAACAGGTAGGGTCACATTTGGTAGGCAAGGATAAAATTAGCAGAGATTTGAGGGTGATAGGATCTAAAGGGCCATGGATCATGGACGCTGCCAATCAACGTTCATGGAATGCATCGAGCCCAGAACTAGCATAGAGTTTAGACTCTTGAGAGAATACGATAATAAAACCATGGTTTCGCATCGAAGCTACGTGGCACCTCCAGACGCATATTGGGGAGAAAAGTGGGTAAGACGAAAACCACTCAACCACGTCCTGATGTCACATGTTCTAATATCGTTGAATCTGTCAAGTCCAAGGATCGCAGGGGGAACGAGACAGCTAGTCAAATCACCTCACACCACTTGTTTGAGTACTTTTTGTCCGTGCGATGCCAGGTGAGCATCGCCAGATAACATATTCGAAGGCTCATAATTCGGAATAGATGGGTTGAGCGTGACAAACCGTTGTAACTTTAGGTACTTTTGTCAGTAGTTCATGATTGGAAATCTATGACTACTATCATTCAAAACATAGGTTACATTACTCTGTTTTGGGCGATTAACGTTCTATTTTAGAATGGGGCAGTCATAGGTCGAATCATTCAACTAAGGAAGATAATTTTATGTTTTCTGCAAAACCGGAAAAATGGATAAGACAAACCAAGTGGCCTTCACTGAACCAGGATTTTCAACTAATATGAAAAATTCATCATTGAAGAAGAAAGAGAAGTTGGTTGCATGAATATTAGCAACGAAATTTCATACAAAGTTTGTAGAAGATGCAGAAGCAGATAAAGAGGTTATATTAAATCCCATCATGAAACATTTAATCATCAATGAATACACATATGAGCACCACACTCAATTTGTAAAGAGGAAGCGGAGAAGGAGACATAAGACAGAGGTTAAAGCTGAGGTGGTTGAGAGAATTGGAGAAAACCAACCTACTTGGATTCACACTTTAAAAGAAGAAATTGCTAATCTGAAATATTTTTCAAGCTAAATTAAGTATGTTTCAGAGAATTTTGTAATTATATAGACATGTGGTGTTCAAAGTGAAAATATCAATTATTTCAGTTTTGTTTATAGTTCTCCCTATAAAACAGGAGTACAGTTGTTATACATTATTCTTTTTTTGCAACTGATGTCTATTTTTAGGATGTGGGGAAGTTGATTCATTTTGAATCCCATATGTAATTTATCTATATATATCGTTCCAAAGATAAGTGAAAGAGAGGACTGACCATAGAGGGACCTTCCCTCGTAGCAGGAGGAGATTGTAATTGCATGGAGCTAAATTGAATATATAATGCAAAAGTGTTTTGAACTCTTTATGAAAATATTCTAATGGTTGTGATATGAGTTTCGTTTTCTCTCCTAGTATTTATTTCTTGTGTATTTAAAATTCCATCCACATTTTATTCTGTTTAAATTGGAGAGTTAAAGGCCCAAAATTTATCTTATGATGGTCTTGGTTTAAGAAATTTAAATTATGTAATTTATTCTTAGCTAATTCATAATTCATTTCTGTAATGCTCTGATGCAGTTATTTGTTATCTCTTTCCTCTTACACTATGCTTAAATATTATTTATGACTTAGATTCATTGCCTCATTTATCCTTTATCCTCTGGAGAGTTCTCCCAGTCAGTTATTGTTTTCCTTCGCTTCCAAAATTTCAACTCCATTACCCAAAGTGTCCCCCACCTCCTAGTTGTTAGGTTCCTAACCCGCACATAGGTAGAACAATATATTCAAATGTAATAAAGGTCAATATTAATAAGGCCTTGCAATAAAATAGAATAAGTTGAATGTAAGAAGACCTAATAGAAGCTTCATCTTCTAGAAGGATCTTTCTCTAGATGCTTCTTGTGATAGACATATTTAGTATAAATAGGAGTCAAGGATATGAGAACCCTATATTGGAGATTATTGTAATAGAGCTCTGCTCGACTCGAGGTTTCCCCTTGGAAGAGGCCTGTGAACATTTCTCTCAGAAACAAAGTGTTATTTCTGTTGTTATTCTTATATCATTTTAGTGTTATTGTGGTGATTATTCTGGTTATATTGTTGTTATTCTACCATTTCTAGCATTTTATTTCTGTTCTGCATACTTTTTGTATCTGGTATATTACAAGTGGTATCAGAGCACTTTCCTTGGCAGAAATTGTGGGTAAATTTTTTCCAGGGTAGAGACGTATTCCGTCATCTTTAAGCCACAGAGATCTGTCATTACGGACATAAACCAATGGTTGAGGGATTCATACATGCAAGAAATACAAGTGGTTCTTAAGCGCACATCTGTTGGCCACCCTTGTAACCCTTGTTGGTACCCTTTCGAGTGGTAGCACATCAGACAACACCTTTGTATGGATCAACCTAGATTTCCTAAATCCCTCTTTAGATAAACCGATCGACCACCTGACTGCTATAGTGCCACCGAGAACAACACTCGAGAAGATACACTCCAGTACCTGCGCAGTTGAGTACTACGGCTAAGGGTATTGTCTATCCCCTTTAGTTAGTTCCCTGAGATATTGGGCCGAGTAATACTGTTGGACCCCACACGTATATCAGAGAGCTATAACATAGGGAAAACCCTTGTCTGTAGAACCCTTGAATACCTAACCCTTGGGGACAAAAACACAAACAAATTAAAACAAACAAGATCTATTGTCATGCAACTGTGTTTGGGCTACCAAGTAAATACACATTTCTTTCTGGTTAAGCATTTGGGCATTTCCTCTGTGTAGTATTCTTCAGACCGAAGTATAACTCCGCAGGTGTACAAAAAAAGTTTGGAAATTTTTTCACCATTATTTGAGACCTATTCCATTGGATTCATCTCTTATCCCTTATCACATTCATCCATATCATTTTTCAGCAAATGTTTTGACCCTTCCCACCCCTTTTCAGTTCCCCCATCCTCATGGCCCATACCCATAGCCAAGACTTGGAAGCTCACTTCAACACCTTGCAATCTGGTCTCATCGAGACCCAACAAAAAATGAAACAACTTAGTGCCAATGTTTTTGCCATCAATACAACCATGCAGTCCTCAATGGAGGAAATCAAACAAGACCTCACCACCCATCTTGAATCTGTCTTTTCGACACTCTACACCAAATTGCATATCCCTAAAGATAAACCTTCCTCTTCCTCACCTCCACATACTAAAGGTGACCATTCGTCTCATTCACATAACTTTTAGAACCATCATTTTCAACGTGACCTATGCCTTCCGTGGGTGGATGTGATCAAATTTGATGGCTCAGACCCCACTAGTTGGGTAACCCAAATGGAACATTATTTCTCTTTATACAACATTACAAATGACTTGGAAAAACTTTGGTATGGTGTTCTCCATCTAGATCAAGAACATTGGCAATGGTGGCAATGGAGAAAAACTTCTTGTCAAGGGTATATTGCTTGGACACACTTTGTGGATGAGCTTTATGAATTCTTTGACAATGAAACCAACCATTTGGGCCATTTGACAAAGTTAAAAAAATCAAGAATAGTAGAAGACTTTATAGATGCTTTTGAGCAATTGGCTTTTCGGACAGAGGGCATGTTTGAGGCCTTTTTCTAAGAATGTTTTATCAGTGGCCTCAAGGATGAGATTTGGGCCCATGTCCTCATGGATTAGCCTCAGAGTTGGGTGGAGGCTACTAAAAGAGCTAAAGAAGCACAACAACTTGTATCTTCTCAAAACTGGAAACCCTCCTTTATCCCTCGCCCTAAACCAATCAATCCCACTACTCCCTCCACTCCACTAAAGAACCAAATATTGACCAGGGATAAAATGGATGAACGCCAATTAAAAGGTATTTGTTATACTTGTGATGAAAAATATTTTATGAGCCACAAGTGTAAGGAACACAATCTATTTATGGCCATCTCTGAGGATATTTTGGAAGAGGATATTGAAACTCCCCTTGTGTCTGAGTCACCTGAAACCTTCGACATAACCCCTCCCTTAGACCCTCCCGAAGTAGAACCGTTCATTTCCCTCAATGCTCTCACTGTCTTCTCTACTCCCCAAAACCTCAAGCTAATCGATTATATCCATGCCGTCAATAATTTCCAAATCATGATTTCCAGTGGTGGCTCCATGAAATGTGGAGGGCGTTGTGAAAATGTGCATCTCCAAATCAGTGACTACCACCTGAAATATCATATGTTTGCTATAGACATGGGTGGGTGTGAAATTATGTTGGGTGTAGACTGGTTAAGGACTTTGGGTCCCATTCTCATGGATTTTAAGGAATTGACCATGAAATTTGACCAGGAGGGCCACCAATATAAGCTCCAAGGCATCACCGCTGGTTCACCTGAGATCATTAGTTCCCATCGCATGGAAAAGATGCTCAAAAAGGGTCATTTTGGTGTTATTTCTCAACTCCATGCCATCCAAGCAATAGAAACACCCTCGGTGTTGCAAGACCTCCAAGCCATCCTTTCTAAACATCAAGTGGTATTTTCCACTCCCCAGGGACTCCCTCCTTCATAAGGTGTTCATGATCATTCAATTCCCCTTGTACCTTGAATCCTTCCTCCCAATATCCATCCTTATCGTCACCCCTTTTCCCAAAAAAATTAAATTGAGAAAATGGTCTAGGAGATCCTTAATGTAGGTGTTATCCACCCTAGTACAAGCCCCTACTCTTCTCCTGTGGTCATGGTCTTGAAGAAAGAAGGTTCTTGGAAAATGTGTCTTGACTTCCGTGCCCTCAACAAACTTACCATTAAAGACAAATTTCCCATTCCTATTATTGATGACCTCCTGGATGAACTGAGTGGTGCCCAATTCTTTACTAAACTTGATCTTCATTCAGGCTACCACCAGATACGTATGAAAGAGGTAGACATTCCCAATACTTCCTTTAGAACTCATGAGGTCCACTATGAGTTTTTGGTCATGTCCTTTGGCTTGTGTAATGCCCCCTCCACCTTCCAAAGTCTCATGAATCATGTCTTCCATCCTTTTCTTCATCATTTGGTCTTAGTTTTCTTTGATGATATCCTCATCTATAGCAAGACTTGGACGAAACATCTTGCTCATGTGGATCGAGTTCTCCATCTACTCTCTCAGCACCAACGTTTCCTCAAACAGTCTAAAAGTGATTTTGGTGCCTCAGAAGTAGAGTACTTGGGCCATATGGTTGGTAAGGACGGCATTAGGGTGGTTCCTAAAAAGATTGAATCTATGCAAGACTGGCCTCACCCAAAGAATCTCAAAATCTTGCATGGATTTCTGGGCTTAACAAGTTATTATCGCAAGTTTGTTAATAATTACAGAAAGATTGTAGCACCTCTCACTGCTCTCCTAAAAAATAACTCTTTCACTTGGACTCCATTTGTTGCTCAATATTTTCAAACCTTGAAGATGGCCATGTGCACCACTCCATTCCTAGCCCTTCCTGATTTCAGAAAGACCTTTGTCTTGGAATGTGATGCTTCAGGGAAAGGAATTGGTGTTGTCCTTATGAAAGAGGGTCGGCCTTTGGCCTTTACTAGAAAGCAACTATCTGAAAGAAATATGGGCAAATCTATCTATGAAAAGGAAATGTTGGCTATTATGCATGTCGTTGATTTATGTCACCCTTATCTATTGGGGAAAGGCTTCCAAATTAAGAAAGACCATCAAAGCCTCATGTATTTTTTGGAACAACACATTTCCTACCCGGAGCAACAAAAATGGGTAACTAAGCTATTTGGCTATGATTATGAGATCATTTATAGGAAAGGAAAAGAAAATGTGGTTGCAGATGCACTTTCACGCAAATATGAAGATGAACGATCCCTTTTTTCTCTTTCCTTCATTGTACCGGATTGGGTCCAAGCTATTGTCTAGGAATGGCTACAAGATCCCAAAAGTTTGCTGTTGATCCAACAATTGCAGTCCAGTGCTCCAACTCCCACAAGGTACTCTTGGCTCCATGATGAGCTTCGATACAAAGGCCGTTTGTATTTAAGTAAACAATCAAAGCTTAAATCAACGGTACTTTCTAAGCTTCATGCTACACCGACAACAAGGCACTCTGGGTTCACCAAAACCTATGACGAGGTCAAACGTTCTTTTTTCTGGGATGGTATGAAAAAAGACATTCAGAATTTTTTCGTCGAATGTGATGTCTGTCAACACAATAAGGGAGAAACAGTCAAATCTTTGGGCACATTACAACCGCTCCTGATTCCATACTATTTGGAAGGACATCTCTATGGATTTTATTACAAGCTTACCCAAATTGGGAAATAAATCAGTCATCATTGTGGTTGATGATCGCCTTTCCAAGTATGCTCATTTATGCGCTCTTCAACACCCGTCTACATCATCCATGGCAGCTCAATTTTTTATGGATCATGTCTTCAAGCTCCATGACATGCCACACTCTATTGTTTCTTATCACGACCCCACTTTCACAAGCAAATTTTGGCAAGAACTATTCAAGCTACAAGGCACCCAATTGCATCTCAGTACAACTTATCATTCCTAGACTAATGGTCAAATAGAAGTTTGCAACAAGTGTTTGGAAACATATTTGAGGTGTTTTGCCTCAGAAAAGAAAAATCAGTGGGCTCAATGGTTACCCCTAGTTGAATGGTGGTACACCACTTCATACCATACAACTACATGCATGACTCCTTTTGAAGCAGTATATGGACAAAAGCCACCTTCAATTCTCTCATAGTTACCTAGTGTCTTGAAGGTCCAGGCGGTTGACCAAACACTTACAATTCCAGAGGCTATTCTCCATACCCTCAATGAGAATTTGGTCATGGAATAGAATCACATGAAGCAACAAGAAGATCAAGGTCACTCTAAACGTCAATTTGAAGAAGGGGACCAGGTGCTTCTTCGCCTGCAACCTTACAAGCAGAATTCCCTCAAGGCCGAGCATTGTCAGAAGCTAGCACCCAAATTTTTTGGTTCTTATATAGTTCTCAAGTGTGTGGGACAGGTGGCCTATCAGTTAGCTTTGCCCAGTCATTTAAAGCCACATCCTATTTTTCATGTTTCCTTCTTAAAGAAGGTGATCGGAACTAAGTGTCAAATTCAAACCAACCTTTCCGAGTTAGCCGAAGAAGGATCCATTTGGCTACAACCACAAGTATTTTTGGACCAGTGTGAGCATTGCCTATGTTAGTCCAGTGGAAATATACAACTCCAGCAGATGTCAGTTGGGAACCATCTATGATTTTGCAGCAATTTCCACATCTCAAGCCCTGAGGACAAGGCTGTTTTTAAGGTGGAGGAAATGTTAGGGTCCTAACCTGCACATAGGTAAAACAATATATTCAGATGTAATAAAGGTCAATATTAATCAGGCCTTGCAATAAAATAGAATAAGTCGAATGTAAGAAGAACTAATAGAAGCTTCCGCTTCTAGAAGGATCTTCCTCTAGATGCTTATTTTGATAGACATGTTTAGTATAGATAGGAGTCGAGGGTATGAGAACCCTAGCTTGGTGGTTCTTGTAATAGAGCTCTACTCGAATGGAGGTTTCCCCCTCAAAGAGGCCCATGAACATTGCTCTCAGAATCAAAGCATTATTTATGTTGTTATTCTTATATCATTTCAGTGCTATTGTGGTGATTATTCTGGTTATATTGTTTTTATTCTACCATTTCTAGAATTTTATTTCTATTCTGCATAATTTTTATATCTAGTATATTACACTAGCCAAAAAAATTATAAAACCCCCCAAAACAAACCAAATCTAGCCACAGATTATTAAAGAAATACCCAGTTACACGAGAGAGCCTTCCTTGAGTTGAGCAGGTTAGTGCCCAACTCTAAAGTAGGCTAAAACAATTACCTCTTTCGTTTATCTATCAATTGAACAAAATTTACAAAGTTCTAACATTTTGGCACTGCTACCGGGGACGAAATTGAAAAATTTTCCCTGGGAGAGAACGACATGGTTGAGTTCTAAGGTATGAGAGTAGTAGATACTTAGACACATATCGGTTGTATTCTTGCTCTGGCGACTCCATACATCGACAAATCAGTTTGAAGGTGATTCAATTGGAAAAAGAATCTAGAGATTTGAACTTTTATTGGCAACTCTACTAGGGATGTAGAATCCAAATTCCAAAATAACACTGGCGACACCACTGCTAGAAGATGGGATTCCTGATAGAGGTATGAAAAGGAATCATTGAAGAAAACAAGTACTTAAGACATTATATTGTCATTGTGAATTACCTATGGTCCTTTATTGAACATGTTAAACAACTTTTTCTTCATCTAAGGCATGCAAATGATGATCATGATAATCCTAAAGTTACATATCCTCCCCTCAAAATTATATAGATATCCCATAAATTTGTCAATGATTTTGATCAAAATATTCCATCTGAGCCATATGATAACCACAACCAAGTTGATAAGCATCAACAAATCAAGACTAATATTTAACTTGATCCAACACCCTCCAAGACCCAACACAAGTATAGACCTTTAAGATTACCTCACACCCTCCATGATTTTCCTCCAAATCAACATGGGTACCTACCTATGTTTGATGGAGAAATGGGAACCATCACAGCTGAAAAACACCTCCAAAGGTTTGTGCATTTTATAGACTTATTTGAGATTGACTATGACGATGTGTGTATGAGGGATTTCTCTCAATACTTGAAAGGAGATACCAAAGAATGGTTTAAACATTTGGAGCTAGATACCATTAGCTCATGGAAAGAATTGAAGAATATATTTTCAAAGCTTTGGGGTAAGAAGAAATCTCTAGACCTGCAGCTTACAAAATTTTATGCCTTGAAAGAGCGAAGAAATGAGACCATTTCCACTTTTAATAGAAGGTTTTCGAGTATTTATTATGATTTTCCTAAATAAATTTAACCTACTGAAGTTTTTTCTATGCTTCAGTATGCCACCACTCTTCACCCAGATATGTCTTTCCTCCTTATGGAAAGAAAACCTGAGACCCTACAGAAAATGTTTAGTGATTCTCAGGAAATTCAACACAATATCCTAGAATGTAGACAGATTAGAAGTGAAGGGTTGGGTGCTCCAGGTCATGAAAATGGATATGAATTGAAAACTGTTGACTGGAATATGGAGCATAAAATTGATAACATTTTAGGTCCTCTTGAAACTTTGAATGCTAATGATTTTTCATAGGATTATATTCCACTTATTAAAAGAGAAAGCACTTATATGGTTCCCGATCCACCCCAGGAAAAGCATGAATATGATCGTTTCATGTATTCATTTGTGGATAGTCAAGAAAATGTGTTTCCAAATCAGTCTGTTGAAGAGAAAATTGATACTCCAATTTTTTTCTTGTTATATGACATTGCAGATATTGCTAATTTTCCTATATGTGATGAATATGATGATGATTATGAGATTGAATTTTTTCCAACCTCCTATTCTCCCCTTGAAAATGTTCATTTTCAGTAGTATAGTGAGATCTATCAACTTACATATCGCAGTTGCAAAAAGGAAAGTTTTGAACCAGCTGAAGGAAATTCTTTACCTCTATGCTTCTCATTTAAATTGTTGAAAGAAAATTATAAGATCATCATTGAGGGAAAGGAGTGTTTGTTGATGCCAAGTCACACTAATTTGCTGGAACAAATTGACAATGAATTGCAACCAATGGTCGAAGGTGAATATGAAAATGAGCATGTTCAACAATTCAAAGAAATGGAAAAATGTGCATGTGACAGAGATGAAGGAAATAAAGAAATGCTTAAATCGGAGATAGGAACCTTGCCATTATGTTTTGCTTCTTTCAAAGTGCTCAAACAAAGTGTTAATAATGTTTCAGATATGAGACCCTCTAGATATGATGTTAAATTTGAAGAAACCAATAGAGTGTAAAATAAAGAATATCTCTCGTTATGTTTTTCTTCCTTTGAATGGTTAAAAATGAATCATGAGAAAATAGAGAAATTTGATCAAGGGATTGTAGTCAAAGGCATTTTTTTTTTCTCCTAAACTTGATGAAGAGATTCATCAAGACTTACAGCAAGAGAAATTGTTTCAAAGTTGTCTTTCTTCCCCTATGAATGGTGTGATTGTTGAATCTATAAGTGGCCTAAGCATGGATGAGGATTTTGAAACTGCATCTATAGAGATTTCAAGCAGTAAACAAACAAATGCTATGGATTTTTAGGGAAGCAACAAAATAGGGTATGCTACTTTTCAATCAGAAATACAGGAAGGTAATGAGAAGGCAGTTGTTCCATTTGATACCTCTGCACATCATAGTTTTGAAAATGCATCCATGAACACCCTAGAAAGTGAAATAGTTCCTGCTATTAAATTTCCACATTTACAAGAATATTGTGAACAAGAACTTATTCCATTCCATTCATTTAGAATTCAAAATGGCATTCCTTAAGAAAATTTCCAGAAGATTGATAAAACCAAACTAGAATTGTTTGATGAACAAGGAGATAGCCTCGATACACATAATATGGCTGTCATATTTAAAGTGGTTCAAGGATGTATGAATGTTTTTGTTGAGATGCATGAAAACATAGACAAAACTATTGTTTCCATTTCGTTTGAAAATACTCTCAAGACTGAAGAAGTAGAGAAAGAACAAAAAACACTTATGAGGGAAGACGATTTTTCTGTCTTAAATCCTAAAAAAGAAATGTTCCCTCATTTGTTTCATGACCCCATGGCATGATATATAGAGAATATTTACAATCAAAATTTACAATTGATGGTGGGTAGTAATATTAGGAATGAAGAGGATGATAAATCAATGTCAGTATTAGATATGGATTTATTTATACCAGAAGTTACATTTTAGTTGGAATTGTCTTTTGATTCAGAAGGTTGTTATTCAAAACAATTTCAACAAATTTTTCATCCTTTTAACGAAAATCGAATGGGTGAATCACCTAAAAGCAAGAAAGTAGTGGAAGAAATGTTACAGGATTGTTTTTTTACACATATGTTGGAAGATCCTTTTGCAGTTTCGCTAGAAGTGACGAACAATCTTGATATTGTAGGAATTATAAGATTCTTATTCGTTTGTAACCTCTCAAATGAGTTGTTGATGAACAGGATATGGAGTGAGCATGTGCAAAGCAGATGAACAATGTATAAAATGTTGGCCTAGCTACATTGTCATTTTCATTTCACCTGAAAGATATTTCACTTCAGTAGTTAGGGTAGGTAGGTGCAAATAAGCTTAATAATCAAGTATTTTCAAAATTATATTCCCAAATAAAGTATTCAATGATATTTCAATAGTATATCTGGCGTTCAGTCTCCAGGACATAATAAAGTTCACACTTGTTATAGGAGCAACCCATGGATGAGGTAGCAGGTCTACACATTATTTTCTACCTCACAGGGAGGGTAGCATCCCCAGTTGGAGCCTATGTTATCACTGTAATAATTTCTTAGAATCCTAGTCCTGAGATTTGGCAGGTCACTAAATCGATATAGAAGCGCGATAGATTAGCAGGCAGGGTCACATCTAGTGGGAAAGGCTAAATTTAGTGGATATTTGAGGGCGATAGGATCTAAAGGGCCATGGATCATGGATGTCGCTGATCAATGGTCATGGAATGAATTGGGCCCATAACTATTACAGTGTTTAAACTCTTGAGAGCAAACTGATAATAAAACCACGATTTTGCGTTGAAACTACGTGGCACCTCCAGACACATATCAAGGAGAAAACCGGGTAAGCACAAAACCGCTCAACCACACCCTAATTTCACGTGTTCTAATATCATTAAATATGTCAAGTCCAAGGATCATAGGTGGACAGGGATGGCTGGTCAAATAACCTCACGCCACTTGTTCGAGTACTTTTCGTCCGTGCGATGCCAGGTGAGTGCCACCAGATAACCAACTTGAAGGCTCATCATTAAAAATAGATTGGTCGAGAGTGAGAAACCATTGTACCTGTAAGTACTTTTGTCATTAGTTCATGATTGGAACTCTTCGACTACTGTCATTCGAAACATGGGTTACATTACTCTATTTTGGGCGATTAACGTTCTTTTTCAGAATGGGGTAATCACAGGTTGAATCATTCAACTAAGGAAGATAAGTTTATGTTTTCTGCAAAACCAGGAAAATGGATAAGACAAACCAAGTGGCCTTCAGTGAACCAGGATTTTAAACTAATATGAAAAATTGATCATTGAATAAGAAAGAGAAGTTGGTTCCATGAATATTAGCAATGAAATTTCATACGAAGTATACAGAAGAGAAAAAAGCAGATAAAGAGGTTAGATTAAATCCCATCATGAAATATTTAATCATCAACGGATACACAACAAGAGCCACACACAAGATGTAAAGAGGAAGCAGAGCAAGCGACAGAAGACAGAGGTTAAAGATGAGGTGGTTGAGAGCATTGGAGAAAATTAGCCTGCTTGGCTTGACACTTTAAAAGAATAAATTGCTAATCTGAAATAGTTTTCAAGATAAATTAATTATGTTTCAAAGAATTTTGTAATGATATAGACATGTGGCATTCAAAGCTAAAATATCAAATATGTAATTTTTGTTTATAACGCTCCCTATAAAACATGAGTACAATTGTTATATGTTATTCCTTTTTTATCAGAAAGTTCTTTCGGATTTATCGCATAGGTTTTTTGATTTTCGATGTTTCGGACCAAACTAGTGTGGTCCATCATCAGGAAAACGTTTTGTGAGAAATGAAGGAAAAAAGATATAACAAGTGTATAGAGGTGGTTGGATGATATTTTCTAGAGTAGAGTGAAGAATGAGAAGTTTACGTGACAAATTGTCTAATTTAAACCTTGTTTTCTGAATTTCATTCCGGAGTAATGAAATGTTGGCCTTGTGAAAAATACAGTCGTTTTTCTTATTGTGAAGTCTATGATTGATTATGGTAAAAATAGGCATAACATCGACGTCCCTACATCTTTTCAGAAAATTTAGATCAGATTTCCTTCTCATTACTTGCAAACGCATCCACTCAAATTGTTGGATTTTATCAACTGTATCATGTCCGTACAGGGTCAGTTATTCCTTTTTTGTATCTGACATATATTTTTAGGACTGTGGGGAATTTGATTCGTTTTGAATCTCGGATGTAATTTATCTATATATATTGTTCCAAAGATAAGTGAAAGAGAGGACTGACCGGAGAGGGACTTTCCATCATAGAAGGAGGACATTGTTATTGCATGGAGCTAAATTGAATATATAATTCATAATAGTTTTGAACTCTTTAAGAAAAGATTCTAGTGTTGTGATATGAGTTATGTTTTCTCTCATAGTGTGTATTTCTTGTGTCTTTAATATTCCATCTACATTTTCTTCTATTTAAATTGGAGAGTTAAAATCCCATAATTCATCTTATGATGCTCTTGGTTTAACCAATTTAAACTGTGTAATTTCTTCTTAGCTAATTCAAATTTCATTTTCGTAATGCTCTGATGTAGTTATTTGTTATCTCTTTCCTCTTACACTTTGCTTAAATATTATTTACAACTAAGATTTCTTGCCTCATTTATCCTTTATCCTCTGGAGAGTTCTACCAGCCAATTATTGTTTTCCTTCACTTGAAAAATTTCGACTCCATTTCCCAAAGTGTCCCCCCCTTCCTAACCAACAAATTTATAAAAAAAACCCAAAACAAACCAAATCTAGCCACTGATTATCAAATAAATACCTAGTGACACGAGAGAGCCCTCTCTGAGTTTAGAAGGATAGTTCCCAACTATAAAGTAGGTTGAAACAATTACCTCTATCATTTGTCTATCAGTCAGACAAAATTTACAGAGTGCTAACATTAGGTACCCAAATACAAAAGATACATTGAAATAAAGTAAGGAAAGAGGGAAAATGTCACAGGAACCCCCCCGCCTCAAGGTACAATGTATGTAAAAATAAGAATTGAAAGTTTCTAGGATATTGTGTCCTTCACTCCAAGACGACTTCATAGAGAATGGAACTTATTCTCAGTGAAGGTCTTAGTGAATATATATGTCGTCTTTTCTGCTGAAGGATAGAACTATAGGTCGTTGATCCCCTCATGTACTAAGTCCCAGATGTAGTGCATATGGATCTCATTGTGCTTCATTTGCTACCTCTGAAATGGATCTCTGCAGAACTTCAAAGTGCTTTGGTTGTCACAGTAGATGACGATCGACCAATGAAACTAAATTCCCAACTCAGTGAGAAAATGTTTTAGCCACATAGCTTGAATGGTTATGTTAACTACCCCTTTGTACTTTGCCTCGACTGAAGATAGAGCAGTGATAGATTCCTTCTTTCTCAACCAATAGATAGGCCCAGAAACAAGGATGAGTGAGTAACTAGATGTGGACTTGCGATCAATGTTATTTCCATCCTAGTCAGAATCAGTAAACCCAATGAGATCTAATGTAGAGTCTGTTGCATAATGAATCCCAAAGGTGATGGTGCCCTGTACATATTGAAGTATGCACTTTACAACCTTCCAATGTAGCTCATGCGATTCCTGCATGAACCTGGAAAATGTGCCAAATTCATAAGAGAGGCCAATTCTGGAGTGTGTGAGATACACCAAGCTCCCCACTAGCTATTTGTACAATGTGTTGTCAACTAGTGGAGTGTCTCCACCATCCTCAAGTTTGAATCTTGATAGGAAAGAATTGAAAGCATACTTGCAGTCTGTCATGTGAAATATCTCAATGAGAGATCGTGCATACTTGGTTTGAGACAGTTTGATGCCTGATGCATCCTGATTGATCTCAAGTCCAAGGAATAAGTGTAGTGAACCCATGTATGTCATCAAAAACATGTCATGTAGAATCCTCTTGACTGCAGAAATCACAGAAGTCGAGCAACCAGTGATCAACAAATCATCAAAATACACAACTAAGAGTAGAAGTGAATCATCCATCCTGAGCATTTATACATTCAGGTATGATTTATAATGTTCAAAGTTATGTGACAACAGGTAGGAGTCCATCTTGGAATACCATTCCCTCGGAGCCTGCTTGAGGCCATACAGAGATTTCTTCAGTCAACAAAACAAAGATGAATCTTGCATAAATCCCTGGGGATGCTCCATATAGATCTCCTCAGAGAGATCACCATGAAGAAATGCATTCTTCACATCCATCTAATGGAATTCCCATCCCTTGTCTTTCTCAATAGAAAGTGATAAATGTATGGAATCCATCTTTGCTATCTCATCATAGTTAATGCCATGACTTGTTGAAAGCCTTTGGAAACAAGCCTAGATTTGTATCTTCTAATTCATTCATCCATTGCACTCTTGGTCTTGTAGACCCATCTGCATCTGAAAATTTTCCTTCCATAAGGAAGGGGAACTAGATCCCAAGTCTGATTCTCGAGGAGGGAGTTATAGTCCACCTGCATGGCGGATTCCCAAAAGTAATTTCTAGAAGTCTCGCCATAAGAATTTCTATCTAATGATTGGACCAAGAAAAGATGCCTGGAGGGAAATGGTTCAGTTGAATTGAGATCAATAGGAGGATCCTCAAAATCAGATCGATTCCTCCTAGTATCAGTTGGATCACCAACAAGATCCCTTGCATCCTGAAGAGTAGTTTGTGCTCACTTGGGCCTCTTCTTTGGCTCTGCATCTATATCTGGATGCTATGGATATGCATCTAATTGTACTGACTCTGTATCTGGATCATTCGAGTCCTATATATCATAACTCTCATCTGAATAAGATTCGGCATGTGCATGCTCATCGTCTTAGACAGGTGGAAGAATGAAGGTGTCTACATGCAGCTACTGAGGTACATGCAAGACACTTTCCTCGAATTTGACACTTCACTCAATGATGAGCCGATATGAGGAAAGATAAACAAGTTTGTATCCCTTCACATCATCGGGGTATCCAAAAAAAATACACTCTGTTCTCTGTGGATCAAGTGCCTTTGTCTTTTTAGAGGGAATTTGGGCCCATGCATGTGAACCAAAAATACGAAAGTGGGTCACTTCCGGTTTAAGGCCGCTCCAAGCCTTGTAGGGGGTCTTATCCTTGAAATCTCTATGGGGAGATATGTTATGGATGTATGTTGCACAATTAAGTGCTTCATACCATAGTCTACATGGTATTGACTTTGCATGTAGCATGCAAGATGCCATCTCTTTTAGAGATCTATTTTTCCACTCAACAAATTATTTTTGCTGCGGAGTATAATGAATTGTGTGCTCCAACTGAATCCCTGCCTATTTAAAAATATTTTGGATATCATGATTGAAATAATATCCCCCATTATTAGTTCAGAGGAATTTGATTTTCTTTGCTGACTGTGTCTCAACCAGGGCTTTGAAATCTTTGAGGTGTTGAAAGACCTCATACTTTTTCCTGAGAAAGTAAATCCATGTGAAACATGAGAAATCATCAACAAAAATGAGAACAAAAATCTCTTTGTTGATAAATTGATGCGTTAAAGGACCCATGAAGTCACTATGGATCATATCTAAAGGAGTGGACACTCTCTCAGTCTTTCCTTTGTTGAATTTCTCTTAAGGGTGTTTATCAAGAACACAACCCTCACAGATTCCTTTGGAGAAAGAGAAATGCATGTATGGTAGACCATAAACCAATGTTTTCTTTCTAAGTTGTTGCAGATATCTGAAATTCATTTGTTCAAACCTTTCGTTCCATATCCTACTACTTTCATCAGCATGGGTAAGTAGTAAAGTAGAATCTATTTTAATAAATTCAGAAAATGCATATAATCTAGATTGACGATTTACCTCACCGGTAGCAACCATGGAATTGGTTTGCATGTCATATATGTCCTCTAAATTTGTTGTGAATATGAATTTCTTTCTAGTGCAAGAATTCTTCGTCTGATACATGGATAGAAGATAGACGGAAAGTTTGGAAACATGCATCACATTCTAAAAGCTTCTATTGGTGAGTTCAATCCTTCCTTTGTTGGTGACCTCGACTGGAGAGTTGTCCCTCATCAGAAAAGGATGACATTTGCATGCATCCAATGAATAATATATTGCTTTTGTGGCATCCATGTGATGTGATTCTCCTGAATCTATAATCCAAGCATCGAGAGAGGAGTTGATATCAATCAAGGCATGGATAGAATTTCCTTTGTTGGGATTCTGATCTTTTGCATGTTTCTTCTTGGAACCCTCGGGGATGCGATCTCTGTTGGAAGATTGGTTGTTGTCATTGATGTCAACCCTAGTCATGGGTTTTGGACTGCAAGATTGATAAAGGTATTTGGACATGAAGGACAATTCACATGCATATACAAAACCCATGAATGGATAGTATACATCATGTTGTTTCCAGTAGTATGTGGCACGTCACGTGGATCCTCATGGTTGAGGAGAAATGAATTCTTGAATATGACAAAGTGAATTGAAGAAGGAAGTACATGTAGGCCCTGAAAATAATTAAAGAAAAGAATTACAAAATAAGAAAGTGTCAGGTCGACCCTAATGTTAAAAGGAAGTGACATAAATGGTATAGAGAAAAATAATTATACATTCATTTGATACAATTCGAATTTCATAGGTAATAAGAAGATAAGAAGGACAAATTTCAAGGTTGGATGAAGTCTTTTGGTGATGTGCTCTAAGGTATGTTATTTTCAGGTCATCTTACCATTTTTGCTATAATTTTTTTTCTATAACGATTCAAATGGTGAAATCGCTATGGTATTTGGAAGACATATCAAGGTAGCTCTGGTAAAAATTTCATCTCTTGACTCACTATAATTATGGAGATACACTCTATGGAAGATAGGGTTTGTGACCAGTCCTGAAGCTAGTCAATAAACAAGTGTTCTGGGTAAAACGGTCATAACTTTTTCATACATAATCCAAATGAAGTGGGACCACTTCCATTGGAAAGATTACGAAATGTAGTTTCGTGTGTGCTAGTTTCCAAATTGGATTTTAAATATTGAGCGCGGGGCATGCTGTACAAGTTGGGTCTTTTGAATAGACCAGAATTGAATAAAGTCTACCATTTTTTCTATAACCTCTTTTTGGGGAGGATTCAAGGAGTGAAAATTGGAGGAGTTTCATAGAATACATTGAGTAATATTATCTATAGGATCAGAGTACTCCAAGAATTGAAGAATTGCATAAATTGAAGAAGTCCCAGGAAGCATTATCAGGTTCTATGTGATGATTGCTTGATGGTGATGATTTAATGTAAAGTTTTATTATCTCTCATATATTCTTGGGTGGAAGGAAGGGGAAAGGATGGAGATTTCAACTCTCTCTTGATATTGGAGGATTGTATCTTCCCCTTGTAGGTTTATCCCTCCCTCTACATTTGGAAGCTGTAGCTACCTTTGGAAGTCATTACTTCCCTTGAACAATAAACTATTGATTATTTCTCATATATTGTGCATGGTGTATTATGGTGTATTGGTGTAACTCTTATACTATTGTTCATTGCTCATTGGATATATTTGAATGGTTTAATTATAATTTGAAAAAGGTTTTAAATTGTACTTGATACTGATTCACCCCCCTCTCAGTATCAACAATCTCCAAGGTTGTTTTGCTAAAGTATTTGAGTCATTAGATATATTTGTTTCTACATGCATGCGGATTCTGGATGGAATACTTTATGGAAGTATGAGCATTTCTCCCCTTTTCTTCCCTTTCCACCTTTGGATCTAGAGGCATTGGTTAAAGGTTTTGAGTACCCTTCCTTCTTCGGATGTGCATGAGCTTTCCTTTTTTCTATATATTTAAATTTCTGATATTTATGGCTTCCATCTTGCACAGTAAGTGCATGCACCTTTGGGCCTTTGATTTTTCCCATATTGATGACATTGGTTTTCTCTTGTGTCAGGGATTCGATATAGTCCTCAAGAGAAGGCATCTTCTCTGTGGCTCCAGAGGTGAATTTGAATGAATGGAATGTTGATAGGAACAAAAATAATTCATGACCAAGTTTGGAGACAATGGTGAGAACCATTTGTTTCTCCTTCTTAGATTTATCAACCCCGCAAGCTTTGAGTTGCGACAATAAATCCTTAAATTTTGTAAAGAAATCTTGGATATTGTCAAAGATTTTTGGATCCAATGTGAGAAATTCCACAGCTAGAATGCATCGTCTCATCTCATATTGTTTTCCAAAGAGCCCCTCCAAGGTGGTACAAGATTCATTTGGGGTTTTACTTGAAGATATGTGAAAAAGGAGACCGGGAGAAATAAGACTGCAAATCATTTTGAATTCTTTATCCGTTCGATTCAGATACATAGATTTTTCTATGGATGATGTTAGTTTTGTTTCTGCATTCAAGGTTAACCTGTAAAATCCTCTGGTTTGGAGATGTATGACTATTTTCTTCTTCCATGCAAAGTAATTGTAAGGTGTAATAATGTGTTGAACCTACACAAAATAGATCTAACCATGTAAATGTATTGAACCTACACAAAATAGATCTATCTAGAAAATACCACATACATTTTCAGATAGAAATTGAGAAAGAAGAAGCAAGAGAGAAAGAATAAAATAATTCTCATTACCCGTAATGAATAGTGAATAATTTACACATGATATACTTTGTATAACTTAATAAATGCACACTTGAGGAGAACCAATGTGCCATAGTGGTAATTGAGAGTGATCTAGACACACACCAGTAGTTACAAGAGTGAATTTCCACCTAGTCTAGTCTCTCAAGTAGTTACACAAGTGAATTGCCACCTAACTGAGTTAACTAGTCAACCAGTCTTTAGTTAACTGACTGAAATAGAGTGTAGTGAGGAGTAGATCAAGGAGTCAAGGGTAATGCACTAGTCTGGTGATGAAACCAAGGATAATGCACATTATCATGGTGATGATCCCCATTGGTTACTATTCTATATTCCATCTGAGTTTATTGACCCAGGGTTCATGTCTGTTTCGGGTTTCCAACAAAGCCTCTAAAACTATCGTCCCTCCTGGTAAACTAGAAGGAAAATCAACACATAGAATGTGCTGTGTAGTCTCACCTGAGATAGATTTAATGGGTGGCTATAACACTTAGGTGTTTACAACCTATGATTCAGTGTGAGATATGAGAACTAAATATTGAACCATCATTATATCTCATAAACACAATATACTGTCATTTGCAAATACGTAGGGAATATAGCAACTCACTCATTAACATAACAATAAATATTGAAAGACGGTAAGTATATGCATGAATTCATCACATAAAATGGATGTTACCATGGTTCACCCCCTCTTGGCCTATGTCCACAACGATTTGACTCTCAACTCTTTTATTATAACATTTCTACATCTACAACATCATGCACTTTACAATTCTTCATAGTTGGGTAACATATATATGAGGTAGACTAGATCACACCAGGCTCCTCTACCTGCGATATAAATCTCAATATCTACCCTCCTTCATCTTCTCCAGCTCAACAACTTATACAAAAATAGATCATGCAAGAAAATATCACATATCGTCTCACTACAACAACTCTTTCTACAATAACAACTTATCTATTTTGTATTACCCACCCCTATGATAACTAAGTATCTATATTTATATGTTTCTGGATCTTCATCCTTTATAGTGCATTACCAAAACCCTAACCCTACAATTGTTAGGTCTTTCCTCCATGTGCGTGTGTTGTTCTTCCTTCCATCTGTTGCTTTCCTCGTGCATGCTTTATTTCCCAAAATCGCCTTTCTTTTCTGCTTTGGCCTGCTCCCAAAAGGCCCCCAACACTGACATGTGGCTCATCTTGAGCCACCTAACACAACTCTTCGATCTCCCTGGAGACCACCTGAAACTTTTGCTTGAGCTCTGTTGCCTGTGTCTGTGCCTGCACAATCTTCTACTTGAGTTTGTGCACTACGTGAACTGCAACTTCGTCACTGATCAATTATGAACACTTTGCATGGGTCTATGCTATATGTGTCTTGGATTCCTCTACCTATGCCAGGACTTTTGCTACCTTCTCTTGAAACGGTTCCATTTGAGCCTGATGCTCCTTCTTCTGTGTTTGTGCAATGGTAAGTTTTTCCTGCAATTTCTTCATGTCCTGCATCCCTTTGATGTGCTCTGTGATGTACTTTGTCTTCTGTCTCTGCTTGAGGTCTTGGATAGCTATGCTTATCCTTTCTTCTTCCTTGTCCCACTTCTATATTTTATGATTCTCCTCCAGCTTTTCCAAAGTTGTGCTGCATTCTCGAACAAGTCAGTTGTTGTGCTAACCTATCGCTCTATCTCTTATAGTTGTTTTACTGCTTCCTGATTCCTTTGATCCTTCACTATTGATGGATTAGTGGGTGTGAGATACTCTCAGAGACTCTCAATCTCCTTCTGATATTGATCGATTTCCTATGCAATCTGATCAATATTTTTTGTTGTTGTAATTTCATCCCTCCTGCGCGGCCTTTGTGATCTTCTCATAAGTTCTTGCCACTTTCTGCTACAATCCTTTCATGCACTCCTTTTTCTCTTGGTTCTCGAACTTAGCTTTCTCCCATAGTATTTCCAATGTGTCCTACTTTTCTGTTTCTTGCTGCAATTCATCTAAGTCTTTGCGTGCACGAGACTGTACCTCGTGGTTTACGCTGACTTGCAACTTGTGTATATCCTTGGATGGTATCCGCAACAATACCAATTGGATTTGGCTTAAGTACTTCAGGGGTGTTTTTCCCACGATCTCGTCCATGTGCAACATACTGGGTGTGATGTAGAATGTTGCATTTGGCTGCAGTATTGTATGGACTGGATATCACTCTCCCTCTTCCAATCTTTCCTCTATATGTGTCGTTGATGGCTTTGTTCCCATGCTGCTACCTATTGTCTATATTTCCATGATTTTCTTGAGGAACTGTCACATGTCTTCCTGCTCCTCTTGAGTATTGTCCCTATGGTGCTCAGCATTGTCAAAATCCTCAATTAGACAATCATGGACCATTCGGGCTATCATTTCCCCATCATCATTCATGATCGTATATTCTGGTGATGTTCTTTGCGCCTTTGTTTTCTTGTGCGCTCCTCCTATTTGCATTGGCATCTTGTTCCCACCTTGTTCCTATGAGTTGGGAGTTGGGGCAGTCCCTTGCGTTGCCTCAACCTGTTTCTGTTGTTCTTTGGCCAAATGCATATTCTCCTTCTTCCCCTTTTGAGTCCCTATCTTCGCTACCCATTCATTTGTCTGTGTTGCTTTTTTCTATCTCGTCCTTCATTTCTTGGGAACTAGGACTTATTTAGGTTGTGTTTCTCCCTTCCCTGCATCTTCTTTCGCTGTCCTTTTCGGCAAGTATTGGGTGAGAAATGGAATCTTCGATTCGTCTTCCTAGTATTTGATCACCATGTCGATGTTGCCCTCTCTAATACAGTAGCGCATTTGTATCCACTTCTTATCAAGATCCTTTCACGTTTGTATCAACATTGTATGTCATGTGGCCTTGAAGTTGTCGATGTCCCTATACCATGCGCCAGCCTGTGGCATGATCCTCCACATGTTGGAGATGGATTCATGTAGATCGCATAGGTATACTTCAAATATGGGCTCGTTCATCCCTTTTTTCTTAGCATTCAACGTGGCTTTCAACAACATATATCTTGCTCCCTGATTCAGTTTGGGTCTGGTACTGAAAGTTACATATCTTGTCTCTCTCCAACCCATAAAGGCTATTAACATGATTAGCCATGAATAGTGAAACTCTGTTCCTAGATCCTTTGTATCCTTGCAGTCATCCATGAATAATTTCAAGAGATACGGTGCCCAGATCACTATGGTGCCCTCGACGCATTGAGCTGCAACTACGACAACCCCAGCTGGAACTTCCTCCTTGTGAAATTTTCTTAGGAGATTATAGGCTAAGATTTTTGCTCCCATTTGTGTTGCGACATCATTAATCCTTTTTATAATGATTCCTCATGTCCCCCTGTCGGTTCCATACTTCTTCTTCATTTCTTATGCTAGTGATTTTTCCTTAGCTTTGTCGTCCAAAAACTACGTGTGATCCATGCCCCGAGATGGAAACCTTGTTATGTTTGCAATAAGCTCTATGCCTATCAAGACAAGATTTTATAACCATATGTCCCCGCCATGTGTGACTGCCAATAGTTGTTTGACGCACCCACTTGCATACTGACCTTTGCCAAAATGTGGTAGGTCTAATAGAACTAAAATCCTTGTTTTCTCCAATCTTCTTTCCCATCGGTGTGTCTGATCAATCGGTTCCCCAAATGGATTTGTGCTCACAGTTTCTAAGTATACTCTCTTGGAAAACTCCATAAATTTATCTCTATCTGCTACATCATGGTCTAAGTATTTTAGCTTGTTAATCTTCCCTAACAAGCCTGATTCCACTCGTACCCCATCTTGTATGTGTGGTAGAATGAGGGTTGCAATGGGTTACTTGCGAGGTGACCTAGGTACCTGTTGCTTATCTTTCATCAGTGGTGGTGGCTAGCTCGAGGTTCCAGCAGCTCCCAGTTGTGTTTCAAAATACCATTATAGCCAACCTATGACATCTTCTATTGTTCCTTCTGGTGGGTGATCTGACATGTTGGTTTGAGACTCATCTGGATCGATTGCTACTTCCAGATTCATCGTCATTCCATTGACTTTCAAAGCTGCTTCGGTGTTCTCTGGTTGTGCCTCCTTCAGGGTTTCTGCATCCTGGTTCTGTTGCTCTTGTACCTCTGTCAGTCTATCTATATTCATGCTCTATGGTGATGAATTTTTGGTTTATTCCACTACAGGTGTGGGATTCATCAGTGTTGTGTCTAGGGATGGGATTTCGTCGACATTGACGATCTCTAACGGTTGTTTTTCACCTTCTTTCAATTGTACCTGTAACCTGGTTTTAACTCTGGATTGTCTAGTAATCTGCCTTGCTTTGGTGGTGCCATGTAGGTGAATGTTGAATGTTTACTGAGTTTGGATGTTCTCTGTGATCTCTGTGAACTCTACACTATGCTCCTTAGCCTCTATCGCTTCTCTGTCTATTCTCTTTTCGCAAATGGACTCTTTTCTCCCGTGTCTATGTGTTGTATGGGTATCCCATGAATCATGTTGAGGACCCTACCTTAATTATGGGTTCAATGCACCAATGTCTCTTTCGTACTTGGAATTACTCTACCTTACCGTCTCCAGTTGGCATGATTAATGTGGCGTCTCATCAGTCCTTTTCATTCTTTAATTCCATCGAACTCCATCTTTTCGTACTTGTTTTGTCATCTTTTTGTTTCTCGCTTGTTTCCTTTATATGTAGTCATTGTAATTATTCTCTTTGAGTTTGTGTTCCTAAGTATGCGTGCCCTTTCTTTTTTCGGTGCACTTCTCCTCTTTTGGTATCATTGATCATCCTTGACTATCCTTGTACAACTTCAATTGGCTCTCGTTGATCATCCCTCTAAGTTTTGTGCCTGATAATTCTTTGAACTATACTTCTCCTCCATTTGTAATAGATTTTACTTTGTATGGTCCTAACCAATGCATATTGAGATTTCCTGGGTGCTAAAATGATTTATTTTCATACATCAATACTAAATCACCTTCCTTGAAAGTTTTCTTCTTGATGTGTCTATCATGCCAAGCTTTGTCCCTTTATTTCTAAACTTGTTGGTGGAATCCTGATAGGATTCGATCTTCCTTAATGGTCAGTAAATCATTTATTCATTTTTTCACTGCACCTTGTTCTATCATATGTGTAATTGTTGCTATGCACAAGCTTGGTACGAGGAACTCTACTGGAACCACTACTTCTTGGCCATAGACCATTTTAAATGGTGTGTGCCCTGTCAACTTTTTGCTCATAGTCCTATAGGCCCATAATACTGCTGGTACTTTGAGGTCCAAGTCATCCCTTTTGACATTATATATCTTTGTCAGGCATTCTCCAGAATTTTGTTAAATGCTTCCACTGTGACATTTTCCCGTGGGTGATATGGTGTCCTCTTTTGATGATGGACTTCAAACTCTTCAGTCATAGCACTGATAGTATTGTTTATGAAGTGCATGCCTTGGTCACTCATCAAAACTCTTCGGCATCCAAATCGAGTTATTACTCGTTCAAACAAAAAGTGTGTTTTTGTTTCTACGCTGCAAACTTTCATTGGTGTGGCTTCCGCCCATCTGGTTAGGTACTTCATCGTGGTGATAATCTACCTAGATCTTGTTCTTTTTGCTGGTGGGTTGGTCGGTCCCACAAAGTCTATTTCCCACTTATCCAATGGCTACAATTTTAATTGTGGTTGTAGTGGAATTTTGTCCCCTCTGTTGGGTTTACCGACCCTTTGATAGACATCACATCTCTGACAATACTCCTTCGAGTCTCTGGGAATCGTCGACTACCATAGTCCTACGCACAATACCTTCTACAAGGTATCTTTTTCTGCGTAATGTCCTCCTCTAATCCCCTCATGGGCTTCTACTAACACCCTTGGTATTTTTTGTTCTAACACATATATGCACAAGATGGTGTTTGCACCCATTTTGTATAAGTGTTCCACAATCAATTGATAGTCTGCAACCCAGACTACCAGTTTTTTCTTCTGCATGGTCTTATATTATTGTGGTGCATTACCTGTGATCAAGTACTAAATAATATTTGCAAATTATTTATCGGAGATCTGGACTGAAAATAACTGTGCATCTAGAAATTTGTCTTCTAAATTCACAGGTTCTTCTCCATTTGTGACTCTTGATAGGTGGTCATGTCCTGCGTTCAGTTTTCCCAGCTTGACTATTAATTCAAAGTCAAATTCTTGAAATAGTAGTAACAAACGACAGATTATCTCCCCCAACACTAGCTTGTTGAATAGGTATTTCAGGGTTGAGTGATCTGTGAACATCTTAAAGTGTTTTCCCAATAAGTAATGTCTGAATATTTGTAGTGCGTAGACCATAGCTAGGCCTTCTCTTTCTGTAGTGTTATAGTTCTGTTATGATTTTGATAACTTTCTTCTTGCAAATTCTATCGAGTGATCCAAGTCTCTCATTCCTGGATGTGCCAAGATAGCTCCAAGTGTTATCACCAATGCATAAACATTTATGTAGAATGTCTTCTCCCAGTCTAGAAATACTAGTATTGGCGCGGTGACCATATTTTCCTTCAGTGTATCCAAACTGTGTGGACACTCGTCATTCCACTGAAACTTTGTATCTTTTCTTAACAACTTTTCCATTGGTGTAGTAATCTACTCATACCCTTTGATAAACTTCGTGTAGTATCTTATGTGTCCCAATGTCGCTCTTAGTTGACGGACTATTTTTGGTGGTGGTAAGTTAACAATTACTGCAATCTTTGCAGGATCAACTATTAAACCTTGTTTTCATACTATATGGCCCAATAGTATCCCAAACGATGTTCTGAATATGCATTTCTTTATGTTCAGTCATATCTGGCACTGTCTGCATATTTAAAACATTAGCCATAGGACTTCTACATGGTCTTTCAACAAAATATAGACTATCCAATTGTCTAGGTATACTTCGAGAAACTGGTGGATGAATTCCTTAAACAAAACAATGACTACTTTGGAAAATATTGCTGGTGCATTCTTCAGTCCAAACGACATGATTGTGTACTGATAGGATCCCCATTCTGTCGCAAAAATGGTCTTTTATCTATCTTCCCACGCTATCTTAATCTGGTGGTAGCCTGAGAATCCATCAATAAATGAGTAAGATTCTTGTCCACCTATGTTCTCTAACACTTCATCCATGAAAGGTGTAGTGTAATGTCTCTACATTAATTTAAGCAACCATTGAATTACAACACTACAGTAAAATTTAAAAATTATTTAATCTAGCACATTCGCAATCTAATATTTCAAGTAATAAAATTTAATAACAAATTTTTATACAAACAATGCATGAATTTTAAAGAAGTACCTTAACTCTGATGCTATCCGCAGCTTGCTTCCTTAGCTTGCTTCTTTAGGA
>JASDQU010102731.1:227652-250648 GCA_032191745.1 Picea mariana | reverse complement strand
GTTATGATTATGATGATAATAATCATCCATCAAGAACTCATTAATGATAAAAATCTATCATATTCAATCAAGAAATCTTAAAATATAATAGTAATAATGACTTCAATCGCCTCAATTTCGCAACGTTAACTCCCATACCTAAATCTGAATTTCGCAACGTTAACTCGCAGAACTGAATGGAAGAAATCTGAAGGATTTTCTAAGTGGGGAAAGTTACTAAGGGAACAGGCAGACACAAAGGGCACTCAGCGTTTAGTTAGCTCTGCATCAGACGGGCAACAAAAGCGACATGCTGTCCCGATTCAAACCCTCGCCTGAACCGACTTCAAAACCTGCAGATCARTAAACCTMTTTCTTCTGTTGTAGYAATTTCGCCCGCCAACGACCATGGCTATCCATATGCAGGCTGCATCAAAGYTCTGGTTCCTCGTCCTTCTGTTAATGGGAAGCGCAGCAGCACCAAGCCTGCAGAGTAGGCTTCTAMAGGWTATCATTCCACCAGATGATGAAATATCTAATGAGGAGCATCTCTTASCAGATTATAACGATGCACTGGGAATGCACAGCAACGAGGAGGAGGATTTAGATTTAGAATATGAATCAGAGTCCAAGCATGTGGATTCAGAGGCCATGAGGACTAGGGCAGAATGCCCATGTCCCAGACTGTACGTGGTGAAGGACCAACTTGAGACACTGCAGAGCATAAGCGTTAAGTGCAACGCTCCGTTCATGCTTCTGGACAATCCCCACATTCAACTGGATTCTGATGATGCCTTACCAGGGCTCGTTTTAGAGATTCATTGTGCATAACTTGTAATGTCTGTAGATTATAGAACGCAGCATCGACTCTATATCCTTAATAGGAATATCTATGAAATAGGTGGTATATGTATTTGCAGAATTTTGTACAAATTCCATTTTCAAAAGAATTTCGTCGTATAGTTGTTTCAATGTGCTAATTTTTACGGAAATGCAGAGGGATTTTGAATTCTCGCTCAGCAAAAAAAAATCTTTCGCATAACCTATTTAATACATATATTTTTTTTTTTTTGGGTAAGTTAGGGGAATATATTGAAGCCTGTTAAATAGCAAAAGTTACAGTGGGCGAAATAGTCCGAGAGACAGTGACACCATCGTTCTGGTGGGAAACCAATGCTACTATATAACTGTACTGTATAGTTTTCAATTATCCATGCAAATAACAAATATTGTAAAAATATATAATTATGTTAAGCTTAGAAGTTAGGATGTCACTCAGAACTGGAACCCAGTAAATTAATCTGTCTGAAAACATCAAAATACCAGTTAAACTTGAGAACGTTGGGATCATCTGGAGCTGGCAGCGTTCATCCCTGTGCAACAACTCCTTGATGTCGCCCTTGACATCCATGACTGAGCTCTGGATGAAATCCAGAGAATTCTTCAAATTCATGAGCCCACGGCACCCAAAACCTATTTAATACATATTATTATGCATCTGAATCTTAAATTTTTTTTTAAAGTGAAAATACTTATAATTACTCAGTTTTACATTTTATCTAGAGGGAAAACTTATCATTATTCAGTTTGGTTTTATATAGTGGGAAAATCTATAGAATAACTCAGTTTTTAGAATAACTCAGTTTTTAAATAGGTTTCAGTTGTCATTGCTTGTTATTAGTAAATGTAGTTTTTGAGCTTGGACTGTTAACCTTTTTCTTTTTATCTAAAAAAATATTAATTCTTGATCAAACAAAAATAATATGTATTTAAATCTTTCATTTTTTTTTAAGAGTGGGAAAACTTATCATTACTCAGTTTTACATTTTTTTGGCTAAAGAAAACTTATCATTACTCAATTTTATATAGTGGAAAAATCTATATCATAACTCAAATTGTAGCTAGCAGTGGAGACAGTTATCAGTTATCATTGCTTGTCATCAGTAAATGCAGGTCTTGAGTGTGGATAGTTAACCTTTTTCCTTCCATCTAGAAAAAACTAACACTTGACCAAACAAAAATAGTTTTAGGTGAAATTACAAAATCAAAATATATACAAAATAAATGTTTTTAGATATTTTAAATTTATCCATATATAATTTTGTTTTAATAATGTATAATCAACATTTATAATTATACTAACACAGTTTTTAATCGCAGTTGGAGAACGCCGAAAGGTATCGGCTGGTAAAATTCTAAGCCTAGTAAAACCCCCCTCCGTAGTATGTAAAAAAAGTGGCTAAATCACTTGGTAATTGATTTTTGTTAATCACTTAGTCTTGGCAATCAGCTAGCCACCATAGTAAATTTTAAATATGATCAAGTAAAGTAAAAAAATAAACATGTAAACTGATGCCTTTATAATAGTGAGAAAGTTAGTGGTTGAAATCTCAACCATTGATTTATTGGGACGACTAAGAATATTCCATCAATAATTAAAAACCTATTAAATGTACCCATTATCAATAGGTGTACGCCTTTGGACCTAATTATTGATAATTTATAATTCATTTAATAAAACTACAAAATTTATATTTGCACCAGTTTTCTCATAACTGTCCAAAGTCCTAGAGTTAGTGTTTGGTTAACTGGTAGAATTCATTGTCTTTATATTTGAGAAGATGAAATGAATCTTTAAAAAAATATATTAAATTTTATCTATTAACAAATAAACTGTTGGGCTTCATTTATCTGGTGTTAATATTTTAATTTCTATTAATCACTTACGTGGCAATCAGTTAACTATCAAAGTAATTTTTAAATATGATTAGGTAAATGTAAAAAAGTAAACACATAAACTTATGTCTTTATAATAGCTAGGAAGTTAATGATTGAAATCACAGCCATTTATTTTGTGTGACTACTAAGAATATTCCAGCCATATTTAATCATGTCCATAGAAAACTTATGAAGCACTAAACCCCTATTAAATCTGCCCATTGTCAATAGGTATACGTCTTTCGGCGTAAAGATTCTTGACCCTTTTTTGTAGGAAACATTCATCTTTCCGGTCATCTTGAAAGCTTGTAAAGTTTGTGTGGTTAGGAGGACAAGAGGAATTCATTGATAGTTGTCATTTTTTTTTAATTTACTTGTATTAAAAAATTTCATGGCACGTCTTTGAAGAAAACATTAATATATGTGCTAATTTGAGGAGTGGTAGAATTTGTTTTCTTCGGAGGACTAAAGTTTATTCATTTATGGCTATATTTTTTAATTTGCTTATATTATAAAGAATTATAACAGGCAGGAATTCGCCTAATTACTAAGAGAAAAACTTTAGATTACACTGTTTACTAGGTTGGATTTTATTTTAACCTCACACTTTTTGGGTTATATTATTAGTTGACGATCTTAAATTAATGGCTATAAGTAATGGTTTTTTTATTTATATATGGGTTTTTAATGGACAAGATCTCATATGATGTGAATATTCTTTATAGGCGCATGGAATAAAAACTGTGATTGTAAGCATTAATTTTATTGCATAGGTGTTTTACTGTATTTAGATTTAGATTTATTACTATGCTTTGGTTTTTGGTGTTTTTACTGTGATTTAATTTCTGTATTTAGATTTATTACTATGCTTTTGTTTTTAGATGTTTTTACTGTGATTTAATTTTTGGATTTATTTTACTGCATTTATGTTTTTTGATTCAAGTTTTTTTGGGTTTTTTTTTTATTGAATATCTTCTTTTTTTTACGCGCGCAGTGGGTGACTGTGGAAGCCTTCCCTCCAACTTTTTAACAGTCGTGGGTGCGTGAGCTCCTTCCTTCCACTCCACGGTAGCTCCAAACACCCCTGCAGTCATTCGCTGTAATCTCCTATCGGCATTCATCATCCACAGGTGACGTGGCTGCGCTAGTTTAATAAATATAACATGAACATTGACGTGGGGTTGACGTGGAGGGTCGCATATGATGTAGCAGGGGTTTTTAATGTTTTTTTTTTTTTATGGGTGGTAAAGGGTCTTGTGCTAATGCTTCTGTAAGTTTCCATTTGTTACGAGACACGGGCTAGTCTTCGTCGCCCTCCCTGAACAGATTGAACAGATTGTGAGTCTGAACGACAGGGGTTTACACCCATATCCTGCTTGGTTTGAACCTCATGCCATAGCTAATATAGTGATTTTTTTTTATCATGGAGACATACCACATATTGGGGAGAGAGGTATGAATATGAGTGAGTGGAGGACAAAAAGAGAGGATTCAATTAGCTAGACTAGTATATAATGTTCAAATAATGTTCAAATTCAAGCAAAGGAAAGTATACACAAAATAGAGTATGCACGCACACAACAATGGAGCTCCTCTTGAGTTACTCTTCACATTCATATATGAAACTAAATTTCAAATATATGAGATTAGATATTTCTCTATAATTCTTTATCTTTCACCTACTTATTAAATGCAATTCACTTATCTAATTTATGCATTTAATATGCCTATATACTATCTAATTGGTCAATCAAATAAGTGAGGGAGAAATTACACCATTCGAGACTCCCCCTTAATTTCGACCATTACAAAATTCAAAAGTTCGTCTTCCCAATGGTTGGGTGAAGATATCTACTAATTGTTCTTTCAAACCACAAAAATGTAGCATGATACTACCAAATGATAGTGAGTGTCAATGTGTTTACTCTTGTAGTGAAACACGTGATTCTTAGATAATGCGATTGTTGAATTGTTGTCACAAAATATAGGAGTTGGCTCCTTCTCTTCATGTGCAAGATCACTAAGGATCCTTCTCAACCAAACTGCATGACAAGTTGCTAAAGTTCACATACTCTCCTTCTACTGAAGAAATTGTGATGATGGGTTATTTCTTTGAAGCCCATGAAATTAAACCTATACCCAACAGAAATGCATACCCATAAGTACTTCTCCTATCATCAACGCCACTTGCAAAATCACTATTGGTATATCCAATAAGTGAATCATCCTCTGAATTGGAATACCAAATTCCATAATCTGTTGTACCTGCAATATATCTCTCATAATTATCTTTCCTACTTTCCAATAAGAGATTTTAGGATATTCCATAAATCTCGAAATTATGTTCACTGCATACAAGCCTCTTATACAAGGTATAATCAATTGATGCCCCTTCATCTTTCTTACTTAGTTTTGTACATGTTGCAATTGGTGTACATGTTGGTTTGCATTTGCTCATTTTGAACCTTTTCAAAATATCTATGGAATATTTTTACTAACATATAAAAACTCCCTTTTTAGATTGCTCAACTTCAATTCCCAGAAAATATTTCATAAGACTGAGATCACTCATCTCAAATTCACTTTCCATGGTTGCTTTGAATTTATTCAACAACAAATTTCTTATAGAAATCATGTCATCAACATAGAGGCAAATTATCAAAATATTACCTTTCAGATCTCTTTTGGTGTAAAGTGTGGGTTCATTGTTGCTCCTGTTGAACCCACTGTTGAGAAAACAAGAATCAATGTGATTGTACGAAGATCTTGGAGGTTGCTTCAAACTGTATAGTGCTTTCTTCAATCTGTAGACTTTATACTCTTTACCTTTGATCTAAAATCTTGGCTGTTGATCTACATAAACTTCTTCCTGTAAAATCCCATATAGAAAGGTTGATTTAACTTCCATTTGATAGAGTAAC
The DNA here is from genome assembly GCA_032191745.1 of Picea mariana. Classification (NCBI taxonomy): domain Eukaryota; kingdom Viridiplantae; phylum Streptophyta; class Pinopsida; order Pinales; family Pinaceae; genus Picea; species Picea mariana. Next base: position 245,030 of record JASDQU010102731.1, on the reverse strand, counting down.
GATTTTCTTTGAGCTGCAGCTACCAAAACTGCTCTAACAGTATCCAAACGTTCCACGGGAGAAAATGTTTCTCCATAGTCAATATTGGATTGTTGAGAAAACCCTTTTGCTACAAGTCTTGCTTTGTGTTTCTCTACTTTTCATTTCTCATTGAATTTTGTCTTATACATCCATTTAACTCCAATGTTGGTTTTACCTTTAGGGATATCCACAAGATTCCATGTATCGTTTCTTTCAATTGCTTCAATTTCTTCTTTCATTGCATCAACCCATTTTTCATCTTTGATTACTTCTTCAATGTATACCGGTTGATAAGATAACATAGAAAAGTGTGTTTGTTGATCCACATAATTATTCTGCTCATAAATTTCTCTCAAGCTTCTTTTTTATGGTTCCTCAAATTTTCTATAGTGGGATATGAATCATTGCTAGAAGAAGAATATGAACTATGCTCTGTTTGTTTTCATTGGCCTTGTACTTTCAATATTGGAAGTCTTGGTGGAGAATCTTGTTGTCCTATAGCTTCCACCAGCTTATATTCCTGTATAGAAACAATTTGATCTACAATCATTTCACTTGTTTGGTTATCCCAAGATTTATCTTCTTGGAATTTCACATCTCTACTTACTATCATCTTCTCGGTAACATGATTATACAACCTGTATGCTTTAGACTATTCACTATATCCAATAAATGTGCATGTTTCACTTCTATCATCAAGATTTCTCCTCAGCTCTTTAGGAACATGAGCATAAGCCACACAACCCAAAACTTTAAAATGAGAAACACTTGATTTCATACCACTCCATGCTTCTCGAGGCACTTGATTTTTCAGACGGTTGGTTGGTGACAAATTCAAAATATAAACTGAGGATGTCACTGCTTAAATCCGGTATTCATTTGAAAAATTCTTGGCCTTCAACATACTTATGGCCATATTCATTATTGTTTGATTCTTCCTTTCAGCTACTCCATTCTGTTGTGGAGTGTATCTTGTGGTAAATTGTCTCTTTATCCCATGTTGCCTACAATATGTTGCAAATTATTTGGATTCATACTCACCTCCTTGATCTGATATGATTACTTTGATGTATTTTCCACTCTGTTTCTCTGTCAAAGATTTAAATTCTTTGAATTTTTCAAATTTCTTTGATTTTTGCTTGAGAAAATAAACCCAAGTTTTCCTGTTAAAATCATCAATGAATGTTAGAAAATAAAATTTGTCTCTTATTGATAGAGTTTGCATTGGACCACAAAGGTTTGTATGCACTAGCTCAAGATGTTCGTTTTCTCTGTAGGAAGCATTGGGAAAACTACCCCTTTGGTGTTTGGCCAAAATACAACTCTCACGGAAGTTTTTTTGTTCATTTATGATTGGCATAGCTTTGACCATAGATTTCTTCTGTAAAATAATGAGACTCCTAAATGCTAAATGACCATATCTAAGATGCCACAACCAAGTCTCATCTGAGATTTACACATTTTGGGCATATGACTATGACAAATTTACATTTCTCAATATCAAAGGAAGCATTCTACTTTTGGTCATTTGAATTGTAGATATGATTTTATTACTGGATGGTTTGTCCAATATTGTACACTTGCAACCTTCATAAATGATTCTATAACCATGTTCATTCATCTAGCCTACACTCATTAGATTATTTCTATGACCAGGTACATGATAAACATCATGAATATCTTTCTTGGTCAATACATAAATTACACCCTTGCCTAAAACTTTCTTTTGATAATCATGTCCCAATTTATTTTGAGATGTGACAGAGCTATCTAAACTAGAAAAAAAACCTTTGTTATGTGTCATATGATTGTTGCAGCCACTATCCGACAACGATAGATCATGCTTTTTTCTTTCTTCTTCTGTGACAAGACATGAGAAGACCATTGATTCAGATGTTCCTTCTTCAGTGTTGGTAACATTTGCTCTTCTCATGTTCAGATATGTTTGTTTGTTTCTGCATTCACTTTCGAAGTGACAAAATTTCTTGCATTAATAGAATTGGATCCTTGATTTGTCAGTCCATCTTGATTGATTAATATTTTTTCCTCTTCCCCTTTGGTTTTGAGAGTGTCTATGTGGTTGTTCTGATTTTTCACCTTGTTCTGAACATTTTGAAGTTGACCTCTCTCATATTTGAGATTTTCCTCTTCCTTGTCTGCCTCTTCTTTTATTCCCTTGACCTTTTCCTCTACTTATTGAGGCCTAAGATTGAAATGTGTTCTTCAAAGATTTAGTATTTCGACTGAACCTATTTTCATGGGTTAACAAAGATCCCATGAGTTCTTCAACTATGAGTGTTGACAGGTCTTTTAACTCTTATAACGAAACTACGACCATGTTAAACTTATCGCGAAGGCTGCAAAGTACCTTCTCAATGAATTTTTGGTCTTTAATGCCTTCTCCATTCGTGCATATATGATTCGTGATGCTCATGACGTGGGTCATAAAATAATCCACAAACTTAAAATCCTTCATCTGCAGAGTGTCTACAAGTTTTCATTTTTTACTTTTTCTATGTCATGATAAGAGATTTCAAGAATATCCCATGCTTGTTTGGCATGATCTACTGCTGTAACTTTGGGGAAAATGTATTCCTCTAACCCTTTATGAATGAGCCATAGGGATTTTTTGTCCTTCTTCCTCAGTTCTCAAATCACATTTCTTTGTGCATTCATCATTTCTTGTAGATCCGTCAGATCTGGTTCCTTGAACCCATTAACTATTGCTTGCTAAAAATAATCAGACTGGAGAAAATATTTCATTTTAATAGCCCATACATCATTGTTATTACTTGCTAAAATTGGTCCTCACGCGAGCACTGGACTATTGCTAGGTTTAAATTTCCTCACTTGGTCAATCTCAGGAGGGATAGTGACCAATATCCTTTGAAAAAGGAGGAGTTTTATCAACTTGGAGGATGAGTGGAAGAGATCCACTCATGGAGAAACCAAGTCTTTCCTAGCCACTATATCTTGGAAAGTAGCACAGAAGTTACCACGGAAGTCCTTCAGACTTCATAAGTTCGACAAATTTCAGTCGAGGAGTGCATAGGAGTCGAAACCCCCGAAGTTCTAAAGTCTAAAACTCATCTGTAGAGTTTATTCCAGTGGACTCGTGTCAGAGGATCATTGATTCTGGAAGACCGACCATATGGGAGAAAGGCGACATGATTTTGAAGGGTTAAAAATTCTGCGAAGCTCCGAAGAGTGGAGTAGATCTCCACCATTGATACACAAGAGACGTGTGGCAATAGATCTCAAGATGCGAAGATTTAGCACTCCGAGAGATCCGTGAAGTGGTGCTTCGAAAATTCTCGAAGCCTGGAGATATGAAGTGGATTTCATTCATTGATCCAGGGAAAGACAAGAACTATCTTATCTGATTCACAGTTCAGTTCTCCAGGAGCATAGAGTGTTGGAGAGGGAAAAATCATCGTAGCCCGAAATCCTGTAATCATTCCACGCTGTGGATTTCAATGGGTCTTGTGGACCGTTGATATTTGATTACCAATTCAACAATTTTCTACTTTAGCATTCGAGAGGAACACAGTGCGAGTTTGTTGAAACTCTCAAAATACGGGATTTTCGAAATCCCGAATTATTTGGAGATTAGAGATTTATCCTATGGTTTATGTCCCATGGTCCCTTGAAGGAATTGCAAGTACTCAAAGACTCCTTAAAAGAGGATTTTGTATTTCAAAAGAAAGGCATGGGACCTTTTTTTATCATTCCAAGGGATCGGCTAGGGCCTGAGAGCTAATTCAGCTCCCAAAGTTAAACCATCCTAGACTAGGAGATCATGAAGACCTAGAGAGTGGGTGGGGGTTTTCATCAAGTGGTATTATAGAAATGGAAATTGAAATTTACCTGTAGGTAGCTCAGAAAAGAAAGGTGTTTTTCTGATACCATCAAGTGGTATCAGAGCCCGAAATGTGCTTTGTTTAAAGAAGATCTTGGAACCATGCCTCCAAGAATACGCAATGACAGGCGTGTAGCGAATCCAGCTATGAAATAAGAGATGAGGAGACTTCGTGCGATATTGGATTCCATGGAGATAGCTTAAAGGAGAGCTCCTGATGTTGGTGACATTAATGAGGCTCAGAGTGAATAAGTAGAAGTAGAAGGAGCTATAGGAGAAGAAGTTGTAGAAGAGAGACTACTAAGAGTTGTTGTCAAAATGGGAGCTAGAGAAAAAATAAAAGTCTCAATGTATGAAGGAAACCTAGATTTTGAGGAGCTTCTGGATTATATAAGTGCTTTGGATAAGTACTTTGACTATGAGGAGATCGATGATGAAAATAAAGTGAAGCATGTTGTGACCATATTGAAGGGACATGCAGCGTTGTGGTGGGACGAACTACAGGCCAACAGAAGATGCAAAGGTAAGTCCAAAATCAAAAGTTGGGATATAATGGTAGCTAAATTAAAGGCTAAATTCATACCCAAGGAATATAATATAAATATGTTTAGGAAATTACATAACCTAAGAGAGAGGGGCTTGTTAGTGAAGGATTACACCAAATAGTTTTACAGGTTGAACATCAGAGAAAGTCATCAAAAGAACGATGAAGAAAAAAATACTAGGTATATAAATGGATTAAGGTATGACATTCAATATGAAATCATCACTATGACTACGAGGACCGTAGAAGACACTTATCATGTGGCACTAAAATAAGAGGAAAATTTGGCCAGAAAGAAAAACCAGAGAAAAAGAGGTAAGACTCCAAACAAAGGTAGAGGAATTGTTCGAGAGAAATTCCAAAAGCCCAAAGTTGAGATTGGAGAGTATTACACTCATCCAGAGAGAGGTGGAAGTTCCATAGGGGGACAATATGGAGGAAGAAACTCTTTTTCTCGAGGAAGAGGAAGATTCATAGGTGGAGAAGTGAAATGATATGTCTGTGGAGATACAGGGAATATGTCTTGGGAATGTCCTGAGATAAAGAAAGATGGAGAAGCTCACATTTATGAAGCACGGAAGAGGATTGTGGAAGTAGAATATGGGAGATCCCTCATGATGAGGAAGGTTATTTTAAAACCAGAGAAAGAAGTAAAGGATCTAGTCCAAAGGAATAGTCTGTTTAGGACTTCTTGCAAGACCAAAGATAGGGTATGCAAAGTGATCATAGATAGTGGGAGTACTGATAATCCAGTATCCACATAAACGGTAGAAAATATGGAGCTGGAGACCACTTCACATCCAAACCCGTACAAGGTATCATGGTTGCAGAAAGGACATCAAGTGATGGTAAGTCGACAGTGTAAATTTGAATTTAAAATAGGTGGTTATAAAGATGAGATTATGTGTGATGTTATACCTATGTATGTTTTCCATGTTTTGTTGTGAAGACCATGGAAATATGACATAAATGTCATACATGATGGAAGCGGAAATACTTACACCCTTGAGAAGAATGGTTGTAAGCATATGTTATTGTCGATATAAGACAAATGAGTCAAGGAAGAGGCTAGTTATAGCATACTTCTCATGAGCAGGAAGGAACTCTTGAATGAAGTCAAGAAGGAGTAGGAAATGCAGTTTGTTGTGGTAATAAAACCTAGAGTGATCCTTCCAAACACTTATATGGATGATCTACCTATGGTGTTTCATGAATTGTTGGATAAATTTGTTGATATCATGGTGGATGAGTTACCTCACTCTTTACCCCCCATCAAGAGTATCATTCATCACATTGACCTTATTCCAGGAGAAAATTTTCCAAATAAAGCATCATACAGGTTGACACCTCAAGAAAATGAAGAGGTCAAGAATCAATTCCAAAAATTTTTATATAAAGGTTTGGTCAAGGAAAGTTTGAGTCCATGCATAGTACCAATTGTGTTAAGTCGAGAGAAATATGGAGGTTGGAGAATGTGCACAGACTCAAGGGCCATCAATAACATAATCATCAGGTATAGATTCTATTTACCCAAAATGGATAATTTGATTGATTTCTTGAGTGGAGCAAATTGTTTTCCCAATGTATACCTAAAAAGTGGTTATCATCAGATAAGAATAAGAGAAGGAAATGAATGGAAGACAACATTAAATACAAATGAAGGATTGTATGAGTGGCTTGTTATGTCATTTGTCTTAACAAATGCCCTGATCACATTCATGATATTGATGAATGAAGTACTCAAATTGTTCATTGGTAATTTTGTAATGGTGTATTTGGATGATATTTTAGTTTTCAGTAAGACTGAAGGAGAGAATTTGAGACATTTGAAACTGGTATTTTGGAGGTTGCAGCAGGAGAAGTTGCTGATAAATATGAAAAAATGTTATTTCATGAAGACATAACTCATATACTTTGTTTTTTTGATCTCTTCAATTGAGTTGAATATGGATCTAGAGAAGGTGAGGGAAATGAAAGAATAGACTTCTCCAAGAAGCATGTTTGAGGTAAGAAGTTTTCATGGGTTAGCAAGTTTTTATAGGAAATTCATCAAGAATTTTAGTAGCACTTTTGCACCCATACTAGACACTATAAAGAAAAAGCATAGATCCTTTAATTGGACATCAGAAGATGAAAAAGGCTTTAGAGTATTGAAAGAGTAGATAAAAGAATGACCAATTCTAGTTCTTCTACATTTCAAGAATACATTTTAGGTTACATGTGATGCAAGTGGAGTAGCTATTGGTGCAGTCTTGAGCCAAGACAATAAGAATGTTTCTTATTATAGTGAGAAGTTGAATGACACTAAGAGGAAGTACTCAACGTACGACAAGGAGTTTTATGTTGTAATACAAGCTATGAAAAAATGGAGGCATTATCTCATTCCGAAGGATTTTGTCTTGTACAGTGAAAATCAAGATTTACAGTTCATAACCAGGCATGAGAAATTGAATCAAAGACATGCTAAATGGGTAGAATTCATGCATAAATTTACTTTTTTTATTAGTCACATTAGTGGTAGTGCTAACAAAGTTGTTGATGTTAATTCTTTGAGTAGGAGATGTCTAATTATGTGGGAATTCCAAGTGGAGACCTTAGGGTTTGAACACCTTAAGGAGATGTATCAAGAAGATCCATATTTCAAAGAGGCTTATGAGGCATGTGAAAACCATTTTATAAGGGACATAAGTCAATAGATGGAATATTTGATCTAGGATGGACTGTTGTTCAAGGGTATTCAATTATGTATCCCAATATGCTCAATGAGAGACAATCTTCTAAAGTAAAAACGCAGTGGAGGATTGGTTGGACACTTCCGCCATGACAAGATTTATGCACAGTTGAGTTCTTCATACCATTGGCCAAGTATGAGGTCCGACGTGAAGAAGTTCATGGAAAAAAGTAGAGTTTTCCAATATGCAAAAGGGAAATAGTAAAACACTAGCCTATATCATCCATTGCCTATTCTAGACATGTCGTGGGATGCCATATGCATGGATTTTGTGTTGTAATTACTAAGAACCCAGAGGGGGAGTGATTCCATATTTGTAGTGGTTAGAATATTTTCAAAGATGGCACATTTTATACCATGCCATAAAACCAGTGATGCTACTCACATAGACAATTTATTTTTCAAGGAGATTGTGAGATTACATGGATTGCCCAGAAGTATAGTCTCAGACAGAGATACCAAATTCGTGGGACACTTTTGGAGAACTTTGTGGAAGAAGGTAGGGACAAATCTGTCTTTTAGTTAATCATATCACCATTAGAGAGACAGACATACTGATGTGATAAATCAGAGTTTGGTAAATTTGTTGAGAAGTTTAGTCAGTGAACATCATAATCAGTGGGATCAAATTCTTCCCCAAACACAGTTTTCTTATAACGATTCACCAAATAGAAGAAATGGAAAAAGTCCATTTCATATAGTGTATAGAATTCATTCGAGAGGAATTTCGGATTTGAGAAATTTGCGACATGATGAATTCCGAAGTGGAGGAGAAAAATACTTTGCTGCAGAAATGCAGAAGCTACATGATCAGATAAAGGGACAATTACGGGATAACAGCTAGAAGTACAAGAGTCACATTGATTAGAGGAGAAGATAAGTTCATTTTTAAGCTAGAGATCAAGTTTTTTCACACTTGATGAAGAAAATGTTCCCAGGGGGAACATATAGCAAATTAAAGATGAAGAAGACAGGACCGTGTAAAATCATCAGAAAATTTACTGGCAACGCTTATGAGATTGAACTGCCAGAAAATATTGGAATATCATTGATATTCAATGTTTTAGACCTATACCCTTACAATATATATGATACAAGAGAATCACATGATTAGAAGGAGATATAGTGGGAAAAGAAGATGCCCACAACAAAACAGACACAAATGGCGAAGATTCTAGATCAAAGAATTGGTAAGAAGACCAAAAGGAAAACTTATTTTGAGTATCTAGTGAAGTGGAAAGATCACATAGCAGAGGATGATATATGGGTAACTAAACCTAATATCCAGAAGCATGGAAAAATAGTGGAGGAACTCATGGAAAGGATTCCATGAATATTTTTTCCAGAGGACTATGATGCAGGAGAATCTTCATCAGTATAGGAGGTCGAGTGAAGGACAGATCAACACCCAGCATGCACATTCAAAGTCGATTGTGATCCCAAGGAGGGCACATCATCTTAAATTTTTGAAAACATTGTAATTAAATCTCTTTAATATTTGGAGCTTGAACCATTGTATAGGATCACAAGAGATTGTAATTGTCTTAATTATTTGTAGGATTGTACATATTTCGAGCATCATCTCTTATCTAGTTCGTAAATGCTCATTCAATGTAATAGGCCTTAGTATATGAATGCTTTAATTGTGATAGTATAGTAATAAGGTAGGGTGGATGGAAGACTCGATAAGCTCCTTGTGTATAAATATATGAAAGTTATGCCCAACTGAGGGTGTTGAACCTTGTGTTAAGGATGTTGAATGTAAGTGCAAGAAGAATGTTGAAGGAAAATATATTTTTCTATTGAAAATAAATGGACTTACAGATAACTGTATGAGTCCATGTACATACTTTGCACAATGAATTGATCCAGGTGGATATCGGTGGCCACCCACCTTCTCCAACTGACCCAAAACGTGTTTCTGACAATTTTGGTAATTTACTATTTTTAGCAGTTTTTTCGGGTCCTGAACTTCCGGGGCCATTTTGAGGCCCTAAACGATGTTTTTTGGGTATGTTGCTCTCACAAAATAGCATCCACGATGCTATTTTGTCTTGAGCATTGTATTTCTCAGATAGATCTTTCCAACGAGCTATCATACGCCTAAAACGGAGATCGTATGCAAACGTTACGACCACGGAAAGTTGATGCACCATCTTACCCAAACGAGGCCAACATGACTTTTGGCGCTTCATCTCCTAGGGTTAGGTTTTTGGATGTCTAGAAATTTCGGCATTCCCGTCTATTGTAAAAATGCCTTCCGAGCCTCATTGTAATCATCTTCTTGCAAATGCGAGTAGCTGTCACATCTCTTCTCAAAGATAAGCTGCCACCATTCTAGCGAGTCTTTCACTCTGTATTTTTACAGTCTCTATACATTTCTCTGATTAATAGAAATCGTGTATTATTGTATATCTGNATTATTGAATATCTTCAATATCTCTGTGCATTTCTTTATTATATCTCCGCTCTCATTTCGTGCCGAAAATAATCCAGATTACAATCAAAGACGTTTGATTCCAAATGCATGGTATTACTTATTTCTGATTTCATGGAGTGAATGTCGTGTTCTCTCTTTTATTTATTTATGTTCTTGAGTATGCATTTTATGGTTATATGTTTGAACTTTTAATGTTCCATAAGTTTTAATTGTTTCTCTTTTGAGAGTTCTAGTGCAAGGAGTGCATAGATCTCACAAGGTCCGCAAAGGTTGAGTCGAGTTTGACTCAGAATCTCAGAAGAGGTAGCGTGAAACTTTGAAGAGAAAGTGCAAGGAGTGCACAATCGCTCAGTAGAGAGAAAAGTTGTGAAAAAACCCATGAAAGATGTGCATTAGTCCTGCACTCAGTTGGAGTATTGAGAAGTCTATGCCTGGAGAGTGCAAGGAGTGACTTAGAAAAATTTCTAAGTCTGAAGTTGTAAAGTGTTCATAGGAGCGCAAAGGAAGGCATGAGAGGTTAAAATTTCCTTGCTTGGTCAAGATCAGGAGGGATAGCGACCAAGATACTTTGAAAAAGGAGGAGCTTTATTAATTTGAAGGACGAGCGGATGAGATGCACTCGTGGAGAAATCAAGCCTTTCCTAGCCACTAGATCCGAGAATGTAGTGCGAACGTTACCATGGATGTCCTTTGGACTTCGTAAGTTCGACAAATTTTAGTCGAGGAGTGTGCAGGATTAGGAACCCCTGAAGTTCCAAAGTCTAAAACTCATCTGGAGCATTGACTCTAGTGCACACGTGTCAATGGATCATCAATTCTAGAAGACCGGCCATCTAGGAGAAAGGGGTAATGATTGCAAAGGGTTGAAGATTCCATGAATCTCTGAAGAGTGGAGTAGATATCCATCGTTGTTAAACACCAGACACATGGTAGTAGATATCAAGATCTAAATATTCATCACTCTGAGATATTTGTCAAGTGGTGCTTCAAAAAATCTCGAAGCCCGGAGCTAGGAAGTGGATTTTAGCCATTGATCCATGAAAATATGAGAATCACTCGATCTGATTTAGAGTTTGTTTCTTTTGGAGAATAGAGTGTTGGAGTGGGAAGAATCATCATAGCCTAAGATCCTGAAACCATTCCACACTGTGGATTTAAACGGGTCATGTAGACCATTGATATTTGATTACCTATTTGACAATTTGCTACTTCGACGTTCGGGACGAATGCGGTGCGAGTTTGTTGAAACTCCTCAAGTCTGAGAGTTCTGAAGTCCTGAATTCTTCGAATATTGGAGATTTATCCCATGGTTTCTAGTGTACGGTCCACTCAAGGACTTGTGAGTCCTCGGGGACTCCTGAATAGTGGATTTTGTATTTCAAAAAAAAGGCATAAGACTTGTGTTTATCGTTCCAATGGCTTAGCAGGGGCCTGAGATCTAATTCAACTCCCAATGTTAAACGATCATAGACCAGGAGGTCGTGCATACCCAAAGAGTGCGTGGTGTTTTTCATCACTGTTGGCCAAGTACCATCCCACTATTGTCTTGCGTCAATATTCCTAAAGCCAAATATTGATAGTGGTCTTTTGGTAAGAGTATATAAAAGCATTTCATTATGTATTGGAGCTTTTGTCTATGGAAGGGTTAAAATTGTTGTGTCATTGATCGTGCGGGGTACAAAGTATGGAATGATCAATTCAATATTCATGTCACCCACGCCCTTTCTTGATACGACACATGTGGGAAAAGTTCTAGTTATAATATGGGTAAGAGAATATTCCCCGCGATATTTTTCTGCTAGCAGTTTCAAATTTAGGGCTTGAAACCGGGAATTTCATATTTGTATCATCTAATGAGCATGGATAAAAATCGATTGTTGACTTTTCTCAATGCTCGTTGGATTTCTGAATCTATAATTGAGGTAACCTCGGGGTTTGAGACCTTTTACTTGATTTAAACAAAAAAAATTATGTTTTTGCAGGCATCTTCATATATGATCTTGGGCCTCCTTTTTTTTAATATGTGGGATTTGATCTCGCAGGAATAATATTTATCATATCATTAGTCACATGGCAAGTTTTAACCAAATGATTTTGTGTTTTTGCGGGTATATTCCGATATGAGTTTGTTTGTTAGATATACACATAGCTTGGGCATGTAGATTTGTTTTATATGTGGGCTCTAATCTCATAGGAATGATATTTATCATATCATTAGTCACATGAAAAAGTTTTGGTGGTTATCATTTTGGTTTTCATCATGACTGGATAGATCCAAGTAAGGTTTCCTTATGTTTATGTTTATATTCTACATTTGAAAACTATATATCTATTAATATTTTGTTTCCTTTTCTGTTAGAGTATATGTATTATTTATCTACCACAAGACAATTAACAAGGATTAATGTAATTACTAACACGTCGATAATGAAAAATGTTTCTCAAACAATAGTAGTTGTAGTGACAATAAAAAAAATTACATGGTAGAAAGAATCAAGGAAAAGAACTTCTGATTCTATAGCTAAGCACCTAAATGCATTTAATACTATTGTGACCTAGTTTATCTTAGTTGGAGTGAATATAGGATGAGAAGGATCAATGTATGACTCTTTTGTGTTCTTTTTCATATTCATGGGACAACCTGGTAATAATCATTGGAAGAACTATAAAGACATTGGTACTTGATGATGTCATGGATTCTTTACTCTTCGAGGAGGTGAGGAAAAAAGATTCTAAATCCACCAATGAGGTCTCAACTCTTCAAGGAATATTAAAGGAGAAATTAAAGAAGAGAGAAAAGGGTAGATTGAAGTCCCATGGGAGATATAAGTTTCCTAGAAACTCCAAGGAAAAATGTTGGAACCATGACAAGGTCAGACATATCAAAAGAGACTACTAGGAAGAGAAAAATAAGGATAAGAAGAAAAATAATGATTATGATGATGACTCTAAAAAACATTATCAATAATATGGTGAAGATTTATTTTTTGTAGTTTTGATAATCCATGCAGGCCAGAGTGCGTGCATGGTTGATACACTCTAGAGCTTCCTTCCATATGTCTTTCCATCCACATTGGTTTGTAGTGTATGGGAAATATGATGGTGGGACAACATACCTCGGTGATGACCCTCTTCTCGACATAGTTTTCCATGTTTTATTGTTGATCAAATTATCTAATGGTAGAGTGAAGTGGATCAATGTAATTTTATGCATTCTAGGTCTAGTAGATAACCAATTATTAGTAGGCAAACTTAATGATGTAGGTGTATAATTTGTTTTCTCTGGAAAAGGAAGTAAGATGATTAGAGGAGCTATGGTGCTTGCTAACGGTGTTTGTGTGGTCACTTTGTTCCATCTTGATGAGTGCACCATTTAATGTAATAGTTCTTCAATTTATGTGGTGGAGAGATTTATAGGTTCTACAACATCGCTATCAAAACCTATACCTACTTTTGATGGTCATAGTTTTTGGGTACCTAAACAATCTCTTTCTTCAGAAAGAAGTTACCTTCAAAGAAGACAACATTATGGCACCAAATATTGGGCCATTTAGGTGAGAAAGGATTATGTTAATTGAAAAATAAAAATGTTGTTGATGGATTGAATGATTGTTCTCTTGAACCTTATTTTTGCAAGCATTGTGTACATGAAAAACATAACCATGTTCAATTTTATTCTATCCCTCACAAATCTTCTACATTGTTGGAGTTCATTAATTTTGATGTATTTTCTTGAGTTAAAGTTCCTTCATTTTTAAGGCTTTGTATTATGTGTCAATCATTGATGATTTTTGTATAAGGACATGGATTTATTTTCTTAGAACTAAATATGAAGTTTTTAGTTGGTTTAAGGAGTTTAAATCTCCCTTGCAAAATCAAACCATTATGAAGATTAAGGTGTTAAGGATTAATAATGGAGATAATTTTTGTTCTATAGAGTTTAATAAATTTTGTAATGAGAATGAAATTAAAAGATATAAGACAACTCCATATACCCCTCACCAAAGTGTATTTTCAAGACATATGAGTATAATGTCGATGGAAAGAAATGATTATGTATTCTTAGTGGAGATAAATCATAGAATAAGTTTGTCCAATAAATGGTTTCTACTGCATATTACTTGATTAAGAGGTCTACCACATTAGCTCTTGTGGATATATTAATACCCCTATAGATATATTAATGGGAAAGAATCCCTCACTTTAGTATCATCATGTTTTTGGTTGTGAGGCATATGCCCATATGGCTAAGGAGAATTGGTTGAATCTAGATAATGATGTTGTGATATGTATCTTAATTGACTATTGTGATGGTGTGAAAGGGTACAAGCTTCTGGATCTTTTGGTTCGAAATTTTTTGTATAGTAGGAATGTTAATTTTAGAGAATTAAAGTCTTCTCCCACAATGGTGTATCCATAAGAGGACGAGAAGAATTTAATGATTCAACTACCACCCAAGATAGAGAAAGATGAACCAAAAAATGAATAATATGTTCAATATGGACATGGTGATGAGGAGGGTTTACAGAATGTATAAGAGGAGGAAGAAACTCCACCTGAAACTTTAGGATGGTCAACTCCATAAAGAAGGTAACCAAACAAGTTTAATTATATTTTTTTTTATTCATATGTACATTTTCTTTATTTTCTATATGTTGACCCAAAAATATCCTTTGGGTTCAACATTATGTTTATCACTTTCATTTATTCATGATCTAGCCTGAGGTTTTCCCTTAGTATCCCATTATGGTCACTTCTAGTCAAAGACAGTGGTAGGAGTCATAGTTACTTTGTCGCTTTCCCATTAAAGAGTATCAGTGAGTTGCATTCATAGTTTTCAACTGAGTACATAGTGACTTATCAAACACTATAATAGTATCACACATAAATTTCAAGTCACTTGATATCAATTCCATTCATTTACAGGGTGCTAGGTTCAGTTTGGTTAGTGCCTCTAGTATCAATCTGAGGGATAATAGGGATAAATGAATTTCAAATTCATAACGTTCCTTACCCTAATATAACATATTGGAAATATTTATAACATTCATCAATATCCTTATGTCCATCAACATGTTGATGGCACCCAAGAAGGCATTCTGACCTTGTCCAGCTTCCCCCGAAACCATGCTCACTTCCCCCTATTGGGACGCATTCTTGGGATTATTTTTTATTTTTGAAACCATTCCATATCATAGTTCCCTATGTCAAGTATTATTATTTCATATTTCATGAACTGAGGACTCTTTTTGCAAAAAAATCAACATTGACCCCTTTCACTCGTCACTAGGTGGGTCCCATGAGAACATGGTATTTAACAAGAAATAAAATGAAATTTGTACATTGTGTGGAAAATACAGTGGATTCACTTTATATGGATCGAGAAATTATTTCCAACAGGCTATCATGATATGGATTCCAAGATCATATGACCAGTTTATGAAAGGCACAACTTTCATCTCTTCCAAATGGCCAAAATCCATAGCAGTGACTTCCTGGTCAGTTTTTGTTCTGATATATGACTCGAAAGGCGAAATAGGCCTAAATTTGATTTAGGGATATGTGAAATATTTCCAACAGTCTATATTATGCCTATTTTTGACCCTCAATTGGTGAGAATGAACCTTCATAAATTCATGACTAGTTTCAGAGGCCAGGTTGGTAACAATGGTTCAAGGTTAAAAATTTGTTATTAATAGGATCCAAATTAGAATATCAAGGATTCAATGTTTTATTATATTGTGGGGTCTTTTGAAAAATGAGTCATTTTCCTCATTTTGACATTGGATGACCCAGTTAGAGTTGTCTCAAATCTCTAAGTTGGTTGAGGCAAGATGATCTAACCAACTAGGACAATATAGTTTTAGCATGGTTAAATAAGGGATTACCCACCCCATCACAAAACTTCATTTCCACCTTTTATAATTAATAATTGATACCTTATCATAGATACTTACTTTTCCTTTTTTGGACATCGTATGACGATGTGGCACATTCTGCAAGATTTGAAATTTTGGGGGATGGACAAGCAAATCGGAATTTTAGTCCGCAGACATTCTCTGCCAAAATTGAGGGGCTAGGTGGCATTGTATATTATTAGATATGGAATTCTCTCTATTTTCTTATCGAAACGTTCCGACGGCATACTCTGTGTCAAATTCTGACTCTGTATCATTCAACACCATCTTCAAGATTAGTCAATGAGGTCAAGGTCAAAGTCAAAGATTTGACTACACACACTTTTCAAGGGAATAATAAATAATAAAAAATTTGAACCAAATAATAAATAATAATAAAATAATTGAAAGGTTTTCTAGACTCCCAAACCAATGAATTTCCTCTACAGAGAATATCATTGGTTTTGAATGTTATTATATCCCTTAAGTTCCCAATATTGACTCTTATCTTTTATATGGGAAATATTTTACCTGCTTTGTAAATTCCTAGGAATCCCATAAGTCAATTGGTATCCTTTTACATCATATTAACTATTTCAATGGTTACCCAAGTATTCAAACCAAGTGATGGTAGGCTTAGTGAGTATATTGATCAGTTGGAGAGGTCATATTTCGTGGAAGAAAGTGAATCAAATCTAGTATCCTTTTCCCACCCATATCCAACGTTGAAAGTTTGAAAAATTCATGTGGATTGACAAGGAGATCAATTTGAAACATATATTTAGAGTTTTGATGGGAAAATTTACAACTTCACAATAATAAAACACATGGATTAGTTGAAGGATTGAGAGATATGTGAGAAACTAACTCAAAGATTGTGAGTTATATTCCATTGCTTTCTATATTAGTTGTCATTCCAAAAGTGAATATGAAAGATATTCCAAGATCATATACTTCAAGGGGGTTTATTCAAGATTCAGTTTATGGTTTTATAGTAAAAATTCCATCCATAAGCTTGTGTGCTGCAAAGATGAAATCTTGGGAGATTCATACTAGAGTATTGTTTTTTCCCATCATTATTTATGTGTTTCTTCCATTCTCTTTTCATTTTCTAGTATAAGTTTGTATTGCATATTTGTAAGTGAGGAAGAAAGATAGATTTAAATTCATTAATACATCAAAGATTTGCAATAAAAAAAAAGAAATGGATCAAGAAAAACAAACGATGCTCAAATATGCATACTTTTCTTAAGAACTTGAAATTGTTGAAGTTGTACAAAAAACATCACATTTCCCATACAAAATCTTATTATGTTATTTGATGTATTAAAAATAGAAGGAAGTAGATAACTAGTTTTGATAAATAGTACATTGGTGAATCGAAGCTCATGCTTGGATATTTCATTATTCATGTTCACGGACATGTTTTGTATTGGTTGTTTCTTGTTGTTCATTGGTTTCACTATGTTTATGTGATGAATTTTGCATTCCTATATATTTAGTTTCATGGGCTTATAAATGGGGGTTCCAAAGGCCACTTTGTGCAAATGAGCAAGATCAAGTTTTCATTTTGAGCTTTCCATCTCAAATATCAAGATAAGGACCTCATTACACAACATATTTTGGTCTAAATGGTTTCTTCAGCAATCCAAAGTTATGGAAAATAAATATGACTCATTTTCTATTAATACTACATAATCTTCCCATTTTTTTGATCCAGGTGGATATCGGGGGCCACCCACCTTTTCCAAATGGCTCAAAACAGTTTTCTGGCCATTTTGGCAATTTACTATTTTTAGCAGGTTTTCGCTTCCGGGGCCATTTTGAGGGCCTAAATGAAGTTTTTTCGAGATCGAGTTTCTCAATGATATCCGAAGGCATGATTG
>JASDQU010102731.1:209620-227016 GCA_032191745.1 Picea mariana | reverse complement strand
AGAAGCTAGGACACCACTCAGAGTTGGAACTCAGTAAATTAATCTGTCTGGAAACATAAAAATATCAGTTAAACTTGAGAACGTAGGGATCAGCTGACAGCGTTCATTCGTTCATCTCTGTGCAACAACTCCGTTCATCACTGTGCAACAACCCCTTGATGTCGCCCTTGACATCCATGACTGAGCTCTGGATGAAATCCAGAGAATTCTTCAAATTCACGAGCCCATGGCACGCAGAACCTATTTAATGCATATTATTATGCATCTCAATCTTACATTTTTTTAAGAGTGGGAAAACTTATCATTTCTCCGTTTTACATTTTTTTCTAGAGGGAAACTTATCATTAATCAGTTCAGTTTTATATAGTGGGAAAATCTGTATCATAACTCAGTTTTTAATTAGCAGTGGAGAAAGTTATCAGTTATCATTGCTTGTTATCAGTAAATGCAAGTCTTGAGATTGGGCAGTTAACCTTTTTCCTTCCATCTAAAGAAGACTAACTCTTGACCAAACAAAAACAATATGTATCTAAATCTTAAGTTTTTTTAGAGAGGGAAAATTTATCATTACAGTTTTATATAGTGGAAAAATCTATATCATAACTCAGTTTTTAACTATCAGTGGACACAGTTATCGGTTATCATTATTTATTATCAGTAAATGCAGGTCTTAAACTTGGACAGTTAACCTTTTTCTTTCTATCTAAAAAAGACTAACTCTTAACTAAACAAAAATAGTTTTAGGTGAAACTACAATACCAAAATAAATATTATATATATTAATAAATACAAAATAAACGTTTTTAGATATTTTAAATTTATCCATATATAATTTTGTTTTAACAGTGTATAACCAACATTTATAGCTATATTATTGATAATTTATCATTCATTTAATAAAACTACAAAATTTATATTTGCACTAGTTTTCTCATTACTGTCCAAAGTGCTAGCGTTCGTGTTTGGTGAACTGGTAGAATTTATTGTCTTTATATTTGCACGAGTTTTCTCATAAGTGTCCAAAGTCCTGGAGTTCGTCTTTGGTGAACTTGTAGAATTTGTTTTGTTCATAGGACTAGAGTTATTCATTTAATATGGCTGCATTTTTTTAATTTACCTAAATTAAAAAGATTCTTGACCCTTCTTTGCAGGAAACATTCATCATTCCGGCCATCTGGAGAGCTTGTAGAGTTTGTGTTGTTAGGAGGGCAAGAGAAATTCATTGCTCGTTGTAATTTTTTTTTAATTTACTTGTATTAAAAAAATTCATGACACGTCTTTGAGGGAAACATTAATATATGTGCCAATTTGGAGGAGTGCTGGAATTTGTTTTCTTGGGAGGACTAAAGTTTATTCATTTATGGCTATATTTTTTAATTTGCTTATATTATAAATGAATTATAACAGGTATAAACAGGTAGGAATTTGCCTAATTACTAAGAGAAAAACTTTAGATTAGACTGTTGCTACACTTTTTTGAGGTAGTTAAAAAGATTTATTTATTTATTTTTCCTGATAGCCTACTGATCCTTACAATCTTCGAAAGCGTCTGGCCTCAGAGCTTTAATGATGGGCATGTTTACTCAGTTGGATTGATTTTATTTGAACTCCACATTTTTGGGATCTACTATTAATTAAATGATAATTTAAAATTAATAATATTTTATTTACATATAAATTAACAAAATTTCATATGATTTGAATATTCTTAATATTTAAGATAAATGAAAAACTCTGATTACAATCATTAACTTCCTTGCATAAGTGTTTTACTGTATTTAGATTTGTTACTATGCTTTGGTTTGAAGGTGTTTTTACTGTGATTTCATTTTTCGATTTTTTTTAATGCATTTATGTTTTTTGATTCAAATTTGTTTTGGTTTTTTTTCTGAATATCCTCCCCCTTCCTTTACCAGGTGTCCGTTGGTCTCTTAGCGGAGCGGCGCTGTGGATGACTGGGGTAACAACTGTGCGCGCGCGGCGTGGGTGACTGTGGAAGCCTTCCCTCCACCTTTTTAACAGTCGTGGGGGCGTGGACTCCTTCCTTCCACTCCACGGTAGCTCGTAACACCCCTTCAGTCATTCGCTGTAATCTCCTATCGGCGTTCATCAGCCACAGGTGATGTGGCTGCGCTAGTTTAATAAATATAACATGAACATTGACGTGGAGGGTCGCATATGATGTAGCAGGGTGTTTAATGTTTTTCTGGGGTGGTAAAGGGCTGGGGTGGTAAAGGGTCTAGTGCTAATGCTTCTGTAAGTTTCCATTTGTTACGAGACACGGGCTCGTCTTCGTCGCCCTCCCTGAACAGATTGTGAGTCTGAACGTCAGGGGTTTACACCCATCTCTTGCTTGGTTTGAACCTCATGCCATAGTTAATATAGAGATTTTGATCATGGAGACATACCCGATACTGGGGAGACAGGCATGAATATGACTGGAGGACAAAAACAGAGGATTCAGTTAGCTAGAGCAGTATATAATGTTCAAGTTCAAGTAGAGGCAAGCATACACAAAATAGAGTATACACACACAACAATGGAGCTCCTCTTGAGCTCTTCTTCACATTCATACATGAAACTAAATTCCAAATACACTAGACTAGATATTTTTCTACAATTCTTCATCCTTCACTTACCTATTAAATGCAACTTCACCTATCTAATTTATGCATTTAATATGCCTATCTACTATCTACTTGGTCAATCAAATAAGTGAAGGAGAAATTACACCATTCAACACTGCCCCTTAATTCCGACCATTAAGAAAATCAACACAAACAATGCCTAAGTGTTGTCTAAGGAATTCAAAAGTTCTTCTTCCCAATGGTTGGGTGAAGATATCTGCTAATTGTTCTTTCTAACCACAAAAATGTAGCATGATACTACCAAATGATAGTGAGTGTCAATGTGTTTAATCTTGCACTGAAACACATGATTCTTAGATAATGCATGATTCTTAGATAATGTGATTGTTGAACTCTTGTCACAAAATATAGGAGTTGGCTCATTCTCTTCATGTGCAAGATCACTAAGGATCCTTCTCAACCAAACTGCATGACAAGTTGTTGAAGTTCACATACTCTCCTTCTGCTCAAGAAATTGTGATGATGGGTTGTTTCTTTGAAGCCCATGAAATTAAACCTATACCCAACAAAAATGCATACCCATAAGTACTTCTCCTATCATCAACGCCACCTGCAAAATCACTATCTGTATATCCAATAAGTGAATCATCTTCTGAATTGGAATACCAAATTCTATAATCTATTATACCTGCAATATACTTCTTAGAATTCTTTTTCCAACTTTCCAATGAGAGATTTTAGGATATTCCATAAATCTTGAATTTAAGTTCACTGCATACATAATATCTTTCCCGGTAGTTGTAAGCTACATGAGGCTACCTACAAGCCTCTTATACAAGGTATAATCAATTGATGTTCCTTCATCTTGCTTACTTAGTTTTGTAACTGTTGCAATTGGTGTACATGTTGGCTTGCATTTGTTCATTTTGAAACTTTTCAAAATATCTATGGTATATTTTCACTAACATATAAAAATTCTCTTTTCAGATTGCTCAACTTCAATTACCAGAGAATATTTCATAAGACCGAGATCAATCATCTAAAATTCAGTTTTCATGGCTGCTTTGAATTTATTCAACAGCAAATTTCTTGTAGAAATCATGTCATCAACATAGAAACAAACTATCAAAATATTACCTTTCTGATCTCTTTTGGTGTAAAGTCTGGGTTTATTGTTGCTCCCGTTGAACCCATTATTGAGAAAATAAGAATCAATGTGATTGTACCAAGCTCTTGGAGCTTTCTTTAAACCATACATTGCTTTCTTCAATCTGTAGACTTTATACTCTTTACCTCTGAGATGAAATCCTGGTAGTTGAACTACATAAACCTCTTTATGTAAAATTCCATTTAGAAAGATTGATTTAATATCCATTTGATAGACTGACCATTTCCTTTGAGCTACAACTACCAAAATTGCTTTGATAGTATCCAAACATGCTACTTGAGAAAATGTTTCTCGATAGTCAATATTGGGTTGTTGATAAAAACCTTTTGCTACAAGTCTTACCTTGTGTTTCTCTACTTTTCATTTCTTATTGAATTTTGTCTAATACATCCATTTAAATCCAATGTTGGTTTTACCTATAGGGAGATCCACAGGATCCCATGTGTCGTTTCTTTCAATTGCTTCAATTTCTTCATTCATTGCATCAACTCATTTTTCTTCTTTGACTGCTTCTTCAAAGTATATTGGTTGATAAGATAACATAGAAAAGTGTGCTTGTTGATCCACATCATCATTATGCTCATAAATTTCTCTCAAGCTTCTTTTTTTTTGGTTCATCAAATTTTCTATAGTGGGATATGAATCATTGCTAGAAGAAGAAGATGAACTATGCTTTGTTTGTTCTCCTTGTCCTTGTACTTTCAATCTTGGAAGTCTTGGTGGAGAATCTTGTTGTCCCGTAGCTTTCACTTACTTATATTCCTATATAGAAGGAATCTGATCTACAATCATTTCACTTGTTTGGTTATCCCAAGATTTATATTCTTGGAATTTCACATCTCTTCTTACTATCATCTTCTTGGTAAAAGGATTACACAACCCATATGCTTTAGATTGTTCACTATATCCAATAAATATGCATTTTTCACTTATATCATCAAGCTTTCTCCTTGGCTCTTCAGGAACATAAGCATAAGCCACAAAACCCAAAACTTTAAAATGAGAAACACTTGATTTCATACCACTCCATGCTTCTTGAGGGACTTGATTTTTCAGACTGTTGGTTGTTGACAAATTCAAAATATAAACTGAGCATGCCACTGCGTCACTCCAGTATTCATTTGACAAATTCTCAGCATTCAACATACTTCTGGCCATATTCATTATTGTTTGATTCTTCCTTTCAACTACTCCATTCTATTGTGGAGTGTATCTTGTGGTAAATTGTCTCTTGATACCATGCTTCCTACAATATGCTCCAAATTCTTTGGAGTCATACTCACCTCCTTGATCTGATCTGAGTAGTTTGATGACCTGGATTTATGCAGGAACACAACGAAATACAGAAATACACATAAACGCAGAGATGCAACGGAAGTAAAACTTCATTTCATTAACAACAAATGACTGAAATATGCTTACAGACATAATGGAAATAAAAAAACTCGGGTGCTAGTAGCTTATCTCTGAGAAGAGATGTGGCGGCTACTGGCCTTTGAACTCTGTGTTACAATGAGGCTCGAAGGCCTATATATTGTTGAGAAACAATGGAAAACCCTAACATCCAAAAACCTAACCCTAGGAGATGAAACGTCACAATATGGGCCCCGCTGGGGTAAATTGGTACATCAATTTCCTGTGGTCGTAACATTGGCATACTATCTTCGTTTGACACACATGATACATCATTAGAAATATCTATCTGAGGACTACATTGCTAACATCGAATATTGAGTCCAGAACGAACTCATATTCGACGGAGCATTCATGCCCAAAAAACGTCGTTTAGGGCCTCAAAATGGCTCCAGAAGTTCAGGACCCGAAAACAACTAAAAATAGTAAATTGTGCTACAATTAAGGAAACT
Source organism: Picea mariana (assembly GCA_032191745.1). Taxonomy (NCBI): domain Eukaryota; kingdom Viridiplantae; phylum Streptophyta; class Pinopsida; order Pinales; family Pinaceae; genus Picea; species Picea mariana. The sequence goes on along the minus strand of JASDQU010102731.1, from coordinate 221,395 downwards.
GAAAAACTGAAAGAAACAATGGTGTGGGTCCAAGTGGAATAAGCGGGTGGCCACCAATATCCACCTATATCATTCCTTCCCCCTTATGAAGCAATGGTCCCCATTGCGTTGAGTTCCTCCATGAGATGAGGAAACTTATGCTGAACTTGGTCCCTGGTGAGCCATTTTTCCTGGTGAAGGAGTTGGGTTGCTTTGACAACTCGATATAGCTGGATCCTCTGTTGGTGGGTGTTCTTGATCTGTGTGTCCATAATCTGATCAGTTCTGGCTTGTTCCATGTAATATGGGTTTAACTCTGTTGGTGTGAGTTGTTCTTCCATGTTGGATGTGTCCAGTAGAGGTGGAAAGTAGGGTCGAAGGTGGTCCACATTGAACACTGGGTGTAGACCAAGGAATGGTGGAATACCAAGCTCAAAGGCATTGTCCCTTATAGCCTTTGTGATGGTGTATGGCCCATATCAGAGCGGGTGAATCTTGCGGTAGGGTCCAGTGAGGCGCTCCTTTTGCAAATGTAGCCACAGTTTGTTGCCCACCTGGAAGTTGTGTGGCACCCGATGTTGATCATGTCGTTTCTTGTAATTAGCATTATCTCTATCCAATATGTCATGAACCTGTTGGCGGATGTGCTCAATGAAGTTGTTTTCCTTGTCAGCCTCAGACTGGACATGGGATGAATCTGCCCAAGTAGCCGCAAATGGCATGGCTACGTCAATGGGACATAGTGGCTGGAATCCCAAGCCCATCTGAAAGGGGTTGTGGTTGTTTAAGCTATGGAGAGTCCGGTTATAATTGTGTTGTACATAGCGGAGGCTCTCATCCCATGTGCATGGATGCTTTGAGTTGTACATGCTCATAATGTGTACAATCATCCGGTTGATGACCTCTATCTAGCCATCAGTTTGTGGATGGAAAGATGTGGACTTGGTGAGCTTGGTTTCTAGCATCGACCAGAGGCTGGACCAAAATGTACTGAGGAACCTGTTATCCCGGTCTGAGATGATAGACTATGGGATCCCAAAGTGTACCCACACTCGTTCAAAGAAGAGTTTAGCAGTGGCTTCTGCTGTGATATTCTTTTTGCAGGCCATCATAATGGACATCTTCGACAATCTGTCAACGACCACAAAAACACAGTCATTGCCATGCTTAGTAGAAGGAAGTCCTGACATGTAATCCATGGAGATGGATTCCCAAGGTTGAATAGGGGTAGGCAGCGGAGTATAGAGGCATTTCTTCTTGATGGTTGGTTTGGCAAGGGTGCAAGCAGTGCAGGACTTGATGTACTTCTCAACATCTTGGCGAAGGTTCAGCCAATAGAAATACTTTTACAGAACTGCCATGGTTTTCTCGATCCCAAAATGCCCAGCGACCCGACTGTAGTGCGCCTCCCAAATCATCTTGGCACACTCGCTTGAAGGAACACAAAGATGTCCCAGGTGACATAGCAGGGCATCCTAGAGGTGAAAATTAGGAACTTTCTTACCCTCCAAGAGCGTATTGTATGTGTGGCCGAATTCTGGATCACTTTTGTAGAGAAGCGGCCAATCAGAATTCTCGTGCCCACAAGAGTTGAGCACCATGGTTAGCGCCATGATAGGGGGTCGGCTGAGGCATTCTACAACATTATTGGTGCTTCCTTTCTTCTACTTAATGTTCAGATGAAACTGTTGCAGGTATGTGGACCACTTTTGATGGCGATCATTCTGCAACTTCCCTTGTGTTTGTAGGAACTACAAGGGTAGATGGTCTGTGTGGATGACCATTTCCTTTCCCAAAATGTAATGCTTCTATTATCAGCAATCCTGCACAATGGAATACATCTCTTTGTCATAAGTGGGATACTTCCGGACTGTGTCGGAAAGTGTCTCACTGTGATATGCCACTGGATTCCCCTGTTGAGTAAGGACTGCCCCAATAGCATAGTCGAAGGCATTTGTCTCGATCTCAAATGGTTGTTGCAAGTCTAGTAATGTGAGCACTGGTGTAGAGCAGAGGTGACGCTTCAAATAGTCGAATGCCTTCTATTGAGATTCAGACCAAAATAATTTTTCTTTCACTCCTCCCTTGGTGACTTGACTCAAGGGCCAAGTGATATGAGAGAATCCCAACACAAACCTGTCGTAGAAATTGGCAAGACCCAAAAAGATGCGGAGCTTTGTTAGCGTGGTTGGGGCTAGCCAATCCTGAATGACTTGGATCTTGGCTAGATCCATATGCACCCCCCGCTCATCAATAATTTATCCTAGATACTGAACCTAGGTCATGCCAAAAGTGAACTTCTCCAAATTGGCACACAACTTCTGTTGTCGCAGTGTTTGGAGGACTTGTCGGATGTGGTGGAGGTGCTCTTCCCAAGTCTGGCTGAAGATCAGAATGTTATCCAAGTACACCACTACAAATGAGTTGGTGAATGGTCACAAGATGTCATCCATTAGTCTCATGAAGGTTGCAGGGGCATTTGTCAACCTGAAAGGCATGACCAACCATTCGAAAAGGCCCTCCTTGGATTTGAAGGCAGTCTTCCACACATCAGAGGGTTCAATTGGTACCTAGTGATACCCAGACTTCAAGTCGATCTTGTTGAAGTATTTCTCCCCCTTGATTTATTCCAGAAGGTCATCAATCCGTGGGATCAGGTACCTATTCCGGACAATTATCTTGTTCAGTGCCCGATAGTCAATGCAGAGTCTCCAAGTCCCATCCTTTTTCTGCACCAGCATAATTGAGTTCCCACAGGTCGATGAACTCGGCCGGATGTGACCTTTCTACAATAACTCCTAAATCTGCCTCTTGATTTCGTCATTCTCTAGAACAGAGCACCGATAGATTGGTCCATTGGGCAGTGGTGCACCTAGGGTAAAATCGATGGGGTGCTTCACCTGACAGTGTAGAGGCACCTTTGTGGGGGAGTTGAAGATGTCCTCATACTCCTCCATGACCTTATCCATCTATTGTTGTCGTGCAGAGGGGCCCTGTCTGGAGGTCGTGGCCACAGTCTTCTTCTTTCCATGAGGGTGGATCATCAGGAAAGCAAATTTTCTGGTTTTGGCAATGAGCTTACTGCATTGTTTTGCAGTAACCAAAGATATGGTTGTAGGCAATGCTATTTCCGGTATCCTGTACAGCTTATTTCCCAAAGTAATAATAACAACACAGGGCCCAGACTCATACACAACATGTCACTTCCACAAGTATGGTTGGCCTAATAATACATCAGAAACATCAGGAGGTGCAATGTCACATAATACCTCATTCATGAAGGGCTTGATGTTGTAGGGAAGGCGACATTGTTGGCTTACGCGGAGGTCCCATCCTTGGTGAAACCAATCAATCGTGTATGGTTGTGGGTGTGTTGTGGTCGGCAAGCCCAGCCGTTTCACGACCTCTATTGAGATGATGTTCTTCTGGCTCCCACTGTCGATAATGAACTGCAACGAGGAACCCTTTACCCACATCTGGGAATGGAAGAGGCGCTCTACCTCCTCCGAATCTTTTGGTTCCTTGTTTTGGATCTTTGTGGTGGCATTAGTGGCGTTGGGATCTGCATTGATAATCTACTTCCCCCTATCATTCCCCTTGTCAGGTTCTAATTTAGAGTTGGATCTTACATCCAATTTAGAAGCCTTCAACTCGGCTACCAGTGACTGCTTGGAATGACACTCACTTGTGTTGTGAGTGGAGCTCTTATGGAACTCACACCACTTCCCCGTGTCCTTTTTTGGCTTCGTGATGTTGTTCTTTGCTTGCAGATTTGGTGGGTTGTCCTTGGTCGCCCTACCTTGGCTTGGTCCTTTCTTTGACGGTTTGGGGGTACCTTTCCCTTGCTTCTGATTCGCGAACCCAAAGTATCGCTTATTCTTCTTGAACTTCTGCTCAATCTTGGCAGCATATCGGTATGTCGCACCAAGAGAGGAGATGTCAAGGAACTCCATTTCCTCCTGAATGTATCTATGAAGACAACTGCGGTACTTTAACACCAAATATTTCTCTGAATATTTGATACGCAACTTTGTGCATAGGGTATGGAACAGATTCGTCAGCTCATGCACATCTTGGTCCCTTTGCTGCCACAGCGTATTCCATTGTATGTATTTGTCCTCATAGCTTCCCACAAGATAATATTGTTCCTTGATGGCATCTCGAAAATAATTCCAAGTGGGTGCGACTGAGAACAAAGAGGGTTCCCCCTCACTCTGTTGCTCCCAGTAGGTTTCCCACTATTCCTTGACATGGAGGGCAGCTTTAAGGAGTGAAAAAATAATCCTTTCTCGGTCGAAAAAGTCATGAACTGAGAAATATCCTTCTAACAGATTCAACCATCTATCAATGACATCTACATCTATTTGGCCCTCAAATATGGGAATGTCAAATTTTACTTGTACCTTAAAAGGAGTGGCATGTCTAGAGTGGTTGTTGGATGTAGATGCGCTTCCAATGGGTAGCCATTGAAGGATCTGGGCAAATTTGTCCATCATCACATTCCTTTGTTTCTCAAGGGCCTCCTCGAGCAATAATTTGATAGGATATCCTACTCCCTCATCTCTCTTTTCTTCCCTCATGGGCGGCCGTCGGGGTTTGCGAGGCTGATCTTGCAACGGTTAAACTAGATTGAGCCCTAACTCCTTATACCCCGACCTCGTTGGGGACATGCAAAGAAGGATCGAGAAAGAGCAGACTAATCTGATACCACTAATCTGGATTTATGAAGGAACACAATGAATTACATAAATACACATAAACACAGAGATGCAGCAGAATTAAAACTTCATTTCATAAACAACAAATGACTGAAATATGCTTACAAACAGAATGGAAATAAAATAGATCGGGTGTTGGTAGCTTATCTTTGAGAAGAGATGTGGCAACTACTGGCCTCTGAACTCTATGTTACAATGATGCTCGAAGGCCTATATACTATTAAGATACAATGGAACATCCAAAAACCTAACCCTAGGAGATGAAACGCCAGAATATGGGCCCCGTTGGTGTAAATTGGTACATCAATTTCTCGGGGTCGTAACATTGGCATACTATATTTGTTTAACGCACATGATACATCGTTAGAAATATCTATTCGAGGAATACACTGCTGACAACGAATATCAAGTCTGGAACAAACTCATATTAGTTGAAGCATCCATGCCCAAAAAACATCGTTTAGGGCCTCAAAACGGCTCTGGAAGTTCAAGACCCGAAAAACTGCTAAAAATAGTAAATTGTGCTACAATTAAGGAGACTGAAAAACTGAAAGAAACAATGGTGTGGGTCCAAGTGGAATAGGCGGGTGGCCACCAATATCCACCTGGATCATTTGATGTATTTTCCACTCTAGTGCTCTGTCAAATATTTAAATTCTCATAAATTTTCAAATGTCTCTGATTTGTGATTGAGAAAATAAACCCAATATTTCCTGTTAAAATCATTAATGAATGTTAGAAAATAAAAGTTGCCTCCTATTGATAGAGTTTGAATTGGACCAAAAAAGTATGTATGCACTGGCTCGAGATGTTCTATTTCTCTATAGGAAGAATTGAGAAAACTACCCCTTTGGTGTTTGGCCAAAATACAACTCTCACAAGAGTTTTTCTGTTCATTTATGATGGGCATACCTTTGACCATATGTTTCTTATGTAAAAGACTGAGACTGATAAATGGTAAATGACCATATCTAATATGCCACAACCAAGTCTCATCTGAGCTTGAGACATTTTGGGCATATGACTGTGACAAATTTACATTTCTCAATATCAAAGGAAACATTCTATTTTTGGTCATTTGTACTATAGCTATGATTTTCTTACTAGGTGGTTTTCCCAAGATTGTACACTTGGAACCTTAAAAAAAGACTCTACTACCATGTTCATTCATCTATCATGCACTCATTAGATTATGTCTAAGACGAGGTACATAGTAAAAATCATGAATATCTTTATTTTCATCTTTCTTGGTGAATACATAAATTACACCCTTGCCTAAAAATTTATTTTGAGAATCATCTCCCAATTTATGTTGAGATGTGACAGAGCTATCTAAACTGGAAAAAGAATATTTGTTACCTGTCATATGATTGTTCCAGCCACTATCCAACAACCAGAGATCATGATTCTTTCCTGCCTCATCTCTTATAACCATAGATCATGGTTTCTTACAAGTTAGGCTTCCTTATAGATCTTTGAATATGGCAGCATATTTCATCGATCTTCAGAGGTCATGGAACGATGGGAAATCAAGCAAGATGGGAGATATGAGAAAATATTAGCAATTGGACAAACATTTGAGCAACTAGTAAATGTTTATAAGGAAGCCATGATTTCTGCTAACCCAATGAATTATCCTGTTTCAGTTGGATCTTAGAGAAATGACATGAGCCCATTAAAACTTTTAAGGATGAAAAGTGCAAGTGATCTCGTTAGAGAAGAAAGTGTAGCATATTTTTTATCAACCCAGGGCAACTGATTGTAGAAGAAAAGAAGTAAATTGGAGATATAGGATTGCAACCATACTGTTATTATATTTGTGTAGCATGAAGGACATTACTCTTCCTCTGTATTATACTATCACAAGGATCTTTTGTTGTTTAATGCAGGAGCATCGTCATCAGTTTAGGAGGTCGAGCGGAGGACATCTCAGCAGCCAACGTGAACATTTAAAGTCGGTTTTGATCCCAAGGAGGGTGCATCATCTTAAATTTTTGAAAACATTGTGATTAAAGATCTTTAATATTTGGAGGCTTGAGCCATTGTATAGGATCACAAGAGATTGTAATCACCTTAATTATATGTAGGAATGTACAGATTTTGAGCGTCAACTCTTATCTAGTTTGTGAAATCTCATAGTAGATGAATGTTTTAATTGTGATAGGATAGCACTAAGGTAGGATGGAGGGAAGGCTCAAGAATCTCCTCATGTATAAATATATGTAATCTCTGCCCAAATGAGGCTATTGAACCTTGCATTAATTATGTTGAATGTAAGTGCAAGAAGACTATAGAAGGAAAATATATTTTTTTGCTGAAAGTAAATGGAGTTGTAGCGAACTATACGAGTCCATGTACATACTTTGTTGAATGAATACAAGAAGAGAGGTTTGATTCCAAATGCATGGTGTTACTTATTTATGAGTTCATGGAGTGAATGTCTTGTTCTCGATTTTATTTGTTTGTGTTCTTGAGTATGCATTTTATGGTTAGATGTGTGAACTTTTAATGTTCCATAAGTTTCAATTGTTTCTCGTCTGAGAGTTTTGGTGCAAGGAATGCATAGAGCCCGCAAGGTGTGTGAAGGCCGAGTCGAGTCTGACTCATAAGATCAAAAGAAGTATCATGAAACTTTGAAGAGAAAGTGAAAGGAGTGCACAATCGCTTAGTGGAGAGAAAAGTTGAGAACAAACCCATGCAAGGTGTGCATTAGGCCTGCACTCAGTTGGAGTGTTGAGAAGAGTATGGACGCCGTAAAGAGTGTGTGAAAGGTCTCCAAGAAACTTTAAATTCTTGAGGTAAATAGGAACTAGAGGTGCGCAAGAGTGACTTAGAAAAATTTCTAAGTCTAAAGTTGTAAAGTGTTCAGAGGAGCGCAAAGGAAGGCGCCAGAGGTTCAAATTTCCTTGCTTGGTCAAGCTCAGGACAGATAGTGAACAAGATTCTTTGAAAAAGGAGGAGTTTTATTAATTTGGAGGATGAGCGGATGAGATCCACTCATGGAGAAACCAAATCTTTCCTAGCCACTAGATACGGGAAAGTAGTGTGGAAGTTACCATAGAATTCCATTGGATTTCGTAAGTTCGACAGATTTTAGTGGAGGAGTGCATAGGAGTCAAAACCCATGAAGTTCCGAAGTCCAAAATGCATTTTGAGCATTGATTCCAGTGGACACATGTTAGTGGATCCTCGAGTCCAGAAGATCAAGTATCCGAGAGAAAGGGGACGTGATTGCGAAGGGTTGAAAATTCCCCAAAGCTCCAAAGAGAGGAGTAGATATCCATCGTTGATAAACAAGAGACGTGTGGAAGTAGATCTCAAGATCGAAATATTCAACACTCCAGGAGATCCATGAAGTGGTTCTTCAAAAAGTCCCACATCCTGAAGCTGCGAAGTATATTTTAGTCGTTGATCCAGGGAAAGACGAGAACCGTCTAATCTGATTCGGAGTTCGGTTCTCCGGGAGCATAGAGTGTTGGAGCAGGAACAATCTTTGTAGCCAGAAATCCAGAAATGATTCCACATTGTGGATTTCAATGGGTCATGTGGACCATTGATATTTGATTATTGATTCAACAAATTTCTACTTTGGTGTTCGAGAGGAACACGATGTGATTTTGTTGAAACTCTCGAAGTATGAGAGTTCTAAATTCCTAAATTCTTAGGAGCTGGAGATTTAGCCCACAATTTCTATCCCATGGTCCCTTTAAGGACTTTCTAGTACTCAGGGACTCCCAAAAAGAGGATTTTGTATTTTAGAAGAAAGTCATAGGACCTTTGTTTATCGTTCCAAGGGCTCAGCAGGGGCCTAAGAGCTAAATCATCTCTCGAAGTTAAACCATCCTAGACTGGGAGGTCATGCATACCTAAAGAGTGGGTGGGGGTTTGCATCAAGTGGTATCAGAGAATCGTAAATTGAAATTTTCCCATAGGCAGCAGGGAAAAGAAATGTGTTTATCTGATACCATCATGTGGTCTAAGAGATTAATTGTACTCTATGTAAAGAAGATCGTGGAACCATGCCACCAAGAAGATGCAGTGATAGTCCTATAGAGAATCCAACAACAGACAAAGAGATGAGGTGAATTTTTGCGAGATTGGATGCCACAGAGATAATGCATAGGAGAGATCCTGATGTTGGTGAAATCAATGAGGCTAATAGTGAAGAAGTAGAAGCAGAAGGAGTGGTAGGAGAAGAAGCTGCAGAAGAGAGACTGTTGAGAGTTGTTGTCCAAATGGGAGCTAGAGAAAAAATAGAAGTCCCAATGTATGAAGGCAAGCTAGATGTTAAGGAGTTGCTGGATTGGATAAGTGCTTTGAAAAATGACTTTGATTATGAGGATTTCAATTATGAAAAGAAAGTGAAGCATATTGTGATCATATTGAAGGGACATGAAGCGTTGTGGTGGGATGAATTGCAGGATGACAAAAGATGCGAAGGTAAGTCCAAAATCAAAATATGGGATAGAATGGTAGCTAAATTAAAAGATAAATTCATAATCAAGGACAATCAGATAAATATGTTTAGGAAATTACTGAAACTAAGACAAAAGGCCTTGTTAGTGAAGGAGTACACTGAAGAATTTTACAGGTTGAACATCAGTGTAGGTCATCAAGAGAATGATGAAGAAAAAAATGCTAGGTATATAAATGGATTGAGGTATGAGATTCAAGATGAAATCATCATGATGACAATGAGGACCATAGAAGATGCTTATCAGGTGGCATTGAAAGTAGAGGAAAAGTTGTTCAGAAAGAAAAACCAGCGAAACAGAGGCAAGAATCCAAACAGAGGTTAAAAAATTGTCTGAGAGAAATTCCAAAAGCCCAAAGTTGAGACTGAAAGTATGATAGTAAGCCAGAAAGGAGGAATTTCCAAAGGGGGAGAATATGGCAGAAGAAGCTCTTTTTCTCGAGGAAGAGGCAGAGGCAGAGGAGGATAACTGAAATGCTATGCCCATGGAGGGACAAGGTATATGTCTTGAGAATGTTTTGAGATGAAGAAAGATGGAGAAGCTCACATTTCTAAAGCATAGAAAATGAATGTGGAAGAAGAGGTAGAAGAATATGGGAGATCCCTCATGATGAGGAAGGTTCTTTTAAACCATATAAAGAAGCAAAGGATCCAATATAGAGGAACAATATGTTTAGAATTGCATGTAAGACCAAAGATAGGGTATGCAAAGTGATCATATGTAATAGGCCCAAGGATGCCTAGGGATGGGTTTTCACCAAAGTGCGATAGGCCCAGAGAACAGGTCGGGAAATGCCACTACTTAGCTCTGATACCAATTTGTAACATCCCCAGCCACCAACAGGCCAGGCAATGCCACTACTCAACTCTAATACTGATTTGTAGTGTCTCCGGCCATCAACCCCATTGTCAGGAAATGCTACTACGTGGAACATTCACACACACACATACACAGATATATATATATATGTGTGTGTGTGTGTGTGTGTGTGTGTGTGTGTGTGTGTGTGTGCGTATTTATATAACAATTCATATTAAATGAATTTAAAACACTTAGCACAGAGTTACTGTTACCATTCAGAATTAATGGAAAACAATTATAATTCATACTTGCAATAGAATACATGATAATATTTCAAAGACACAGACATGCATCACATATAAATTAAGTACATAATTAATACTTATATTTAAACTACAGTAATTCCACCAACTACATGCAGACCTTCCATGAACCTCCCAGCCTTAGACCACGCTGCTCATCACGCTCAGGAGTGGGTCACCCTCGAGCTGGGACTAAGCTCCACCCAAGGCAAGGGAATCCTAGACTAGGTTGAGGTTACATGAAAACTGCAAAATGAAACCGAAAGGATTCTCTCCAGGAGCCTTCTTATGCCCACTAATCACGGAATCTCATTCCCCACATGCATGTTCCACCCAGGAGTAAACACCTTCACAAGTATAGTCCATTAGTTGCTTCACCTCCCTCTCTGGGTCTCGGCAACAGGTCAGATCAGGAATTGACAGAGCTCTGTAATTGGTGTTGGACTCTCTCTGGGAGAAAACCACTTCCCACCAAACTCTCTCACCTAGAGAGAGTTTCTCACAGGCTTGACAACCTACCTCTTCTACCACGGGCCTGACAACTCGCTTCTTCAACACACTCCTTGACTCAACTCCATCTGGGTGAGGACAATAGCAACGGTTCAGCACCCATTCACATAGAAATGAAAGTAGCAACAACAGATGGGCATGGCACCTCAGGCGGAAACATCCCATGCTAAAACATGGCACAACTAAGGAGATTACAGGTGTTAGGTTCCTCTGAAAACACCGAACGACTCACGGAATTCGGGTTTCAGGATGTGTGACAAGAACATTATGTAGAGGTCGATGATGGAGGCCAAACACAGAGACCAAAAAGAATTCAAGGGAATACACCGATCGGATTCACGGTTCTAGTTTTCAAGAATGCGTGCTTGTGTTGAGGTTCCATGTAGAGGAAAAACGGTTCAGACGGAGGATCAGTCCATGGGTTTTTCCCATTGGTTTCAAGGTGTGGGGCAAGAAAAATGTAGAGGTCGATCAAAGAGATCTCACGGTTTCAGATGGAGGATTGGAAAACTAGAAGAACGAACCCCCAACTTTGTTGACTCTTCATTTTTTAACTGCATATGTCCAGGTCGACACTTGTCTTCTTAGAGCTGCATGTGTTCCCTTTCGCACACATTTCCTTTCCCAGGACTTAGGATAAAAGCATGTCTTTTACACAACTTTACAATAATAATAAATTATTTTTCTCAACGACTTAAGCCCCTAAGATTATCTCTCTTTCAAACATTTCAGCCCCCTTTCTATTACCCACCTTGTGGAAGCTTAGTCCCCGATCACTCTTTCTTCATGGTCCTTCTACATGCAGTGATGTTTATATTTTATTAATGATCTTCATAATTACATATACAAAATCAGGCCCCTCGCCTTTAACAGGCTCTCTGGCCTAATAAACACATAATCCCACCAGCTTATATACACTTGGCTCACCATCCTATAAACATGATTACGATTCATAATATAAATGGGGCTTGTCCTTGGGGTATTACAATC
>JASDQU010102731.1:179297-209492 GCA_032191745.1 Picea mariana | reverse complement strand
TCTGGAGATGCTTGTTTTTCCGGTCCAATATGCACGCTGGATGCACTTGCAAGACGCCTTATTTCTCCACCTGAATCATATTCTAATCAATTGCGTGATTATCATTAGGTATATATTTCTTGAGCAATGAAATATGAAACACATTATGTACATTCATGGATGTAGGTAATGGAAACATATATGCAATGTATATATATGTATATACAGACAATTCTAATAAGATTATAACCTATATACAACATACACTAAATAGAGAATTGGTACTTATCTTTTGATTGAGAAGACCTTCCACATCAACATGGTCTAGGCCAAGGTACCAAACCTTAATAACACTCCAACCAACCAAACCTCAGCAGCACTCCAACCAACGGTCTCTCATTCCCCGCATGTCTGTCCCACCCTAGGAGTGTACACCTTCACTATCACATAGTCCATAGGCTACTACATCTTCCTTTCCTTGGGATTCAACAATAGGCCGGCTCAGAAAGTCTCAGAGCACCATGGCTCGAGGAGTTCCAACTGCCCTTAGAGGTCTCAAATCAGTATCTTCTTGAGATACTCTTTGTAGTCAACATTCTAACCTCAATCAACATCATCTCATCTGCATCACCCACATGCAGTTATCATGAGAAAACATAAAATAACTATTTAGAAACTCAAACTTAGTTGAAAGTGAATTCATCTTTTCCCCAAAACATGAAATTCTATTTCATAATTCATCTTGGTTGTTGCCATATTATGAATGCAGCCATCGTTGTGGTTTTCGACAGGCACCAAACTGCATACCATTTTTCTTGTAATGCTTCATCTTGCATACATCCAACAAATTGTCAGTATTTTATGTACATCATAATTCAACATGTACACCACCTTATGCAATGATCTTAGAATTGCCTACACCTAGAAATTCAATCACATTTACCAAACAATTTAACCAAATAGAATGAGTCATCATTCTATGCATATGCATGTTCATAATTAATAACAGTAAGTTTATTATTTCAATTTTCTGAACATAAAATTTTATGTAGTCTCTATTCCTGTGACTACCTGGCTTGCAACTTTCCTTTTGCAATGTTTAATAGTTCCTGAAATGTTCTCAACTTCATGATTTAGCAACATTTCATCCATTAGTATAAATATTTCCATGTCAAAAACATATATACATGCACTCACAAAATGCATTCACAAAAGTGCATTTAAGTATACAATTCCATCATGTATGAGTGCAACTCTGCCCCTTACTAGACATGAGTACAACTTTCAATGCCTATTTATTCAGTGCACCTTGCATTGAATTACATAATGCTCCTTATCTCAGTCATGTATATCACCATCCATAAGTTGGAATTCTAGCCAATGTGTTGACACATTCTCCACACACTTCCTATTGTCTGCCCAATTAATTGTATGCCTTCCTTTTGAACCCGAACACTACACCAAGAATATAATTTTGTGGTGTTCATTAGTGTTAGAAAAAAGGTTGCAGCCCAAGTTTTATTTAAATGTAGGAAGCTTTTAGTACCCGTGTGGATCATAACCTTTCCATATATGTACCTTTCCATATCCAACCATGTCTTAGTCTCATACATGACTAGCTTACTGGCATTCATTCCTATAAAAAGTTCTTATCATTTAATTCTTTGGTTATTACCCCATAACCAGATTAACATGACATTATACTATGTGAGTGTGGGCATTCAGAAGCTAAAAAGATTTGAATTAATATAGGCCTCCATCTTTTACCACATCCAGTGGTATGCACTCAATAATATAATCACGTGATTTTATATAATAACTCTGGCTGAGGAAATTCTTACCCACATTTCCTTTCAACAATTATGCAAAAAGAGTAATAAAACTCATACCTGCATGACTGCCATTAATAAATTTTATACTACCTGAATGTCTAATTGCAGTAGAAGTTTTCATGCTTCTTTTATCAAACCTATAACCAACACTTCAACTTTTTGTTGCTTCTCTCCTTATGTAGAAACATCATCAACAACACTTGAAAACATGTGAGCATTCTTTCCTCTGGCTGACCCAATCAAGCCATAACATACTTGCTTCCACAAAAATTTCATCAACTTCTTTCCCATGTGCAACTTTTCCTTGCTGATCCCAAAAGTCTTCAATTCTTCCCGGATTCATGAATCTTCTTGTGCTCTCATTGTAATCACTATACATGAATATTTTTTTCCTGGGAACTTTCTCGCCAAATCACTCTTGGTTTCCTTTACATTTATAGTCCCAAACTGATATGATATTAACCTTCAACTTTCGTTAATTTCCTGGGTCCAACTATCCCAATCTCGTACTTGGATGAATCAAATTCCACACCAAGTTGTTTTATAGACTCTGGATTCTTCAATATCCAATTACTCTTTAGGACTGAACTTCCTCAGCCCTTTCCTGATGGAATACTTTAGTACTTGAGGTTTTCTTGTACTCTTTGCTTCTCTTTTTCTATCTGGACATCTATCTCATAATTTGTTCTTCCATTATCTTAGGATGTTCATGGAATTGACTCCATTCAGAAGTTTTTCCTTGTCTACTTTGCATACTTGCCATCACATATTATGTTGATTATTAATTTTCAGCATTCCATTATTATTTGGATTCCTCTGATTCAGCTTCTGCATGAATGAATTATAATTCCCTAAAACCTTCCTTCCTTATTCCCATGCTTTGCATCTCCATATGAACATATGGTTCATGCATTATCATGTATTGCATATGGATTTATCTACCTAGCATTCACACTTGATGTGCAAGAATTGTCACCTGGACTGTCTTCCCCAAAAAAGAATCCCATTTGGGGTTTCCTTTCTTCTTATTGAACCCAACATCTGATCCCACAACTTATGAAAAATCTCAGATGTAGAATAAATAATTTTCCCTGCCCTTCTTCTCTAATGAACTTCTTGTGCAACGATCTCTTTTCTCTTAGCTAACGGCTCTTAGATATTTAGTGGACCCTATCATAAGGTTCCCAGGTCTTCATTACCTCCCTAATGCAGGTATGAACTAGACAAAACCCATGGGCTTCCTTCCTAACCCCTTTTTTCCCTCTTTAACACATTTTTTGGGCACTAGCCCCTATTTTCCTTGGGCCCTTAATTTGTATGGGACCACGACTATGAACAAGTGCTAAACCAATAGGTGCTTACTCGAGCCTTCAGCTTCAGGAATTTTCAAACACAACACAACAATCTCTCGGATTTCTGGATTACCGAACTCACGAAGTAGAGTGGATCAACAGTCCAAGTCTACCCAGCATCCAACGACTGACACTCACTATGGAACCTCAGGCGTCTGATTTCTGATACTTCAGAGTTTTGGGACTTTGGGAGACAATGTTGCAAATATAAATGGTCCTTGTTGATTTGAGATCAACAGTCCTTGATTAGTTTGGGACTTTAGGTCTTTTCGACCAAGACCAGATCAAGGGTCCTTCGACCTCCTCCTCGATCGACGATCGAGATCTCCTTCGGGTCTTTGATGTTTTCACCCTCTACTTTCCTCCGGAGTTCTAGATCTGGCGCCACGTGTCCTCTTTCAGATCAATGACTATCCAATGGAGTGAGTCTTTGTATTCCACATGTCTCCTCACAGATAAATGATCCATGTTCCTTCCTTCGATTCAACGGCCCTTAGATGTTTCGAGCTTTGGTGCTTTGGGAAATCCTGAAACACAACTTCACAAAAACCTCGTAGTATGATTCTTTCAAGTTCACGATCTGGTGACACTTGTCCAACCCAGATCAACGGCTCCTAGCTACTTCGGCTATTCGGGCTTCAGTGATTTCAAAATTTCATCCTTCGCATTCTCCTAGAGTTATTTCACCTGAAATACATTGATTTCTTCCACGCGTTCTTCTGGATCCAACAGTCCAGATATTCTTCGTTCCTGTCGACTTCCTTTCGGAGGTTTCTTCCTCCAAACTTCCTGATATTTTTCCATGTGTCCTCCACAATGAACGGTTGTGATTTACTTCAGCCTTTGGGACTTCGAGACTTCAGTGAATTTTTCACTCTCCACACTTGCAATTCCCGAAGTGACTTTCTATGAAGTCTCATATTTTCTGACACACATCTCTCAGCAACCGACAGCCTGGATCTTCTTCGTCCTTCGGGTATTCGACAATTTCGTATATTCCCCAACCACAAACTTCTGAAGTGGTTCTCTCTGGAGTTATGGATATTTCACCACCTATTAGCCTTGACGATGGTCGGTCCCTAATTACTTCGTGACTTTGGTGAATCCATTCTCCTGTGCACACAAGGGTTAAGTCTCGTGCACTTACCTTCGGATCCAACAATTGTTGGTCCTTCGTGCTCAGATCTAATGGATGGGATCTATTCCTCCTCATCTCTCTCCTTTTCTTTCGTGGACACGGATCTAATGGTCCAGGCTCCTACCCACAATAGATCTGATGACTATTATCACTCCTCCTCCTGAGCTTTTGACTCCTTCCGACTTGGAAGAGTTTGTGGATATTCAAAGGTTTTGGCCTTTGAAGTTTCTCCTACGAACCCGACTATCTTGGGTCTCGGCTACATCTTTCCTAACACTATCCCTTCTGATCTTTGGGACTTGGAATAAGTCTGACTCCTATGCACTACTCAGTCTCCTAAGGGTCTCGGTCCTTCTGTTTCATTTCAAAGGAAAACTTTGTGCCCTCCTGGCAAACTTTTGCTCAAAGAACACCTTGTCGAGCGTTTTCTACAAAGTGTTCAACAACTTTGTGAGTATCTTCCTCTGATACTCTTCTCCTTGAAATCGATAAATATTTCTCTCTATTCACACTTGCACTCGCTCGATGCCTGCTTGGCAGAGCCCTATAGAGTTCTCAGTGACTCTATATCTCTCTAAACTCAACACAGAGTTCTTCCTGTGCACTCCTTGCACTTATGCTGATGAAGGTTCAATGGTATCTCTCCTAAGCTTCTCTGAGGTTAAATTACCTCTGTCAATGCATTCCTTATGGACAATGTGCACTGCTTGCACTCGAAAACTCAAAGAAGAGAATCAATTGAAACTTATTCAATACTTCACCAGTTCACACATTACTCTACGGTCCAACACCACTTATGTCGTGGTTTTACGATACCGCTACTCCTCTTGAGATTCTTAACACGACCAAGGTAACATCTTGGCACTCAGGAATGTTTCTAAGGTCCAAAATTTGTTCCTCCAAAAACAATTTCCACTTGAAAATTTGGGTCCAAAGACCATTTATCTAGCCCATCTAGGTTCGGCGTTAAAACCTTGGCTCTGAACTCAAATTTTGTCTACTTTGACAACAATTTTTTCAAAACTTTCTCTTCACTTTCCACTAACATGGCCCATCCAGGCTTAGTGTTGAAAGCCTTGGCTCTGATACCAATTTGTAACAACCCTAGCCACCAACAGGTCGGGAAATGCCACTACTCAGCTTTGATACCTATTTGTAACATCTCTGACCATCAACTGCACTGTCGGGAAACGCTACTATGCGGAACATTCACATACATACATATATATATATATATATAACAATGCATATTAAATGAATTGAAAACACTTAACACAAAGTTATTGTTACCATTCAAAATTAATGGAAAACAACCATAATTCATACTTGCAACAGAATACATGATAACATTTCAAAGACACAGACATGCATCACATATAAATTACGTACATAATTAATACTTATCTTTAAATTGGAGTAATTCCACCAACTACGTGCAGACCTTCCATGAACCTCCCATCCTTAAACCATGCTTCTCATCACGCTCAGTAGTGGGTCACCCCCGAGATGGGACTAAGCTCCACCCAAGGTAAGGGAATCCTAGACTAGGCTGAGGTTACGGGAAAAATACACAATGCAACTGGAAAGATTCTCACTAGGATCCTCCTTACGCCCACTACTCACGGACTTGCATTCCCCACATGCTTGTTCCAACCGGGAGTATACACCTTCACAATCGTAGTCCATCGGCTACTTCACCTCTCTCTCTCGGTCTCGACAACAGGCCAGATCAGGAATTCTCAGAGCTTTGTAGTTGGTGTTGGACTTTCTTTGGGAGAAAACCACTTCCCAGTAGACTCTCTCAACTGGAGAGAGCTTCTCACAGGCCTGACAACATGCCTCTTCTACCACGGGCCTAACAACCCACTTATTTAGCACACTCCTTGACTCGTCTCCTTCCAGGTGAGGACAATAGAAATGGTTCAACATCCATTCACATAGGAATGACAATAGAAACAATAGATGGGCATGGCACCACAAGTAGCAACAACCCAGGCTAAAACACAACACAACTAAACTAAGGCGATTACCTAGGTGTCGGGTTCCTCGGAAAACACTAAACGGCTCATGGATTTCAGATTTCTTGATGCGTGGTTGTGTCGAGGTTCCACACAGAGGAAAAAGGGTTCAGACGAAGGATCAGTCAATGGGTTTTCCCCACTGGTTTCAAGGTGCTGGGTACGAAAAATGCAGAGGTTGATCACAAATATGTCACGGTTCAAATGGAGGATCAGGAAAATGGAAGAACTTACCCCCAACTTAGCTGATGCTTCAGCTTTTAACTGCATGCGCCCAGGTCAACACTTTTATTCCTAGATATGCATGTGTTCCCTTTGGCACACATTGCATTTCCCGGGACTTAAGATAAAAAAATGTCTTTCACACAGCTTTGGAATAATAATAAATTATTCTTCTCAAGGAATTAAGCCCCTAAGATTAGCCCCTCTTTCAAACCTTTCAGCCCCATTTCCCTTACCCGCCTTGTAGAATCTTATTCCCCCATCACTCTTTCTTCGTGGTCGATCTACATGCAGTGATGTTTATATTTTATTAATGATTTGCATAATTACATATACAAAATTAGGCTCCTAGCCTTTAACACCTAGTCTCTCTAGCATAATAAACACATAAGCCCACCAACTTATATACACTTGGATCACCAACCTATAAACATGATTACAATTTATAATATAATTGGGGTCGTCCTTGGGGTATTACATCATAGATAGTGGGAGTATTGATAATCTGGTATCCATAGAAATGGTGGAAAAGCTAGAGCTAGAGACAACTGCACATCCAAAATCGTACAAGGTATCATGGTTGAAAAAAGGACATCAAGTGATGGTAAGTCAACAGTATAAAGTTGAATTTAAAATTGGTGGTTATAGAGATACAATTATGTGTGATGTTATATCTATGTATGTTTTCCATGTTTTGTTGGGAAGACCGTGGAAATATGACATAAATGCCGTACATGATGGAACAAAAAATACATACACCCTTGAGAAGAATGGTCATAAGCATATGTTACTACCAATAGAATCAAAGGAGTCAAGGAAGAGGCTAGTTCTAGAATACTTCTCATAAGTGGGAAGGAAGTCTTGAATCAAGTCAAGAAGGAGAAAGAAATGCAGTTTGTTGAGGTAAGAAAACCTAGAGTCATCCTTACGAACACTTCTATGGATGATCTTCCTGCGGAGATTCATGAATTGTCGAGAAATTTTGTTGATATCATGGTAGATGAGTTACCTCTCTCTTTACCCCCAATCAAGAGTATCATTCATCAGAGTGACCTTATTCCAGTAGAAAATTTTCCAAATAAAGAATCATATAGGTTGACACCTCAAGAAAATGAAGAGGTCAAGAATCAATTCCAAGAGTTGTTATATAAAGGTTTGGTCAGGGAAACCTTGAGTCCATGCGCAATACCAATTGTGTTAAGTCCAAATAAATATGGAGGTTGGAGAATGCGCACATATTCAAGGGCCATCAATAAGATAACCATAATTTATATATTCTCTTTAACGAGAATGGATGATTTGATGGATTGCTTGAGTGGAGAAAATTATTTTTCCAGGATAGACCTGAAAAGTGGCTATCATTAGATAAGAATGTGAAGCAGTCCCCCATTCTATCCTAAGGGTTGCACGACCTCCTGGTCTAGGATCGATCAAGAAACTGAGTTTGATTGACTCTTTGGTTCTCTACTAGACCCCAAACCCAATTACACAGGTCCTTTCTCCAAAGACGCAGGTCGTATGAGACCCGCGGGCCCTCTCCTGAGCTTTGTTCAAACCTCAACGCAAAACGGGTGCCTAGCTCTCCTCTAGCTAAGTGCTTTCCTTCAAGTGACCATGGTTGTGACCACTCGCTTGATCGAAATGTGTGTCATGACTTTTTGTATCAGTTCTTTTCATGTGAGTCACCCCGACTCTCCTGACCTCTGAAACCCCGAAATATCGATATATAGGAGCACCAAATCAATGGTCCACAATCCCCACGATCCAATAGTTTTGACCTCTTTTTCGCCTATCAGGACTTTTCGTTTCATGAATTTGGAGGACATATCACCTCCCTTCTCCCGATATCCAAAATCTTAATATCTCCATGGGAAACTAATGGTCCAGATTTCTCCTTGATCCGACGGTTCAGATCAAATCGTGATTTCGCGATTCATGAGTTCTTATGACTCTTCCTTTGACCTCTCTAAGTCACAAGTCGACGAAACACTAATCTCTCACCACATTTCCTACTTAATGGACGGTTCCAATGATTTTGGAATTTCACAACCCCGCTCCTCTCGTGTACTTTCAAAGCTTATCATTCATGCACTTTACCTTGATCGGGCGGTTACGATTCCTCTGCACTTAGAGTGAACAACTGAGATATTTCCTCCTTTGCGCTTGCTCTTTGCTATCTGTATGTTGATCACACGGTCCAGATATTTCCCATTGAGATTCTATTTTCTTCAGACTTAGAATATCTTCGAAGGACTCAAAGGCCTCCACCTTTGTCCTTCCTGTGAGTTTGTTTCTTGGATCTCATTAACACTTATGAAAAGTGTTATTCCTTCTGAGCTTGGTCTTTTTAAGACTTTGACTTCCCACACACTCCTTTCATTTTAGGGATTTCGATAACTCACATCCAAATGATTTCTCGAAGAGAAAATCCTCTTTCCCTCTTGGCGTTCTCCTTTCCTGGTTCTTCAACTTCTTGCAAATCCTCTTCGACACTTAGTCGAGTCTCGGATCTATGCACTCTTTGCACTAGATCTTTACACAAGGTTTAAATTCTTGCGGACAACTGTGCACACCTTGCACCAGTCTCTTTATAGTCCTTGCAAAGGGAAAGTTTTGTGCTACCTTTTTTGAGCTTCAGAACCGAAACATATTCCATCAACGCACTCCTTGCGTTGTGTGTGCATTTGTACTCCTGGTTAGAACTCTACAACTATCCTTTGATCTGGCTATGAAGATTCTGCATTTATGCAGAAAAATCTTCTTCTCCCACACTCCTAATCTCACTTTGTTCCAAGTCTCTCAACTCAGAGAATCCCCTTGGTTGCATTCCATACAATATTTGGAATGGGCTCTTTCCAGTGCTCCTATTTTGTGATTCATTCTATGAAAATTCTTTTTGCGGAAGAATCTGATCCCACTGGTTATGGTGTTCAGCAACCAAACTCCTCAACAAGTTTCCCAAACTTTTGTTTATCGCCTCAGTTTGTCTATCTGTCTAAGGGTGATAAGCTGAGTTGAAGGACAAATATATCCCCAACTTCTTCCACAGTGTTCTCCAAAAGTGACCAACAAATTTTGTGTCTCTGTCTGAGACAATTCTTCTAGGTAGGTCGTGAAGTCTTACAACTTCCTTGAAGAACATATTTGCAACATGCATTGCATCACCGGTCTTCCTGCATGGGATAAAATGTGCCATATTTGAAAATATATCCACCACCACAAATATGGAATCAAATCCTCTTTGCGTTCTTGGCAGTCCCAACATAAAATCCATGCTTATTGCATGCTTATTGTTTGATACAATCCAGTGTTCTGTATTTTGCCTTTTGCATGTTGGAAGATTCTACATTTGTTCACAAAATGTATCAATTTTGTTCTCATACCTAGCCAATAGTATGAACTAATCAACTGTACAAACGTTTATCATCGTCGAAATGTCCAGCTAATCCTCCACTATGATTTTCCTTCAAAAGGTTATCCTTCATTGAGAATTTCGGTATGCACAATTGATTTCCCTTGAACAACAATCCCTCTTGAATCATGTACTTTGTCCACTGGCTTCTGTCTCTCAGCACAGGATTTGCACATGCTTCATATGCTTCCTTGAAATCTGTATCATCACAATACATGTCCTTAAGGTATTCAAACCCCAAGGTCTTCACCTGGAATTCTTGCAGAATCAAACATATCCTACTTAATGCATCAACAACTTTCTTAGCATTCCCAGCAATATGTTTTATGACAAAAGTAAATTTTTTCATAAACTCAACCCATTTCACATGCCTCTGATTCAATTTTTCTTGCCTAGTTATGAATTGTAAAGCCTGGTTATCGCTATACAAGAAAAAATCTTGTGGGACAAGATAATGTCTCCATTTCTTCAAGGCTTGAATTATGGCACAAAACTCCTTGTCATACATGGAGTATTTTCTCTTGGTCTCATTCAGCTTCTCACTGAAATAGGCAGCAGGTCTATTATCTTGGCTCAAAACTGCTCCAATTGCAATTCCACTTGCATCAAATCTCACCTTAAATGTATTTTCAAAATTCGGCAAGACCAGAATTGGTCTTTCTGTTATTTCTCCTTCATCATATTGAAGATCCTCTCGGGCTCCTCTGTCCATTTAAAAGACTTGTGCTTCTTCTTCACTGTATCCATCATTGGTGCACAAATTCCATTGAATTATCCGATGAACTTCCTATAGAATCTTGCTAATCCATGGAAGCTCCTTACTTCAAACATGCTCCTTGGTGATGACCATTATTTTATTTCTTTCACCTTCTCTGGATCCATCTTCTGTTCATTTGAATGGATCACAAAACCCAAGTAAACGAGTTATGTCTTCATAAAAGAGGACTTCTTCAAATTTATCAACAACTTCTCCTATTGTAGTCTCTTCATCACTAATGTTAGGTTCCTCAAATTATCCTCTTTAGTCCAACTAAAGATCAATATATCATCTAGATATACAACCACAAACTTTCCAATGAAATCTTTCATTATTTCATCCATCAACCTCCTAAAAGTACTTGGGACATTTGTTAAGACAAATGGCATAACAAGCCACTTATACAAATCTTCGTTTGTCTTAAAGGATGTCTTCCACTCATCACCTTCTCTCATTCTAATCTAGTGATATCCACTTTTCAAATCTATATTAGAAAAGAAATTTTCTCCACTTAAACAGCCCATTAAATCATCCATTCTTGGTAAGGGAAATCTATACCTGATGGTGATCTTGTTAATGGCTCTCGATTCTATACACATTCTCCATCCTCCATATTTCTTTGGACTCAACACAGTTGGTACTACGCATGGACTCAACCTCTCTCTGACCAAACCCCTATCTAACAATTCCTGGACTTGGTTCTTCACTTCCTCATTCTCTCGAGGTGTCATTCTGTATGCTTCTTTGTTTAGTAGACTTTCTCGTGGTATCAATTCAATATGATGGCTGATACTTCTGATGGGTGGCAACGAGTTAGGCATCTCATCCACCACTATGTCGGAAAAATTATCCAACAGTTCCCAAACTTCTTAAGGTAAATCATCCATTGAAGTACTTGTGAGGATAACTCTAGGTTTCCTCACCATAGAAAACTGCATCTCCTATTCTTCCTTGACTTCTCTCAGGAGTTCCTTCCCACTCATGAGAAGTATGCTTTTGTTGGCTTCCTCTTTCACTTTCTTCTCCTCTATTGGAAGCAACATGTGTGTTCTACCATTATTCTCCAAGGTGTATGTATTCTTCCTCCCATCATGAATGACGTTTTTTTCAAACTGCCATGGTCTTCCAAATAAAATATGGCATATATCCATGGGAATTACATCACACATAATTTCATCTCTCTATCCTCCTATCTTAAATTCAACCAAGCATTGTAACCATTACCTGGTGTCCTTTCTACAACCATGAGACTTTGTATGGGTTTGGATGTGCAGTTGTCTCCAGCTCCAATTTCTCCACCATTTCCATGGATACTAAGTTATCAGTGCTTCCACTGTCAATTATCACCTTGCATACTGTCTTTAGTCTTGCAAGATGTCCTAGAGAGACTATTCCTTTGCACTGGCCTTTCGACTTCTCCCTCTAGTTTTAAGAGAACCTTCCTCAACATCAGGGATCTCCCATCCTTTGCTCCTTCTACTTCAACATCTCTTCTCTGTTCTTCAAAAATGTGAGTTTCACCTCCTCCTTATTTATTTTTCCTGGGACAGTCCCAAGACATGTGCCCTGTCTTTCCGTAGGCATAACATCCTACTTCTCCTCCTCCTCTTCTTCCTCTTCCTCTAGAAGAACTTCTTCCACCACCCTGTATTCCTCGGGAATTTTCTCCTCTTTCTGAGTGATTGTTTGGTTTCTCAGTATCATCCTTTGAATTATGTGCCTTGTCATGTGTAACTCCCTTACCTCAGTTTGGGGTTGGGCCTTTTCCTCTTCCTCGCTGGATTTTCTTTTTGGCCAACTTCTCCTTTGCCTTCAGTGCAAACTGATAAGCATCCTCCACTGTTCTTACTGACATCATGTTGAGCTCATCCTGGATTTCATATGTCAGGCCATTTGTATATCTGGCGACTTTTTCTTCATCTCTCTCTCTTTGTCCAGTTCTGATGTTCAACCTATATAACTCCTCTCTCTACTCCTTAAATGTCATCCCCTTCTATCTCAGGTTTTTCATCTTCCTGAACATGTTAATATGATAATCCTTCGGCATGAACTTAGCCTTCATCTTGGCTATCGTTCTGTCCCAGCTCTTTATCTTTTGTTTTCCTTAACTTCTCCCTTTAGCCTGTAGTTCATCCCACCATAGCGCTGCATGTCCTTTTAGCCAGGTGACAGCCTGTTTCACCTTTCCCTCTTCATCGACATCTTCATAGTCGAAATGTTTGTCCATGGATCTTATCCAATCCAGCAACTCTTTAGCATCTAAACTTCCTTCATACATTGGGACCTCTATCTTGGCTCTGCCTCCCAATCTAACAACTGCTATCAGCAAGCATTCTTTTGCAACATTCTCTCCTGCAGCTTCTTTGACTTCTACTGCTTCACTCTCTACATCGCTGATGTCTCCCATATCAAGTGCTCATCTCTACACCGCCTCCATTAGCTCTAATCTTGCACAGAGTTCTTGCATCTTCCTTTATACCACTAGATTGGCTAAAGGTTCTTTCGCTTGTCTCCTTGGTGGAATTTTGTTGACTGTTTATCACACAAAGAGTACAACTTCGAGTTCTTTTGTCTCCTCTCATTTTCCTGCTATATGAAAGAAAAATTTCTCTCTCTGATACCACTTGATGCAATCCCCCATTTTTTCCTAAGGGTTGTGCGACCTCCCAGTCTAGGATCGATCAAGAAACTAAGTTGAATTGACTCTCTGGCTCTCTACCAGACCCAAACCCACTTACACAGGCCCTTTCTCCAAAGACATAGGTCGTATGGGACCCGTGGGCCCTCTCCTAAGTGTTGTTAAAACCCCAATGCCAAACGGGCATTAACTCTCCTCTAGATAATCCCTTTCCTTCATGTGACCATGGTTGTGACCACTCGCCTGATCAAAAGGTGTATCACGACTTCACGTATCAGGTCTTCACATGTGAGTCACCCCAACTCTCCTGACCTCTGAAACCTCGAAATACCGATATTTCGTAGCACCAAATCAACAGTCCACAATCCCCGCGATCCAATGGTCCTGGCCTCCTTTTCATCTATCGGGACTTCACATTTCACGAATTTGGAGGAATGCTCACCTCCCTTCTCCCGATATCTCCCTGGGCAACTAACGGTTCATATTTATTCTTGATCCAATGGTTCAGATCAAATCATAATTTTGCGATTTGTGAGTTCTTATGACTCTGCCTTTGACCTCTCTGAGTCATGAGTCAGTGAAAACATGATATCTCACCACGTGTCCTCCTTGATGGATGGTTCTGACGATTTCATAATTTCACAACCCCACTCCTCCTGTGTACTTTCAAAGCTTATCATTCGTGCACTTTACCTTGATATGGCGGTTACGATTCCTCTGCGCTCAGACTAAAAGGTTGAGATATTTCCTCCTCTTCGCTTGCTCCTCGTTGTTTGAATGTTGATTGCACAGTCCAGATATTTCTCGTTCAGCTTGCATTTTCTTCAGACTTAGAATATTTTCAAAGGATTCAAAGGCCTCGACCTTTATCCTTCCTGCAAGTTCATTTCTTCGATCTCGTTAACACTTATGAAAAGCGTTATTCCTTCTGATCTTGGTCTTGTGAAGACTTCGACTTCCCGTGCACTCCTTTTGTTTTATGGATTTCGATAACTTATATCCAAAGTATTTCTCAAAGATAAACTCCTCTCACCCTCCTGGCGTTCTCCTTTCCTTTTTCTTCAACTTCTTGCAAATCCTCTTCGACACTTAGTCGAGTCTCGAATCTATGTACTCCTTGCACCATATCTTTACACAAGGTTTAAATTCTTGTGGACGAATGTTCATGCCTTGCACCAGTCTCTTTACACTCCTTGTGAAGGAAAAGTTATGTGCTACCTCTTCTGAGCTTCAGAATTGAAACAGATTTTTTCAACGCACTCCTTGCGTTCTGTGTGCACACCTTGCACCACTCGATAGAAGAGAGACAATTGAAACTTATCCTAACATTCACAATTTCTTCCACTCATAACTAAATCATTCATTCATGAAAACAAAATAACAGGGAATTGAAAAGTAATGTCCACACCATACATTGGGTCAAATTTCCTCTGTTATATTCATAAGTGAAAATGGTTACAACTGTAAACCAAAACAAAACTGAAAACTCTGAAAAATATCCTCCTAACTTGCAGCTATCTACTTGCAATTATCTAATCTGCAGCCAACCTCAATCAGGCGTACAAAACCTCTATTTATCTCAGAGGGATCTTAGGGTTCCCCCTAACTACTTTTCTACATCAAAACTTATCCTAACATCCATCCTAGTGTAGTTGCATTCTAGAGCCGTAGTGGAAACTCCCACTTTTCTCGCGATTGATCAAGAGTGCCTCAAAAGATTATTCTTATGCTAAGTTAAGGTGTACTTCAAAATATCGGTTGCAACTACCAACGTTGAGGTCTCGTACAGATTCCCAGACGCTGATAGGTATTGCTCCACGTGCTTGACAACAATGCTCCTGCATGAGAATGAGAGAAGGATATGAATGGAAAACAACATTCAAGACAAATCAAGAATTGTATGAGTGGCTTGTTATGTCGTTTGGATTAACAAATTCCCCTAGCACATTCATGATATTGATGAATGAAGTACTCGAATATTTCATGGGTAAGTTTGTAATTGTGTATTTGGATGATATTTTAGTTTTCAGCAAGACTGGAGGAGAGCATTTGAGACATTTGAAACTGGTATTTTGTAGGTTGCAGCAGGAGAAGATGTTGATAAATCTGAAGGAATGTTATTTCATGAAGACATAACTCATATACTTGGGTTTTGTGATCTCTTCAAATGAGTTGAAGATGGATCTAGAGAAGGTGAGGGAAATCAAAGAAAGGCCTTCTCCAAGAAGCATGTTTGAGGTAAGAATTTTTCATGGGTTAGCAAGTTTTTATAGGAGATTCATCAGGAATTTTAGTAGCATTTTTGCACTCGTACTAAAAAATATAAAGAAAAAGCATAGATCCTTTAATTGGACAACAAAAGATGAAAAAGGATTTAGAGTATTGAAAGAGAAGATAAAAGAACGACCAATTTTAGTTATGCCATATTTCAAGAAGACATTTCAGGTGAGATGTGATGTAAGTGGAGTATCTATTGGTGTAGTCTTGATCCAAGACAATAAGCATGTTTCTTATTTCTACAAGAAGTTGAATGAAACTACGACGAAGTACTTAACATACGACAAGGTGTTTTATGTTGTAATACAAGCTCTGAAAAAATGGAGGAATTGTCTCATTTCGAAGGAGTTTTTCTTGTACAATGACAATCAAGCTTTACATTTCATAACTAGAAAGGAGAAATTGAATCAAAGACATGCTAAATGGGTACAATTCATGCATAATTTTACTTTTGTTACTAAGCACATTAGTGGTAGCACTAACAAAGTTGTTGATTCTTTGAGCATGAGATGTCTGATTATGCAGGAATTCCAAGTGGAGATATTAGGGTTTGAACACCTTAAGGAGATGTATCGAGAAGATCCAAATTTCAAAGAGGATTATGAGGCATGTGAATACCCTTTTCCAAGGGACATAATTCAATGGATGGAATATTTGATCTAGGATGGATTGTTGTTCAAGGGAAGTCAGTTATGTATCGCGAGATGCTCAATGAGAGACAATCTGTTGAAGGAAAAACACAATGGAGGATTGGTTGGACACTTTGGCCATGAAAAGACTTATGATCAATTGAGTTCTTCATACCATTGGCTAGGTATGAGGTCCGACGTGAATAATTTCATGGACAAATGTATATTTTTCCAATATGCAAAAGGAAAACAACAAAGCATTGGTCTATATCATCCATTTCCTATTCTAGATAGGTTGTGGGATGCCATAAGCATGGATTTTGTGTTGGAATTACCAAGAACCCAGAGGGGGAGTGATTCGATATTTGTAGTGGTTAATAGATTTTTAAAGGTGGCACATTTTATACCATGCTAGAAAACCAGCGATGCTAATCACATAGAAGAATTTATTTTCAAGGAGATTGTGAGATTACATGGCTTTCCCAAAAGTATAGTCTCAAAAAGAGATACCAAATTCGTGGGACACTTTTGGAAAATTTTGTAGAAGAAGTCAGGGACAAATATCTCTTTTAGTTCAACATATCACCCTCAGACAGACGAATAGACTAAGGTGGTAAATCAGAGTTTTGGAAATTTGTTGAGAAGTTTAGTCACTGAATATCATAGTCAGTGGGATCAAATTATTCCCCAAGCATAGTTTTCTTATAACGATTCACCAAATAGAAGAACTGGAGAAATTCCATTTCAGATAGTGTATAGAATGCATCCGAGAGGAATTTCGGAGTTGAGAAATTTGGGACATGATGAATTCTAAAGTGCAGGAGAAAAAAACTTTGTTGTAGAAATGCAGAAGCTACATGATCAAATAAAGGGACAATTACAGGATAATAGCCATAAGTACAAGAGTTGCATTGATTAGAGGAGAAGAGAAGTTCATTTCAAATTTGGAGATCAAGTTTTGGCACACTTGAGGAAGGAAAGGTTCCCAAGGGGAACACATAACAAATTAAATATGAAGAAGATAGGACGATGTAAAATCCTCAAAAAAATTACGGCCGACGCTTATGAAATTGAACTGCCATAAAATATTGGAATATCATCGATATTCAATGTTGCAGACTTGTACCCTTACAAGATATATGATACAAGAGAATCACATGATCAGAAGGACATCTAGTGGGAAAATAAGATGCCCAAAATAGAACAACCACAAATGGTGAAGATTCTTGATCAAAGAATTGGTAAGAAGACCAGGAGGAAAACTTATTTTGAGTATCTAGTGAAGTGGAAAGATCACCAGGCATGGGATGCTAGTTGGGTAACTAAACCTGATATCCAGAAGAATGGAAAAAAACTAGAGGAAATCATGGACAAGAGTCCATGAATGTTTTTTCCAGAGGAGCATGATGCAGGAGAATCATCATCGGTCTAGGAGGTTGAGCAGAGGACAACTCAGCACCCAATGTGCACATTCAAAGTCGGTTTTGATCCCAAGGAGGGTGCATCATCTTAAATTTTTTAAAACATTGTAATTAAAGATATTTAATATTTGGAGGCTTGAGCCATTTTATAGGATCACAAGAGATTGTAATCACCTTAATTATCTGTAGGATTGTACATATTTTGAGCATTGGCTCTTATCTAGTTTGTAAATTCTCATTCAATGTAATAGGACTTAGTAGATGATTTTTTTAATTGTGATAGGATAGAACTAAGGTAGGATGGAGGGAAGGCTCGAGAAGATCCTCATGTATAATTATACCTAATATATGCCAAAATGAGGTTGTTGAACCTTATGTTAAGGATGTTGAATGTAAGTGCAAGAACATTGTTGAAGGAAAATACATTTTTCTGCTGAAAGTAAATGGAGTTCCAGAGAACTATATGAGTCCATGTACATACTTTGTTGAATGAATACAAGCAGAGATTTTTGATTCCAAATTTATGGTGTTACTTATTTCTGATTTCATGGAGTGAATGTCATGTTCTCTGTTTTATTTGTTTATCTTCTTGAGTATGCATTTTATGGTTAGGTTTGTGAACTTTTAATCCTCCATAAGTTTCAATTGTTTCTCTTCTGAGAGCTCTAGTGCAAGGAGTGCATATAGTTGGAAAGGTGTGCGAAGGCCAAGTCGAGTCTGACTTAGAAGCTCATAAGAGGTAGCATGAAACTTTGAAGAGAAAGTGCAAGGAGTGCACAATCGCTCTGTGGAGAGAAAAGTTGAGAACAAACCCATGCAAGGTGTGCATTGGGCCTACACATAGTTGGAGTGTTGAAAATTCTAAACATGGAGAGCGCAAGAAGTGTGTGAAAGGTCCTCGAGAAAATTCAAAGTCTTGAGGTAAATAGGCAGTAGAGGTGCGCAGGAGTGACTTAAAAAACTTTCTAAGTGTGAAATTGTAAAGTGTTCATAGGAGCATAAAGGAAGGCTCCAAAGGTTCAAATTTCCTCGTTTGGTCAACCTTAGGAGGGATAGAGACCAGGATCCTTTGCAAAAGGAAGATTTTTATTAATTTTGAGGACGAGCAGATGAGATCCACTTGCAGAGAAACCGAGCATTTACTAGCTGCTAGATCCAGAAAAGTAGCAGATAAATTACCACGAAAATCCTTTAGACTTCGTAAGTTCAACAAATTTCAGTCGAGGAGTGTGAAAGAGTCGGAACCCCTGAAGTTATGAAGTCTGAAATGCATCTAGAGCATTGATTCCATGGGACATGTGTCAGTGTATCATCGAGTCTAGAAGATTGGCCATCTGGGAGAAAGGGGATGTGATTGTGAAGGTTTGACGATTCCTCGAAGCTCCGAAGAGTGGATTAGATCTCCACCATTAATAAAAGGGATATGCATGGAAGTAGATCTCAATATTTGGAGATTCAACACTCTGAGAGATCCATGAAGTGGTGCTTTGAAAATTCCTGAAGCACAGAGCTGCAAACTGGATTTCATTCGTTGATCCAGGGAAAGATGAGAACCATCCGATCTGATTCAAATTTTGGTTCTCCAGGAGCATAGAGTGTTGGAGAGGGAAGAATCTTCGTAGAATAAAATCCTAAAACCATTCCACACCATGAATTTGAATGGGTCATGTGGACCGTTGATATTTGATTACTGATTTGAAAATTGCTACTTCCATGTTCAGGAGGAACGTGGTGCGAGTTTATTGAAACTCTCGAAGTCTGGGAGTTTCGAAGTCCCAAATTTGTTGTAGATTGGAGATTTATCCCACAGTCCCTTAAAGGACTTGCGAGTACTCAGGGACTCCCTAAAAGTGGATTTTTAAATCTAGGGAGTTCTAGTTATAATGTAGGTAAGAAAATATTCCCCGCGATATTTATTTCCTAGAAATTTCAAATTTAGGGTTTCAAACCGGGCATTTCATATTCATATCATCCAATGAGAATGGATAAAAATCAATTGTTGACTTTTCTAAATGCCCATTGGATTTCCAAATTTATAATCAAGGTAACCTCGGGGCTTGAGACCTTTTACTTGATTTAAACAAATAGTTTTATGTTTTTGCAAGCATCTTCATATATGAGCTTGGGCCTCCTTTTTTTTAATATGCGGGCTCTGATTTCACAAGAATGATATTTATCATATCATTAGTCACATGGAAAGTTTTAACAAAAGGATTTTGTGTTTTGCGGGTATCTTCCGATATGAGTTTGTTTTTTAGATATAGACATAGCTTGGGCTTGTAGATTTGTTTTATATGTGGGCTCTAATATCATAGGAATGATATTTATCATATCATTAATCACATGGAAAAATTTTGGTGGTTTTCACTTTGGTTTTCATCATGAGTGGATAGATCCAAGTAAGGTTTCCTTCTGTTTATGTTTATCTTTTGCATTTGAAAATTATATATCTATTAATATTTTGTTTCTTTGTTTTTTAGAGTACATGTATTATTTATCTATTGCAATACAATTAACAAGGATTAATGTAATTACTAATGCATCTGTAACGAACAATTTTTCTCAAACAATAGTATTTTTAGTGACAATCAAAAAACTTTACATGGTAGAAAGATTCAAGGAAAATAACTTGTGATTCTATAGCTAAGCACCTAAATGCATTTAATACTAGTGTGACCTAGTTGATCTCAATTGGAGTGAAGATAAGATGAGAAGGATCAATGTATGACTCTTTTGTGTTCTTTTTTAGATTCATGGGACAACCTAGTAATAGTCCTTGGAAGAACTATAAAGACATTGGTATTTGATGAGGTCATGGATTCTTTACTCTTAGAGGAAGTGAGGAAAAAAGATTCTAAATCCACCAATCAGGTCTCAACTCTTCAAGGAATATTAAAGGAGAAATGAAATAAGAGAGAAAAGGGTAGATTGAAGTCCCATGGGAGACATAAGTCTCCTACAAAATCCAAAAAAAAATGTTGGAACTGTGACAAGGTCAGTCATATCAAAAGAGACTACTAGGAAGAGAAAAAGAAGGATAAGAAGAAAAATAATGATTATGATGATGAGTCTAAAAAACAATCTCAATAATATGGTGGATATTTCTTTGTTGTAGTTTTGAAAATCCATGCAGGCCATAGTGCATGCATGGTTGATGCACTCTAGAGATTCCTTCCATATGTATTACCATCCACACTGGTTTGTAGTGTATGGAAAATACGATGGTGGGATGGTATACCTCGATGATGAATCTCTTCTTGAAACAGTTGGTCATGTTTGATTCTTGATCAAATTATCTAATGGCAGAGTGAAGTGGATCAATGGAATTTTATGCATTCTGAGTCCAACACATAACTGACTATTGGTAGGCAAACTTAATCATGTAGGTGTGTAATTTTTTTTCTCTGAAAAAGGGAGTAATATTATTAGAGGAGCTATGGTGCTTTATAAGGGTGTTTGTGTGGGAACTTTGTTCCATCTTGATGCATGCACCCTTCAATGTAATAGTTCTTCAATTTTTGTGGTGGAGATATTTATAGGATCTACACAATCCCAATCAAAACCTATATCTACTTTTGATGGTCATACTTTTTGGGTACCTAAACAATCTCATTATTCATAAATAAGTTACCTTCAAAGAAGACAACGTTATGGCACCAAATATTGGGCGATTTAGGTGAGAAAGGAATATGTTTATTGGAAAATAAAAATATTGTGGATGGATTGAATGATTGTTCTCTTGAAACTTATTTTTGCAAGCATTGTGTACATGAAAAACATAACCATGTTCAATTTTATTCTAACCCTCACAAATCTTATATGTTGTTGGACTTAATTCATTTTGATGTATTTTTTCGAGTTAAAGTTCCTTCATTTTTTAAGGATTTTTATTATGTTTAAATCATTGATGATTGTTGTAGAAGGACATGGATTTATTTTCTTAGAACTAAATATGAAGTTTTTAGTTGGTTTAAGGAGTTTAAATCTCTCTTGGAAAACCAAACCATTATTAAGATTAAGGTGTTAAGGATTAATAATTTCACTGGGTTTTGTTCTATAGATTTTAATAAATTTTGTAATGAGAATGACATTAAAATATATAAGAAAACTCCATATATGCCTCAACAAAGTGGATTTTCAAGATAAATGAGTATAATGTCAATGGAGAGAAAGGAGTATTCTTAGTGGAGCTAACTCATAGAACACGTTTGGGCAAGAAATGGTTGCTATTGCATGTTACTTGATTAATAGGTATACCAAATCAGCTCTTGTGGATAATAACCCTATAGATATATGAATGGGAAAGAATCCTCGACTTTAGCATCATCATGTTTTTGGTTGTGAGGAAAATTCCCAAATGCCTAAGGAGAATTGGTTGAAGCTAGATAATGATGTTATGAAATGTATCTTAATTGACTATTGTGTTGGTGTGAAAGGGTACAAGCTTTGGGATCTTGTGGTTAAATTTGTTTTTGTATAGTAGGAATGTTATTTTTAGAGAATTTAAGTCTTCTGCCACAATGGTGTATCCATAAGAGGATGAGAAGAATTTAATGGTTCAACTACCACCCAAGACTGAGAAAGATGAACCCAAAAATGAATAAGATGTTCAATATGTACATGGTGATGAAGAGGGTTTAGAGAATGTATAATAGGAGGAAGAAACTCCACCTCAAACTTTAGGATGGTCCACTCTATAAAGAAGGTAACAAAACATGTATAATTATAGTTTTTTTTATTGATATGTACATTTTCTTTGCTTGATAGTTATTGAACCAAAAATATCCTTTGGGTTCAACATGTTGTTTATCACTTTCATTTATTCATGAGATAGCCTGAGTTTTTCCCTTAGTATCCCATTATGCTTGCTTCTAGTCAAAGGCAGTGGTGGTAGTCATAGTTACTATGGCCCTTCCCCATTAAAGAGTATCAGTGGGTTGCATTCATAGTTTTCATCTAAGTACATAGTGACTTATCATACACTATAAGAGTATCACGAATCAATTTAAAGTCACTTGATATCAATTCCATTCAGTTACAAGGTGTTAGGTTCAATCTACTCAGTGCCTCTAGTATCAATCTAAGGGATAGTAGGGATAAACAAATTTCAAATTCATAATGTTCTTTACCCTACTATCACATATTGGGAATATTAATATCATTCATCAATATCTGTATATCCATCAACATGTTGATGGCACCCAAGCAGGCATTCTGACCTTGGCTAGCTTCCCTCGGAACCATGTTCATTTCCCCCTATTGGGAGGCATTCTCGGGATTATTTTTTATTTTTGAAACCATTCCATATAATAATTCCCTATATCAATCATTCTTAGTTCATATTTGATGAATTGAGGACTCTTTTTGAAAAAATTTCAACATTGAGCCCTTTCGCTCGTCACTAGGCAGGGCCTGTGAGAACATGGTATTTCACAAGAAATAAAATAAAAAAATTTCATTGTGTGGAAAATATAGTGGATTCACTTTATATGGATCACGATACTATTTCCAACAGGGTATCATGAGACAGATTCCAAGCTCATATGACTAGTCTATGAAAGGTGCAACTTTCATCTCTTCTAAATGCCCAAAATCCATAGCAGTGACTTCCTGGTTAGTTTTTGTTCTGATATATGAATTGAAAGGAGAACCAGGCCTAAATTATATGTAGGGTCATGTGCAATCTTTCCAATAGTATATATTATGCCTAGTTTTGACCCCCGATTGGTGAGAATGAACCTTCGCAAATTCATGACTAGTTTCAGAGGCTAGCTTGGTAATAATGGTTCAGGGTTAAAAATTTGTTATTAATAGGATACAAATTAGAATATCAAGGATTCCATGTTGTATTAGACTCTGAGTTATTTTCAAAAATGACTCATTTTCCTCATTCCAACATTGGATGACCCATTTAGAGTTGTAACAAATCTCTAAGTTGGTTGAAGCAAGATGGTCTAACCAACTAACACAGTAGAGTTTCGGCATGGTCAAATAAGGGATTACTTGCCCCATCACAAAACTTCATTGCCACCTTCTCTAAGTAATCATTGCTACCTTTTCATCGATACTTCCTTTTCCTTTTTTGGACATCGTATGACGATGTTGCACATTCTGGAAGATTTGGAATTTTGTGGGAACCACAAACAAATCATAATTTTAGTCCGCAGACATTCTCGGCCAAAATTGAGGGGCTAGGTGGCATTGGATCTTATTAGAGATGGAATTATCTAGATCTTCCAATCAATTTTTTTTGATGATATGCTCCATGTTGAATTTTGATTCTGTCTCATTCGACACCATCTTCAAGCTCAGTCAATGAAGTCAGGGTCAAAGTCAAAGATTTGACTAGGCACACTTTTCAAGGGAATAAGGAATAATAATAAAATTTGAACCAAATAATAAATAATAATAAAACACTTTGAAGGTTTTATAGACTCCCAAACCAATGAATTTCCTCCACAAAGAATATCATTGGTTTTGAATGCTATTATATCCCTTAAGTTCACAATACTAACTCTTCTCTTTTATATGCGAAAGATTTTTCTTGCTTTCTAAATTCCTAGGAATCCCATATGCCACTTGGTATCCTTTTACATAATATTAACTATTGAAATGGTTCTCCAAGCATTCAAACTAAGTGATGGTAGGATTAGTGAGTATATTTCTCAGTTGGAGAGGTCATATTCCTTGGAAGAAAGTGAATCAAATCCAATATCATTTTCCAAGCCATATCCAACGCTAAAAGTTTGAAAAATTCATATGGCTTGACAAGGAGATCAATTTGAAACATATATTTAGTGTTTTAAGGGGAAAAATTACATTTTCACAATAATAAACCCCATGTAGTAGTTGAAGGATTGAGAGATATGTGAGAAACTAACTCAAAGCTCGTGAGTTATATTCCATTTCTTTCTATACTAGTTGTCGTTCCAAAAGTGAATATGAAAGAGATTCCAAGATTGTATCCTTCAAGAGTATTTCTTCAAGATTAATTTTATGGGTTTATAGTGAAAATTCCATCCATAAGCTTGTGTGTTGCAAAAGATGAAATCTTGGGAGATTCATGCTAGAGTATTGTTTTTTCCCATACTTATTTACGTGTTTCTTCCATTATCTTTTCATTTTCTAGTACAATTTTGTATTGCATATTTGTAAGTGAGGAAGAAAGATAGATTTGAATTCATTAATACATCAAAGATTTGCAAGAAAAAAAATAAATGGATCAAGAAAAACAAACGATGCTCAAATATGCATACTTTTCTTAAGAACTTGAAATTGTTAAAGTTGTACAACAAACATCATATTTCCCATACAAAACCTTATTATGTTATTTGATGTATTAAAAATAGAAGGAAGCAGATAGCTAGTTTTAATAAATAGTACATTGGTGAATTGAAGCTCATGCTTGGATATTTCATTATTCATGTTCACAAACATTTTTTGCATTGGTTGTTTCTTTCTTGTTCATTGGTTTCACCATGTTTATGTGATGAATTTTTCATTGCTATAAATTGGGTGTCATGGGATTATAAATGGGGGTTCCAAAGGCCACTTTCTGCAAATGATCAAGATCAAGTTTTCATTTTGAGCTTGCCACCTCAAATATCAAGATAAGGACCTCATTACACAACATATTTTGGTCTAAATGGTTTCTTCACCAATCCAAAGTTATGGTAAATAAATATAACTCATTTTCTATTAATACTACATGATATTCCCATTTTTCACCCTATATTCCTTCAATAATTCCTTCATGTGTGTATCCTCTCAATTAGAAGATTCAAGTTTGGAATCTCTTTTGTTCTTTTAAATGCCCTTGATTTTATGTTATATTTTTGTAAAGTATTCACATTAATCCTATAAGCATGTTGGTTTCCTATTTCATCTAGTTCCTTTGTGTACTCAATTCCATAATCAATTCAAGTTTATGGTATGAGTATTGAAATTCAATGAATTGAGACTTAGTATGCACTACAATAAAAAGAATTAATACTTTCTATGTTTTGTTCTATCAAATGGAACAACATCCACATTTTCCTGGGATTCGCTCATAATAATATTATCCCTTAATTGAAGGGAACTCAGGAAAATTTGTTTGATATTGGCTTATTACTATTCTAAATTTGTTTTGGTTTTTTAGGTTTTTATCTATGATGACCTTTGGGATGCTTGATTTTATATGCCAATTGAATCATATGTATTTTTATTTCTTGAATCCATATAGAATTTTATGTCCTCTAAATCCACATCAGTAATTATTCTCCTTCCCATGTATCTAATTCCGATGTACTAACCATACCCAACATTTTTATTGTGCATTTTTTCAAAATGGGGTTCCTAAGGCCACATTAGAATCAATAGTACGAAAATTTGTTCATAATTGTTAATCAAGATACTTGAATTTGTATTTGAATTTAGTGGATGTGATGTAGGAGCATCACTCCACGCCATCCATGCACCAGCTAGCCAGCCCACATCAGTGCATGAGTTCAATGAGGAGAAGCACCAGCCCACATCAGTGCATGTACTTAATGAGGAGAGGCGCCAGCCCACATCAGTGCATGCATTCAATGAGGAGAGGTGCCATCCCTCTCACATTTTAAAATTTGAATGTAAATGTAATCAAATGTTGTAAGGCGTTGAGCCATGAAGCCGTGATTTTGTGCAGGCATTAGAGTAGAAGGCCTTTAATGGTTTGTAAGGATGAGATCTAGCTCCAATTCTGGACTAGACAACCCATTCATTGTAAATTGAATAGGGTAGGTGAGTTTGGAGGCAAGAGCTCGAAGAGCCCTTCATGTAAAATATCTTTTGGATCTATTTTGAGTTAGTGATAGGAGAGCATAGAAAATCTCTGTGAGAAGAGCAGAGAGAAGGAGCTGAGACTCTGTCAAAGTCTAAGCTTATGAACACCTTATAAAGAGAGGCATTTTATTATTAATAAAAACATCAGTTTTTCCTGCATATTTTCTGTGTTGAATGAACGTCTATGTGTGTTCTTTATATATTGTGAATGTATGCAGTGAATGTGTATTTATAGGAGTTGTTTGATTTTAGGTTTGGGGGATCTTTGTGGCTTCATGCCAAGAGGGCGTGACAGAGTATTGCAGTCTCTAAACACCAGTGCATAGAGTGCACTTCTGAATTTTGTGGATTTAGGCAATGACATGCCAGGAGGGCATACCATTTGAAGTCATTAACTCAGGAGAACACCTCAAGGTTGCCGAACACCTCGGAAGGAAAGACTGTGTAGAGGAGGACACAGTTGAAGACAGAATCTCTGAGGAGTTCTATAGAGCTCTGCCAGGAGGGCATTGATCAAGTTCAAAGAGTGCACAGAGGAACTTTGTTGAGTTCAGTAGAAGACAGAATCTCTGAGGAGTTATGTAGAGCTCTGCCAGGAGGGCATTGAGCATATGCACTAGT
This sequence comes from Picea mariana, assembly GCA_032191745.1. Lineage (NCBI taxonomy): Eukaryota > Viridiplantae > Streptophyta > Pinopsida > Pinales > Pinaceae > Picea > Picea mariana. The sequence continues at coordinate 182,391 of JASDQU010102731.1, read as the reverse complement.
TGCATTGAGAAAGAACTCTGCTGTGAATTCAAGGAGAAGACAGAACGACTGAATGTTTTGTGTAGAAACTCTACCAGGAGGGCATTGAGTTAGTGTGAAAACAGGCACAGGGAGAGAACTCTTTTGAGTTCTAGAACAGAAGAAGAATCCAAAGGGAAGGATCTTCACAGGGTTACTGAACACCCTGCAGAATCAGGAAGAAATTGCTTGATCAGGGGAGTGCCAGGAGAGCATCAAATTCTCCATCTGAAGAAGAAGGAAGAAGGGTAAATCTCTTAGAGATCTGAGTAGCAGAGAAGCTCGGACGAGATAGCACCTTTGTGCATGCAAAGACTCTGCAGGAGTGCAGGAATTGAGAAGCTCAGGAGGAGTAACGTCTTTGGGAACATAGGCGAGACCAAGGATTGTAGAGTTCGCCAGAGAGAGGCAAAGGTCGAGGCCTTTAGCATTTAGAAAGTCTTCTATGTTTCAAGAAGAACGCGTAAGCTCAGGAGGAGCACAACTGCCGTCGGATTAGCCGAAGAGATTTGGACCACTGAAGTTTCCATGAATAGAGAGCAGCAGAAGAGTGCATAGAGCAGGAGAGATCGTGAGTCATCAGATCTTGCTTAGACTCGTCGACTACCGTTGGATCGGGTGAAGACACATGGAGTTTAGTCTCTGAAGTGTGCATTGAAGATTAGTAGAAACGGACAATGGAGACACTTCATCAAGAAGTGATGAAACCCTGTCAACCATTGGACTGGGAGAAGATGCATGAGGTTTAAACCCTCGTAAGCAGAGGAGAAAACTATCTAAAAAGGGTAGAGCCATCGGGATTTCGAAGGTTCCGATGACAAGAGGTCGGGACACTCGACAGTGAAAGTCCTGAAACAACGAAAGAGGTTTGAGCTGTCCATCTGGAGGAGGACACATGTCACAAGATCACCCATTTTTGGGATTCGGATACCAGGGGTCAAAGAAGGAAGTCTTTTGACTTCGCAAGTGGTGAAGTCCCGGGAACGATTTGAGCCATCCATCTGTGGGAGGACACGTGGTGGAGATCGGGGAGTCTACTGGCAATTCAGATACCGGGGATTCAAGAGAATATAGGATTTGTGTCACAGGAGGTCACAAGTCATGAAATAGCAAAGTGAACCAGGACCATCCATCTTGGGAGGATGCATGGCAGCAATCCAAGCTTTCGGGGAAAATCCTGAAAGAAAAGGCATTTTGGTATTTCGGCTACTAGGAATGCGAGAGGTCACAGTTTGGAACTCTTGACCTGAAAAATCCTGAAAGGATCTGAGCCATTGGATCAAGAGGGGCTTAGAGCCATTGATCTGCACAGAGGAGGAGAACCCGGGATTCAGGATTTCGGCATTTCGGAGTTCGGAACTTCAGGAGTTCTGAAGACAAGGCGATCGAGCATTTCGATGTTTGAATCTCTGAAATAACAAGATGTGAAGAACCAGGAAAAATCCATTTCAGGATATTGGGATTCGACATTTCAGGAATCCTTAAGACCAAGTGGTTCAAGCATTTCGGCATTTGAAAACCCGAAATTGTGAAAGGAGGAAAAGGAAACGGTCGTGTATAGAGGCCGTGTAGAAAGAAGGACTTGTGGATCAAGAATTTGAGATTCCAACAGGGAATCAAGAGATCCTCTTAGGCTCAGGGGGAAGTTGAACAATCCTTAGACCAGGAGGTCATTCGGGACCTGCTGAGGCAGGGTGCATCTACGTCAATTGTGGTATCAGAGCTTGAACCTTGTCTGTAGATTTCAAGCAAGGGAAGTTGGAGGTGAAAGAGAACTATGATACGCGTCAATTGTGGTATCAGAGTGAGAACTCTGTTTGTATATTTCAAGCTGAGAGAAGGAGAAGAAGACAAAGTATTGGAATCTCTGTAATGATTTTTTGCAGGTAGGCAACAATCAAGGAGGCAGTCAAGAGGATTGCAAGGTGAAGCAGGAAACACTCAGGGTTGCAGAGTGACAGCAGTAGATATGTCAAGAGGGAATATAGGTAGCGAGATGAATAATGAAGGTAATTCACATGGGGGAAAGAAGAACCTCCAACAATAGGAGGATGTTGCATGGGATAAAGAACTTGTCGAGATCGGTGCGAGGATGGATAAACTTGCATTTGAGATGCAACAAGATGCCAAGTCGAGATGGGTTTATGAATGGCCCATGAGGATGAAAGAAAAATGGTCATTCAAGGAGCTGATGGCTAAAAGACAACAGAGGCTATTAAGAAGGTGGTTGAGGCATGCTGAAAACCTCAACGGACTAGAGGAGGTGGTTTAGGTATGTGAACCGGAGACTGGGCAAAATCTCAGTGATGTTGAGGATGAAATGGGATCAGCTGAGGATCTCATAGACTATCATGAGGACAGCCAGGAAATTCCCAATTGCTAAGAGGGCAAAGAGTTAAGATTAATGCGGAATCTCACAGACTGTCATGAGGACAGCCTGAGAATTTCACATTGGCAAGAGAGCCATAAGACGATTGTTGGATCATGTTGTCATTGATGCCAATGGTTTGATTGATTGATTTCAAGTGATTGATTGATTTCAAAGGATTGATTGATTGATGATTTATGTAATATAATATGTATTGTCCTTGATGAGAATGCATAGATGAAGATGGATCAATGAGTTGTCATTGATACATGATNTATGATGCATTGTTGAAAAATGTATAGATGACTCACTATTGTCTTATCATGATTGATAAGGTGCACAAATGGATGAACTCCAAAGTGGTCCCCTTATGGTGAAAGCCCTCACAGGAAGACGCTTTGTGGATTGAGTTATCCTAGAAGAATGGTTGGAGGACCCATGCTCTCATTATTGTCTTATCATGATTGATAAGGTGCACAAACGGATGAACTCCAAAGTGGTTCCCTTATGGTGAAATCCCTCATGGGAAGACACTTTGTGGATTGAGTTATCCTAGAAGAATGGTTGGAGGACCCATGCTTGTATGTGGAATAACGAGATGAAGATCAAGAAAATTGTTGGTGAAACTATCCTAGATGGATAGTGCTTGTCATGCCATTTCTGGTGGTATGTGGAATGTCACATAACTCCTCATGGTTTGAGAGTTAT